>JBBPFJ010000049.1:0-212500 GCA_037975025.1 Excoecaria agallocha
ATTCTTCTCAGGCTAGAACTGAGCAATATGAGATTGCTCGAGCTCTATTTAGTTGCAAAATGGTGGAAGGCACTTCAGCTGCTACTCATGCATTGAAGATGTATGGGTATATTGAGCATTTGAGTAAACTTGGCTATGTTATGGATAATGATCTATACATAGATTTAATCTTGTACTCGTTGGCTCCAAGTTATGCACCTTTCGTGCTTAACTTCAACATGAACAAGATCCAAGTATCCATTCCTGAGTTAATCAACATGCTCAAGACAGCTGATGGATCATTTAAGAAGGATCCAAAAAGTGTCATGGTTGTCACTTCTGCTAAAGGCAAGAAGCAGAAGAAGAAGAAGATAACCAAGGCGTAGCCAAAGAATGGTGGGATCTCCAAGAAGAAGGTTGCCAAGAAAGAGAATCCCAAAGGAACTTGCTTCCATTATGGAAAGGATGGTCATTGGAAGCGTAACTGCAAGGCCTATCTAGATTCTCTCAAGGAGAAGAAGCAAGCTGATGCTTCTACTTCAGGTATTCATATGATTGAAATTAATACTTATTCTATTGCTTCAAAAAAATATTGGGTATTAGATACCGGATGTGGATCTCATTTATGTAATGATCTACAGGGGCTTAGAAGCTTTAGAAGAGTTGGAAAGGCAGAGATATGTTTGCAGTCAGCTACTGGACAAAACATCTCTACAACAGTTGTGGGGACTTACTATTTGCCTCTTCCTAGTGGATTAGTACTGGAATTAAATAATTGTTATTATGTTCCAGCCTTATCCAAAAGTATTATTTCTTTCAGTCGTTTGATGAACGATTATGATATTTCTTTGAAGGACAAATGTTGTTACATTTTTAAGAACAATATGTTTTATGCAAAAGCTATCATTGAGAATGGTATATTTGTTCTTGATTTAATTAAAGAAGTACATAATGTGAATACCAAGAGAATGAAACATGATAATATGAATACCTCATACTTATGGCATTGTCGTTTAGGCCATATAAATGAAAAATGCATGACCAAGTTACACAAGTCAGGTGATTTGGGATCATTTGATTATGAATCATTTGATACATGTGAATCTTGTTTATTGGGAAAAATGACAAAAGCTCCCTTTATTGGTAAAGGAGAACGAGCTAAAATGGTTTTGGACTTAATACATTCAGATGTATGTGGTCTAATGACTACACATGCCAGAGGAGGTTACTCCTACTTCATTACTTTCATAGATGATTATTCCAGGTTTGGATACATCTATCTAATGAAATATAAGTCTGAAGCATTTGAAAAGTTCAAAGAGTTCATAAATGAAGTAGAGAAACAACTTGGCAAAAGTATTAAAACACGTAGATCAGATCGAGGTGGAGAATACTTAAGTCAAGAGTTTCAGGATTATCTTAGAAATAATGGGATTTTATCTCAATCGACTCCTCCATATACACCACAACACAATGGTGTATCTGAAAGGAGAAATCGAACACTATTAGATATGGTTCGATCAATGATGAGCCGAGCGGACTTGCCTAAGTCTTTTTGGGGATATGCACTAGAAACTGCTGTTTATGTGTTAAACAGAGTTCCTAGTAAATCGGTTGATGTTACTCCATATGAGATGTGGAATAACAAGATACCCACGCTTTCTCATATGAAAGTATGGGGTTGTCCTGCTTATGTGCAGAGGACAATGTCAGACAAACTGAATGTTAAGTCTGACAAATGTTTATTTGTGGGATATCCAAAAGAAACGTTTGGATATTATTTCTATCATCCCTTAGAACAAAAGGTGTTTGTTTCAAGGCATGCTGTCTTCTTGGAAAGAGAATTTCTCCTACGAGAGGATAGTGGGAGTAAAATTGAGCTTGGTGAAGTTCAAGACCCATAAATAGAAGATGATCAACCGATTGAACCTGAAACTGAATTTCATAATGATGAGATTACAGTTGAACCTGATTATACACAAAATCCTAGAAGATCTACTAGGATGCATTCTATCCCTGTGAGATATGGATTTCACGTTGATTCGGATAGAGGCATAACTGTAGTAGAGGACAATGAGCCTACAAGCTATCAAGAAGTTTTGAACAGTTCAGAACGTGATTTATGGCTTAAGGCTATGCAGTCCGAAATGGACTCCATGTATGAGAATAAAGTATGGACTTTAACTCAACCACCAGAAGGGATAAAACCCATAAGGTGCAAATGGGTCTTCAAAAAGAAGACTGACATGGAAGGTAATATAGTTACCTATAAAGCTCACTTAGTAACAAAAGGTTATCGTCAAAAAGAAGGTATTGACTATGATGAAACTTTTTCTCCTGTAGCGATGCTTAAGTCTATAAGAATACTTTTAGCCATTGCAGCTCATTATGATTATGAGATTTGACAAATGGATGTGAAGACAGCTTTCCTTAATGGAAATCTTTCTCAGGATGTGTATATGACACAACCAGAAGGATTCACATCAGGAAATGGCGAAAAGGTATGCAAGCTTCAAAGATCCATTTATGGATTAAAGCAAGCCTCTAGGAGCTGGAACATACGATTCAATGAGACTATCAAAGAGTTTGGTTTCTCACAGAATGAAGATGAACCTTGTGTGTATAAAAGGGTCAATGGGAGTGCAATTGTCTACCTAGTTCTATATGTAGATGACATATTGATCATGGGAAATGACATTTCTCTTCTCCAATCTGTTAAAATATGGTTATCCAAGCAATTCTCCATGAAAGACCTTGGAGAAGCATCCTATATTCTGGGAATAAGGATCTATAGAGATAGATCCAATAGGTTGCTAGGTTTTTCTTAGAGTACATATATAGATAAAGTATTGAAGAGGTTCAATATGGATCTCTCTAAGAAAGGGTTTATACCCATGGTGCATGGGAAACACCTTTCTAAGTCTATATGTTTGCAGACACTAGAGGATAGAGAGAGCATGAATAGAATACCATAT
Source organism: Excoecaria agallocha (assembly GCA_037975025.1). Lineage (NCBI taxonomy): Eukaryota > Viridiplantae > Streptophyta > Magnoliopsida > Malpighiales > Euphorbiaceae > Excoecaria > Excoecaria agallocha. The sequence goes on from JBBPFJ010000049.1 coordinate 2,955, forward strand.
GCATCTGTAATTGGTTCTATCATGTATGCTATGTTTTTGCTTTGAGTGTCACAAGCAGATTCCAATCCAATTTTGGAGAGGAACATTGGGCAGCTGTCAAGAATATTCTTAAGTACTTGAGAAGGACTAAGGATATATTCTTGGTATATGGAGAGGGCAGTTTGGAAGTAAATGGGTATACAGATGCCAGCTTCCAATCTGACAAAGATGATTGTAAATCACAATCTGGTTATGTGTTCATAATGGGAGGAGGAGCAGTTAGTTGGAAAAGTTCCAAACAAAAAACAACTGCTGATTCCACGACGAAAGCTGAGTACATTGCTGCTTCAGAAGCAGCCAAAGAAGCAGTCTGGATTAAAAAGTTCATAACCGAACTAGGAGTGGTGCCTAGCATTGTTGATCCGATTCCTTTATATTGTGACAACAATGGAGCCATTGCGTAAGCAAAGGAACCACGGTCTCATCAGCGATCCAAACATGTTCTCAAACGCTACCATCTCATAAGGGAAATAGTAGCTAGAAATGATGTAAAAATAGAAAGGGTTCCCACAGATGACAATGTGGCGGATCCCCTCACTAAAGCACTTTCCTAGATAAAGCATGATCACCATATAAATAGCATAGGTCTGAGACATATGAGTGATTGGCTCTAGTGCAAGTGGGAGATTGTTAGAGAGTATGCCCTAGAGCCCATGTAATAGGGATGTTTTTCATATGTATGAAATTTATATTCTTAATAAAAGGCATCATTCATTTATTAATGATGTGTTTGAATACATGAGTTTGTAAATCTTAAATTAATAAATGAAGTCCTAGATATTATAAACACAGTGCAAAGGCAATCATAAAGGCATTCATGATGTGAGATGTCTATCGCATGCAAATGTGTTAATATCTAAATATCCGTAATCATAGAATTAACAAGATAGGACATTGTTAATTCGGACAGACTAGCACATGTTATGCTTCTTGAATGGTTCAAGCAGTGGTTCTCATAACTGTTATTATGGATGATAATCAAAGCTAACTTGTGGATGCTTATTAGAGGAACAAGTTCATTGGAGACCTACAAAGAGAATCCTCATATGGATATTAAATCTATGTCAGTGAGGAATCTCTTCATAGCGGTTGTGCAAGTATCCTTAGACTTGAGATCACCAAAGTTATCTTAAGTAGCAAGTGGTATACTTTGACTCCATAACTGATTACTTCCAACTGGGAGTGAACATAGTTAGGAGATTGGGTATATCATGACCTACTTGAAGATAGTTGAGTGATTGACAAAGGATTTACCATCCCAGATTTAACAAGGGAAGTTATCTCACACGATTCTATAATTGCCTTGTCCAGAGAATCTCTGGCCAGAGTAATATGCCGAGATGGATGGAGATCCATGAAGGGCATTTTAGGAACAATGGTTAAATTAATAGAACATACATAATTAGATTTATATGATTTGATAGAAATCCATACTCAGAATCTAATTGAGATATGAGTGGTGAAAGGAGTAATTGCACGGTAACTGTTTCTATGGAAGGGTACAGTCAAACCACATGACTTTCCTGACATTTGGGTAGTCATGATGCCTAGCTAGAGGCCAATCATGACTTGTATAATGATGTATCAAAATATCAATAGAGATTGATAAAATGATTTAAAGGAGTTTAAATCATGTGAGTTTTGAATAGAACTCACAATTACATATTATACTGCCAACATGGACAGGAACCCAATAGGTCACACACATATAGAGAAAAGGGTAAAATGATAAGGATAATAATATTTGATATTATTATGAAGGTAGAGAAGAGAATATGATAATAATTAATTAAAGAGTTTAATTAATTATGATCAAATAAAATTGTCCGCGAAACTTTTAAGAAATGTTCTGTAAATTGGACCTAAATGAAATAATGTATTTCATGATTAATTATTATTGTCTTATAAGTTTTATAAGACTACTATAAGTGTTATAGGACTGATATAATAATTAATAGGACCATTGGAGGAATTATTAAGGTCCAGAGGAATGAAGAAAGTTGGCGAAAGCCCTCCAGAAGATGGCCACACGCCAACTCCATACAGAAGGCCTTAGAGGGATTTTTCTTAGACTAAATTAATTTATATATGTTACATAAGTGTTATGGAACTCACATATTTAATTTGGTTGGATTTGGAATCCATTTGGGTATTTAAATCCAATTAGATGCACAAAAGGCCTAGTTTGTGGATTTTGTGCATGGTCTTTTATGAAAAGATTTAATTTGGATTTAATTAAGCCCAAATGATTATAATTAATTCTAGAGGCCCAATTAATAATTCTCCAGCAATTTTAAAGAGCCCAATCTCATTAAGGAGTTGGAATTTTAACCTAACTATAAAAGGCCAACTAATGAGAATTAGGGTTAAGTGATTAAAATAAAAGGAAAATCTTTTCTCTTAATTCTCTCTCCCTTTTGTGCCAAATCCTAAGCTAGCTCTTGGGAATTTCGGCCAGCCCTAGTTAAACACCAATTTGTTGGTTCAATTTACCCCTCTCTAGTGTGGATTACTCATTGGAGGTGTTCGATTTTGGACACTGTGGTTTGCGACAACCCGGTGCGAAGTAAAATCAACTGTTCAACAAAAATCAAAGGTGATTTTTCTTATTCTCATATAGTTATATTGTGTATTCATGGCAAGATCAGATCTAATGGTTAGAAAATTTTAAAATTTCACTCATGTATGTGATGCATGTAACCGTTAAAATCCAACATAAATAATATGATATGCTAATGCATATAATATAATAGCATGTCTTATCATGTCACAATACACATACACTCATAGTAACAATTTCATGCATTAAGGAATATCTCAATATCACTTATTAGTCACACTAACAATATCAATAAGAGATGTTAGCATTATAATAAGACACAATAACATTTTCACTATTAATTAGCTATCATTATACATCAATCAAATCATTTTCATTGTCTAAATTCCCATTAATGATGGATAATGGGAACAAAAACTAGATATTGGCGAGCAGTATCAAACACTAGAGACATAAGTCTCAAGCCATTGGATACTAATGGGTATCAGAATAGTAGACACCTTTCGGTGCCAACACTAGCAGCTGTAATCATTATCCCTTATAGGCATGCCTATCTATCTACTACTATGTGAAATTCAGGCTTACAATAAGGTTGTGGTCACTCAAGAATATCATATTTAATGCATTTAGGATCATAGAGTTAATAAATATAATAGAACATATACAATATCATTAAACAATCCATACTCAATTACACTTAAGATAAACTTCAACATAGTTATCATTTGTTATGTAATATGTAACACTATACATATCATTAATCATGTTCACTCACATTCATTAATTGTACAAATTCTTATGTTTATGTTCTTATGTGTTATGGTTTAGTCTATAACTTTATTTCAATATTTTATTATGCTTTAATTACATTTCATGTCACATATTACCCTTTTTTATGTTTAAAATACTTTAAATGTGTTCGAGAAAGTTCGGGTGACTTTCGATGGTGTTTCGGGATATAAAACTCTAGTTTAGGTAAGAAGGAAGGGTGACCCAGCGGGGATGTGGGCTGTCCTTACTAAGTTGATGGTTTCTGTTCTAATAGCCGGTGTCTCGGTAGGGATGAGAGGGTGTCCCTACTGATTTGAATGGTCCTATTTAGTCCAGAGGCTTATGATTTGATGGGGATGATGAGGTGTCCCTATCAGGTTGATTCCTTTTTCAGTTGGCAACTATTCTGCCTCTCTTTTTGATGAATTTTAGGCATAGTAAATGGAATTTTTAGACAAAATAATCTTTTAAAAAATTGTTAATCTGGCTTTATATTTCCAAGACATTAAAAATCACTCTATTTTGACTTCTAAATATTAAAATATTCACAAAATAGTGAGGACTATTCTAAATGACAGGGCAACAAGGGTCACTCAATTTTAAGTTATATTATGAAGACTTTAGAGGTAGAATTAGGTTTTGGTTTCGTATACAAAGTTATAGAGCTATTCTTATCTTTCATCTCCAACTAGAATCACTTCATTTAGACATCTACAGAAAAGAGTGATGGTTTCTACACTAAAACTAGTTCAAGTGAACCTAAGACAAATTTTCACTAAGTCATTCTCTAATACACTAATCATTCTTTTTATGCATTTATTCATAATTTACGAACTCTAAAATCAAATATGGTTTTTTAAAATGCATTTACAACCCTAGATCAATTTAAACGTATACAAATAAAATAGGAACTCCCATACCTAAAGATTGGTCCAAATTTGTTCTTTTAAAGCTCCTTATTCTCTTTTTCTCTGTTTTTGCTAACTTCTCCAGCTAAAAAACATTATAAATAAACATCAATATCGAATCCCATCTATGATTCCAGGTTCTCTTGTTTAGAACAAATAAATGATCAAATTTGAGCCAAAATCCCATAAAGACTTACCTTAAATCAGCCAATATACATAAGCCACAAAAATGGCATATTTCTTTCCCTTTTTTCTGCTTTCTCTTCACTTTTCTAGAGAAGACACATGCCATAACCTAACTGGCTCACTGGTCGCCCTAAGACACATGCCATAACCTAACTGGCTCACTGGTCGCCCTAAAGCAATTTGCACTTTACCCCTTCTAATTAATCTTAATTATAAATTACACATTATACTAACTCTTTTTAATATATTAATCACCATTTCTTCAATAATAATGCACATTTACCCTAAATTGACAACTTACGAAATCACCCTTTACTTTCACATTAATACCGATTATGTCTCGATTGCCTAATTAACTATTCTTTCACACTAAAACTCTTTCAGCCTCTTATTTAATTGCAACTAATCCTATTAGCATATACTTTAGGGCCTCACATGTATACCCTTAATAAATGTCATATCAGGGTAAATAATATATTTCTAAATAATTATAGTAATAACAAAAAGTGATTTTAAGTAAAATTCATAAGGTATAAAAAGGGCTATATAACATATAGAAATATGTATATCCTCAATAACTATCAAAACTAGGTAAGGATATATTTTTAAATAGTTATATTAATAAAAAATAATTTCAAGTCAAATTCATAAGGTATACATATGGGTATATATTGTATACTTATATGTATATCCTAAATAATGGTTAGATCAAGGTAAAGAATATAGTTATAAATAATTGTATTAATAAGAAAAAGTGATTTCAATATATATATCCTCAATAAATGTCAGATAAGGGTAAAAAATATATTTCTAAATAATTATATTAATAAAAAATGTGATTTTAACTGAAATTTATAAGGTATACATAGGGGTATACAATGTATACCTTTAATAATTGTCAAATCAAAGTAAATAATATATTTCTAAATAATTATATTAATAAAAAGAATTTGATTTCAAGTGAAATTCATAAGTTATACATACTATATACCAATATGTATATCCTCAGTAGTTATCAATCAGGCTAAAGTAAAAAAATATATTTCTAAATAATTATGTTAATAAAAAAGGTGAGTTCAAGTCAAATTTAGAAGATATACATAAGGGTTTCCATTGTAAACCCATATGTATAAACATTTCATCAAACAAGTGGTATGCAACTAGTTTTCAATGAAGAACAGAAACTTAAAAGGCTTCAAATCATACAACTACATTATTAATAATTATTCATAACATCAAATATTAATTAAAAATCAATTGTAAGAAAATTGCCTATACATAACTGTTAGAAATCAATAATCGAAGATGAATTGGGGAAGGAATAGAAACAAAACCTGCTAGTCCCTCTAGAAATCAATGATCCGATATGGAATGGTGGAAAATTCGCAAATGACTTTAGGTTTTGAGCTAAATGATTTGCAAATTATGTATTTAAGAAATTAACATATGGAAAATGATACAATGATAGAAAAAAATTGTAAAATGGAAAGAAATTGAGGGGAAATGGAGTTTAAGTTAGATGTTAAATAAAAGGTAAGGTATAGACCTGGTAATTTTGTATCCGACTTGAAAAATTGATCTAAACCGAAAGGAAACCCAAAAGACTCAAAAAATTTAGAATTGAACCTAATCGATACTCGATCGAAAATACTTAAAATCCGATCTAAAACCCATAATCTAATTTTGTCAATTACATTTTATTGTATGACATATTTATTCATAATTTAAAGTCTAATTATGTAAGCATGCATGTCTATATATATATATACACATACACGCACATATATACACCAAATTTTATTAAGATTCCAATCCCCTTTTTATATAAAAATTAGATTTAATTAGAATAAAAGAGAAACATTGTTTAAATTTTGAGTTGCAAAAAATAAAATAAAATAAATAAAACAAAAAAATAATAATTAACTAATGTACAATATATTTCTCTATTTTTATTTTTTACACATTTCCTTTTCTCGATCTTTTTTCGCTCCATGCCTTAATTTAATGTTGTTCTCTTACTCATAATTCATCCATCATCTTGCATTGTTGTTACTAATTAGTCATGCTTTCTAAATTTTTCTTAGCAAATCATTGCATCTCAAATCCGAAAAAGAGTGTAACACCAAAAGATTTCTAATTTGTGAATAGTATGTTTCGGATTGTAAAAAGTGGTTTCCGAGATAACTAGTGTTGCTCGGAACATGAGTAGCATTTTTTTGGACTATGAATACTGCTTGGGATAAATTCGATACACAAATTTGAGATAAAAACAAGTTTATATAAGGTGTTTAAAATTGAAATTAAAATTCGAGTTATAGTTTCGCAATTAATAGTGACATTAGAAAGTCAAAGTAACCAATATGAAAAGTTATATATGATGTTATTTTTGTATTTTAAATAAGAAGATAAAAAAAGTCAAGCTTTATTGCAAAAATCAAAACCAAATCTGCTAATCTAAAAATCAAACTAAACATATCGAATTGTTTATTATTTGATTTTTAATTTCGACATGATTTTTCAGTTCCAACTGTAATTCGAGATTCGATTCGAACCTGTCCTAAAAATGAGTTATTCAACCTAAAATTATATAAAAACTTATAATTTTAAAAATTTAAATTCAAAAAGAATTAATTCAAAATGATTCAAATTTAAAATTATCCGACCCAATGGCGACGCCACTTGAAAGGGAAGAGGGGCAATTGCCACCCTTAATTTTTGAAAACAAATTATATATATATATATATATATATATATATATATATATATATATATATATATATATATATTTATTTATTTATTTATTTATTTATTTATTTATTTATATTAAATAGGCCATTTTGCCCCCCCCCCTTAAAATTTTATTTTTACCTATCTCTGCTTAACTTGTTTCTTAAATTTTTAATCAATCAACCCTTTTGTATTCCTACTTCTATTAAAATAAAAAAAATATAAAATTCTATTTTTATCTCTTCAAATTATTAAAGGAAAATCATATAAATTTGAGAAGAAACTAAGCGCTATTGCAAAGATTTATCTTTAATTTAAGGTTGGTAATTTAATTTTATAATTTTTGTTTTGCTTTTATATCTCGTATATCTCTTAAAGGTTAGTAATTTAATTTTTACAATTTTTGAGTTTTGCTTAAAATCTGTTCTTCTTTATTGATGATTTCGTTGCTGAAAATCTGTTCTTCTTGATTTCATTCTAATTTCTTATGTTCTTAACTGTTTGATAATGGATTGATTATAGTAATACTAGTTTAAAGTTTCAAGTGTGTAGTAGAAGCTTTATTTTTTCTTTGTGTTTGAGGCTCTGTTCCTTGATTTTTTATAGTACTGTCGATTTTAGTTTCATTGGATTGTTGTATCTGCATAATTTATTTATTAGTCACGTATTTTTCATAACAACTGGCTATTTTTTTAGTTTTATTAGGTTTGTTGTTTTAGTGTAAATAGCTTGCTGTTTTAGTATAAAATATAGGCTGTATTCTTCTTTCAGATATATTAAAAAAATAATTCTGCTAGTTATATTTTTCATATACCTGAAAGAAGAATACAACCTACCTTTTATAATAAAACAACAAGCTATTTACACTAAAATAACAAAGCTAACAAAACTAATAAAACAGCTAACTGTTTATACTAAAACAGGGCATGAAGTTATTATTTATCGCTAACAGGGTATGAAAACTCGTATACAATAATTGTAATTTTTTTAAATATGTTAATGAATATTTTTTTATTTAACAATTTATTTATAGTATATATGTTATATTTTTTTAAGCATGATTTATATTTTTGTCTTCATTAATTATAAATTATGATTTCGCCACTGATCTCATCCAACACTTTTATTAGATTTAATAAAATATTTTTGAAAAAAAATTAAAAAATAATAAAGAAATAAAAAAAAGATATTTATGAATAATGAAAATGAATGGACAAGTGTGTGAGTTGTTTTTTTTTTTTTTTTCAATATAGCATTCGGTAGAAATTTCTAGTGGGCGCCAAGCGTAATTGGAGTCGGGTGGATTCAGTTAATGATGATTATGTGTGGGGTGAGTGCAAGTTGGGAGATTATTGAGAATTGCGTGTCGCTGATGTTGATATGCGAAGTGAATGCAAAGGATTGGCGCGTAAGGGACAGGTTTACTGCCAGTATAAAAAAGGTATAAATGGGTCGAATAAACATGATTATCATGCATATAAAGATTACAAATCTATATACTTAAAATAGAAACAAAGCTGATTTCCAACTATATTATTAGAATAAACCCATTTTGCAATGGTACGAACAGGTTGTCTATGAGCATGTTGTGACTTCACCAAGAAGAGAAACCATCCGCCCAACTCGACCTCATCCTTTAATAAAAATAATAATTTAAATTCCATTCAATCAAATTAATTTATAATTTCTTTTAATTACATCATTGGAAGCATAAGAGTATGAGATTTGACCCCTACTCAATTGGAAAAATAACTAAATTTGTAAAAATTTGTAAATTAATTTAATCTAACTTAATCCATTTTTCCATCAAAATAATTAAAAAAAAATTCCATTTTAACGGTCTAACTTAATCCGCATTATCACTTCTTGTTGTTATTGTGAGTTCAGGACTTGGATATATAAAATGGTAAAAAAAACGAAGATAATTATTTTTATATATACATATTTCTTTTATTTTTTAATTAAAAAAATAAACCGATAACTCAGCTCAAAATAACCGATTTAAGTTATAATTGACTCCAATCCGATTAATTTATTGTCCATTATGATCCGACACAAACCTACAAAATCAAATCCAATCTATTTGCTAGATTATAAGGAAAAAGCGATTTGGATTTCTTTCTTAAACCCATTCTTTTTTTCCAATCCAATCTTTGTTTTAAACCCCTTTTTTTTTTCTATCACCCAAATAACTAGAGTGAACAAAAAAAAAATCATATTTTAGGTTAATTGAAAAATTGTTTCGAAAGTGAGTAGATTTTAGGTTAACCAAACTTATAATTTATAATTACGGTTTTTACTTATAAAAATCCTCAATTGACCATTAGTCAACCGTTAACGGTTAATCGATTTATATATTTTTTGTTTAATTTTTACACTTAAAATTAAATATTATGATATATGACTTTAAAATATTATTTAATACATATTTTAAAAAAATAATCATTAGAATTATATTCTTATTGTAATTATTTATCCATTATATATACATAATGTAGGGGTGAGAAAATAAAAACGAAATTTAGGTTAACCGAAAAACTGATCTAAATCGAATAGATTTTTAGGTTAATTAAACAAAAAATTTAGATTTACGGTTTTTACTTTAAAAAATCAATGGTTAACCGAATCAAACCGTTAACCGATCTATATATATATATTATAAATTATATTTTAAATTTTACATTTATATTCTTCAATATTTATGTAATTTATAAATATTATGATATATAACTTTCTAAAATATTATTAATTAAAATATTTTTAATAAAAAAAATAAAATTATCTTATTATTATTATTATTATTATTATTATTATATATGCATAATTAATAATCTGTTGTTAATTTCATATTGAATATATTTAATTCTTATAATTAATTATGAAAATTTTATTTTTATTTTTATTTTTTTAATGAATATTGTATTTAATTTATATTTTTTCATTTCTAAATTATTTTTAATTATTAAAAATAATATTACAAATTGTATATAGCGGTTAACCAATATATCGATCCGAAAAATCGAATTAACTAAAACAAATATAGCAGTTAACCAAAATTAATGGACTAATTTGATAAATTTGTTAATGTATCGGTTAACCGTTTCATACTCACCCTTAGCATAATGGATACTTTATTATTAATTTTATGTTGAATATATTAAATTCCTACAATTGATTATGAAAATTTTATATATTTTTTTTATCTTTTAATGGATAATATTTGTTTATTTTTTAATTTTTGAAGCATAAATAGCCTTAAAATTTGTATAATTCACAAATTTATACGTTTTTAATGGTTAACTAATAAATCGATCTGAAAAATTAATTAAAAATTGAAACCAATATAACAGTTAATCAAAATTAATAAATTAATTAACAAAATTATTAATGAACTAATTAACAAACAAGTAATTTTAACTGCTCAAAACCAATTCGATCATACACTCATTTCCAATCTGATAAACTAAATATTGTAATTGATATTGAGGAAATTACACCCTATACACCAATTTTATTTTGTTTTAAAAAAATTCACCTTTTAATTTTTAAAAAATTTAATTCTAAAAATACACCAATTTTATTTTATAATTTCCCATTCCTTAAAAAATACAGCAAAATCTCCTTCCATCTATTTTTTGCTCTCTCTCTAACTCTTTATACATTCTGATCTTTATCTCTCTCTCGCTCGCTCATTCTATCCTTCCCATGCAAAAACTAAAAATCATTTTATTTGGATTCTGGTTTCTCCTCCATCATCTCTCTACAAGTATCCTAGGTTGAGTTGCTCGCATTAGCGACTGCCTAGTGATGAAAAAAGTCTTATGAAAGGGGAAAAGAGATTTATCCAATTCAAGATGATTTTTAATAATAATAATAATAAATAAATAAATAAATAAGTTTTGGTACTTTAAATTGAGTTGGAAAAAGATCGGGTCTTGTTTGGAGGCCTAAGAAGGAATTAAAAAAGTTTGGAGGACTGAGTTATAATTTTGCAATTTAAGCCATTCATTTGGTCATTGTGTGCGCATTTCTTTGCAAGTCATCATCGTGACCTTATTTTTTTCATGGGTCTGAAGTTTTCACGCTCTAAAATGTGCCGTTCTCATGAGCATCATTTCACGGCCATGAGCTGGCACCAGAAAGCCTTAAATACTAATTTCTCTCTTTATAAATATAGAGATGAGATACACTCTTCCTACGGATTTGATTTTTACATTGCAAAAGCTCCATTTTTTTCTCACTAAAATTTTATTATTTCTATCTTGAAAAAATTTTTTGAACCGAATTTAGGCTAAATCTTGCAATTTTAATCGTGATCTTTCAATTAGATATTTAAATTTCACATTCTTCATTTCATTTTCATATTTTTTTATTATTTATTATTCCATTTCTATATTTTTATTTATTTTATATTATTTTGTGTTTTATTTGCTTTCATTCATGGTCCTACACGAGTTCCAAGGATCGGATTCAATTCATAAAAAATCAGCCATTTGATCAATTTTTTCGGCGTTAACTTGTGTAGGATTATATTTAATTTATTTGCTTTATTTAATTTTAATTTTTTTTACTTTTCACATTTATTTATATTTTATACTTTATTTCACTTATTGCATTTTTAATTTTTAGTTATTTATTTTATGCAATTTAATTTATGTATTGTCTCTTTCTTTTTAGGGATAATACATGTGAAGCCCATTAAACTTGGCTTAAAAAATCACTTGGACACCCCAACTTCATACTCGATCAGTTGACCCCTTAAACATGGTGTTTTGACATGTAATAAATCATAAAATTGCATTTAGTAGGAAAATTATGGATGCAATTCAGATGAAATGACATGGCATTAAAGGTACAAATGGTTGACATGTATCCCACTATTAAACAAAACTAATATTATGATTTTCAAAGCAGAAAAGAAACAAAAGGGAAAGGAGAAATCGTATAAACACGATTTCAAAAATTCTAAAAACTTTAAGAGAAGCCATCGATTGTAGGCAAAACGCATGAAAATTGGTGCGGGAAATCGCAAATGAAAATCGATTGATTGAAGGCAAAGCAAAAGAAATGGAGTTGCAGAACTGGTGATCGTTCGTGGTTTTGCAGAAACCTTAAAGAAGTTGGTGATCATGGGTTTCATTTAGAGGATGCAAATTGTTGTTGTCTATTGAAAGGCTTAGAGATTGAACCCAAACAACGTATGTATTGAGTTATTTGCTTAATAAATTGGTGATTGATGAAAATATCGTCGTGTGGCCTTTTTTGTTATTTGAATGCAAAAATTAGAGCTTTTGTTAGCTGAGTTGGGAATCTTGTCATATATGAATTTTTTTATTACAATTTTCACAATGAAAGCAAATGGGGACAGAAATTATCAATGTGAGGTTTTACCATGTGGGTGGATTTGTTAAAGGTGTTGTTAACTATGTAGATGAGGGAAAAATTGAAGAGTGGTTCATTGATAAAGACCATTTTTTATTGGTCGAGTTGGCATATCCCACAAAAATGTTTGGCTATCTAGAGATAATGGGCTTCTGTTATAAAGATTCCAAGATTAATAATTTTGAGTTATTGAAAACTGATTATGCTTTATTAGATGTAGTTAAAGAGTTAAAAAATAGGGATTATTGGGATGTGTATGTAATGCATATTGTTAGTCAAACTGAGGTGGTAGACACATTACCATTAATGGGCCTTAACCAAGATAACAATAGAGAGAAAAAAAGGTTTTAGGGGCAACAGAAGAAGAGACAGAGGCAACTAGTTTAGATCAAGAGGCAACTGGTGAGAATAATAAAGGTAATGGTTTAGGGCAGGAGGCAAGTGTTGAGATTGAGTTTGAAGAAGTGGGAGGGTTTGATGATGATGAAGAAGAAACTTCTGAGGATGATATAAATGAGAGTGAAGAAGATGAGGCAGGGTCTGATGATGATGTGAATGGTATTGAAGAAGAGGCAAGTGATGTTAATGATGAACTAAGGGCTTTTAGGGTTGCATTTAAGGAAGAAAAAAATAGAAAGAAAGAATAGAAAAGTGATTAATTTTACTCAAGAAATTCCATGTGGAGAAATAGGAAATGATAGGGGATTTGAAGATATTGTAGATTCAAGTAAGGATAAATACGAAGGATGTCTAGCTGATGATAAGTCTACCTAAATAGTTCTGACCCTGATAGTGATGATAGCGGAGATAGTGTACTAAGGAGAAGGGATACAAAAAAAATTTATTATGATCCTAAATGTCAGATTCCTATATAGCAGCTTGGCATGATATTTGAGAATGCAATTCAATTTAGAGAAGCTATTGCAGATTATGCTATAGAGAATGGGGTTCAGTTGAAGCTAAAGCAAATGAGAAGCATAAAGTCAGGATAAAGTGCAAAAGTACAGGTTGTTCATGGGAGTTGTATGCAAGCTTTGAAGGTGATACATAGGATTTTAAGATAAAGAAGTACAATCCCAATACATAGATACATAAGGAAGAACAAAAATAAACTCTGTACATCAACTTTCATTGCTATGAAATTTGAGGAAAGGATTTTATCTCAACCAGATATAAAAGGATGGAAGCTTTAAGAATTGATTAGGGAGAAGTGGGGGTTATATGTAGGCAGGTCACTATGTAATAGAGGGAAGTTGATTGTTCTTAACAAATTCATGGGGGATTGTAGGTTGGAGTTTGCAAGGCTTAGGGATTATGCTGACAAAATAAGACAAACTGATCCAAGCAGTTATTGCTAGATTAGAACAGATAAAAAAACAAAACCAGGGAAGAATTTATTTGTTTATTTCTATGTATGTTTTAATGCCTTGAAAAAAAGGTGGTTATAGGGATGCAGAAAGGTGATAGGATTAGATGGTTGTTTCTTGAAAGGCATTTGTAAAGGAGAACTGTTAATTATATGTGAAAAAAATGGGAACCAACAAATGTTCCTAATAGCATGGATTGTTGTAGATCAAGAAACAAAGCATTCATGGAGTTGGTTTGTACAATACCTCATCACTGATCTCAATTTAGGCCATGGTGAAGGCTTGACCATTATATCAGACATGCTGAAGGTATAATCTCATGACATTTTGTTTGTATTTAGCTTGTTTGCAAGGTATAATCTCTATTATTTATATTGTGATTCTTTCTTGTGATTTTGTTCGCAAGGGACTGGTGCAATGCATTCAAGATTTGTTGCCTAATTCTGAACACCGGATGTGTGCCAAACACATATGGTCAAATTGGAAACAAAGGTGGAGGGGAGACAAGAGGAGGAGACAATTCTGGAGGTTTCCTAAATCTAGCTTCATGGTATAGTTTAAAGATGAATTAGATGCTATGGATAAACTAGAAGAGGCTATTTGTGAGGATTTGCTTAGTTATCTAAAGGAAAATTGGTGTTGGGCTTACTTTAGTGACAAAGTAAAATGTAATTCTATTGATAACAACATGTGTGAGTCTTTTAATTCATGGATTATGGGATGTAGACATATGTCAATAATTATAATGCTTGAAGATATTAGGCATAAGATCATGAATAGACATGTATAAATGAGAAGATTTGCAAACACTTGGATATCATATATATCACCAATGAGTAAGAAGGTTTTAGAGGCAAACATGGAGACTGCTAGGAAATGCAAATTGACATGGAATGGAGACCAGGGGTTTGAAATAGTTGAAAGGATTTATTTTCATATTGCTGATTTGGAGGCTAACACTTGCACTTGTGGAAGATGGATGTTGAAGGGTATCCTATATGCCTATGCTATTTGTGCAATGTTTCACCTAGGAATAGAACCAGAATTTCATGTTGACAAGTGTTACACCCAAGATACTTTTTTAAAGGCTTATAAGTACTTTATACAGCCCATTCCTAGCATGAAAATGTGGGAAACCACTTCAAACCCTCAAATTGAACCACCTGAAGTGAAGCCAATGCCAGGTAGACCAAAAAGGTGTAGAAAAAAAAAGACAAAGATGAGCCAGGTAAAAAGAAACATGGCAAGGCATCTAAAAGAGGAACAACAATACATTATTCACGAAGCAAACAAGCTGGACACAACAAATCTGGTTGCCTTGCACAAGTAAGATCATAAGTTTCTATTTTTTATTATTAAGTGTATTTAAAACTTATTATGTTTGACATCAATTTCTTTACTCCCAGAACATTGGAAGCTCTGGTCCATCACCAACAAACCCTTAAAATATTCCCATACAAAGAACAAGTGCTTCAACTATTCAATCCTCATTTTGTGATGATACATCGACAATCTTAAGAGGTGCATTTACATCCACAAGGGGCATAGGAAGAGGATCAAGAGGAAGAGGTGGTGCTAGAAGAGGTAAAGGTACTTCCAGGGGTAACCAGAGTCAACCTCTATTATCTACTACAAATGCATTTGAAAACAATCTGAATTTCAGATCATCAACTCAACCACCAAAAGCAGGGGTCATGGGAGGGGACTATCTGACTATAAAAGGTCAAGAGAGGTTGGACTTGGTTGCTTCGTTGACCTGAATACAGGAACAACAATTAGTAATGTGTAACTCCTACCTATATACTTCAGTTTTATTGTACAAGCAACTTGTATTGTAATTTGATATTTTTAATGTTTTCATAGCTTGGGAGACCTTCTAAGAGAGTATTATATACTGGATCTAATGTCAGGAATGCAAGGGACTCAAACATCAACCTTGGATATTTTGCTGGTAGGAGGTAGGGATGGAACACAGTCATAGTAAGGCAGTTTTAACAACATATCAGTTCTGTAGCATCCAGTAGAAGTTCCCATTTTCCTTCCTCCAATGCTAGTAGCTCTTCCTCTAGAAGAACACCATCCACTACTGATAATGGGAATTAGGAACTTAGATAGGATTTTTTTGTAATTAACTTAACAGTTGATGGAATTGAACAATGCTGATGACTTATTATTTTGTAATCCTTTTTTATGTTGTGGATATTGTCGACATGTTCTGCTTAAAGAGATTATGTTGAATTAAATTCTTGTCATTTTGATGCTACATTCCTATTATTTTTTTGTTTGCAGTTTTGCTTAAATAGATTTGATATTTAGGCCACAATTTGGCATCTTATTTTTTTATTGGCTGGAAATTGATGAGTTGAATTGCTGTGACAGTTAAACAACATTAAGGCATGGTGTATGTGCTTGTTATTGGACTAAAATTCAACATGCCCTATCAACTCAAACAAACACTAAGCAATTAACCAAAATCAAACATCAAAACATTTCTATCATCAAAGAACATTTTATACGTATTTGTTCATCATTACAATATTCCAAAAAATGAACAAGCTAACAGAAACAAACACAAAAAACACAAATTTTCTTCCTCTTCATTTCTTTTCTTTTTCTTTCATTTTCAAATTCTTTTACTCTATTCAGCAACCCCTATATCACCGTTTTTGCTTGTTCAGTCATTTTCTCATCAACCTAATTGAAGAACTTATAGCCACCATGCTCTTGTGAAAACAAAAATCAAAAGATAAAAAACCCTATTTTTGTTTCAAAAGTACACAAATTGAAGACCTAATTAAAAGATTGGTTGCTCAAGATAAAAATTAGACAAATTCAAAAAATTAACCTTCCCAATCTCACAAGTGTAAAACCTGCATCCAGGATTTGATTTTGTCCAAGAAATCCTCAAAACAGCTAGCTTTCGACATTTGCAGACATTATCAGGGCCCTTATTCATTTTCTCCCTAAATCACTTCTCTTCGCACCACCAAGTTCTATAATTTACACTGCTTCTTTTTTTTCTGTGTTTACATGTTAACCACAGATAGTGAAAGAAGGAGAACATTGAAAAAGAAGAAGAAGAAGAAGAACATTGAACAAGAAAAAGAAGAAGAATATAAAGAAGAAGATTACGAAAGTTGAAAATACCTTTTTATAATTGTGATTTCATCTTTTTTTTCGTTGTCCAGAGTTCCTGAAGATGGGTTCACACGTGTTTCAATGGGTGAGAATCACACAAATTGCTAGGTCAGATTTATGGTTTATTATATGTCAAAACACCATGTTTAAGGGGTCAACTGATCAAACATGAAGTTGGATGTCCAAGTGATTTTTGAAGCCAAATTTAATGGGCTTCACATGTATTATCCTTTTTTTTTAAGATAAACCATATGTGATGGGGCCTATATGATGCCATCATCTCAGGAAGTACATTAAAAAGTAACTTCAATTTCTCCTGAAGCCATATCTATAAACCAAACAATGTCATGAACAACAATGTAATGTTTCTTTTGTTATAAAAATAAAATAAAATAATGAAGAAAAGCCATTAGATTAGAAAATCTTTTGGGACCACCTAAGCAAAAGTCAGCATAGTCTGCTATTGTGAAAAATCCCACAAGGGCACATTAGACAAACGTTAAGACAGTCTACTAAATGAAAAATCCCCAATAGAGCTCTCTAGATAAAAATTAAGAAAATAAAAAATAAAAGATGCAAGAATAAATGAACAAGCAGCTACAAAAGAAGAGGATACCCGAAAAAATGTTAAGAGGAGCCTAACTAAATAGTATTGAGCCTAACTAAAGTCTCTATTAAGATAACTGTAGAACCTTGCTCCTCACAGAAAAAATAAATAAATAAATTTCAATATTTTTATTGGAGAGCTAATCAGAATCGATTGTCAGAGTCGCTATCAATTAAAATGACAGGTGCAACTGAACATCAAAAAAATAGTAATCTACATTAAAATTGAATTTGGGGGTTGGTCACACATCAGAAAGGTGTTAAGCACCCTACACATCTTGATAAATTAAGTAGTATTTCGAATATTAATTTAAGTCATGAATCTATATAGACTAAATGACACCTCGAAATTTCTTTTCTTAAATCCATTCAGACTTTTTTTTTAATCAATGAATAAGGAAAATAATTAATGCAATACATTTACATAGTCTTTTTTATTTAAAAATAGTTAAACAATTAATTGTACAAGATAAATAAACATGTCATGAGCATAAAAAAATTAACAACATATGAAATTGAAATGGTATGATCAAAAAAATAATTATAAATATTTAGATGCATGTAAAAATACAATATAAAAGACTTAATTTTTATGCCATTACATGAACTCTAGTCTAGGTTTACAACTTTAGGGTTATCCAAGCATGTTTCCTACCAATGAGTTTAGCTCCTCACAAGCATAATGACTTATTGTGTTACCATTTGATATACTATAATGCACTTGGATCAATAATTATCTTTAAAATGCCCCTATATTGTTTGTTATGGAATATGACATGATATGTTCATGGTAATCGTGCAGCGAAAAAATGATAAAAACAATCATACATGCCAAACAATTCTATGACAAGAATCGAAACATGCAATTTTAGGGTTTTTTAAAACTTACAACTTTTGATGCCTTTTAAATCTTGAATTTGGTGATGACTAGCAACTAAGATGACTTTATCCGCCTTAGACCTTGATCACCAATGCCAAGGAGCAGCCTTTACGCCACTCCCTCTATTCTCACACACACAATTGCACCGACAGCTTAAAATCGAGATTGCTAGCTCTCTTTTAAGGTATTGTGTAATGGTAATGGTTTTAAGCTACAAGATCTAGTTGTTTACTTCCTTTAGATGCTATTGACATCCAAGAACACAAGAGAATGAAGAAGTATATTTCTCCTTGAGAAATTCGACCAAAAGAAATTTTGTGAGTGAGAAGAAATTCACGCCAAAAACAAAAAGAAATACCAGGGTTTCTTCTTTTTTCTCTCATTCAATATATATCATTTTATTTTTAAGTGATAAATCTAAAATCCACTACTTAAAGATAATTAATTTTAGTCTTTATCACTTCTTTAAAATAAGAGATATATATTGATTCAAATTCTTTTTTATTTAATCCAAGATAAAAACATAAGACATATTAATCAAATAAATCACTTAATTAAATAAGCATGTGCCGAAATTCCTTGGTATTTATCTACTTAATTAAATAAGCATGTGCCGAAATTCCTTGGTATTTATCTAGGAATTTCGGACAAGTCTATTTCCATTTAAGTGTTTTAATTTGATTATAATTCTTTTAGGTAATGATACTCAATTAATTAAATTAATACAAGACATTTAATTAATTGAAATTAAACCTTGTGGGCTGAATTTCTCTCTCTCATAGACCAAGGTCCAATAGCAATTTTAAAACCCATTACACACATTAATTTGACTTTAATTAAAAGCCCAAATTAATGCCCAATACTTTATTTAAATATTTTAAGCCCAATGCTTTGTGTACGATCCTATAGGTCCATTTAATGTTGGCAATGAATTAATGAATTAATTCAAAGGCTATATATATTCTCTAGCAAGATATTATAGCATTCCAAATTAAATGAAAATGCATATGGCATTTAGTGACCTAATGCAATTTTGCATAGTCCCTTACCCATAAATATCAGAACTAATATAAGGCATGGAACTAGTCATCCTTATATATATTAATTCCTTTCTTGATATTCTAGTGACATTGAACTCTCAGATAAATAATGATTACTCATTATTTCATCTCTGTATGGCCATACACTTCTCAGTTCACTGATCAAGTGGCCGATGATATTTTCTCTCTTATAGAGAGGGGTAATCTCTTCACTTCTCTCATGCTCTCTAACATGAATCAATGCATACCCAAGCATACCTGTACTTGTCACTCTGTTACGAGCACGTTAGGTGTATGTCAAAGTACACAGTAATTCATAAAGAGTTTCATAGAAATTTTAGGTCTAAGAACTCCGATACAAAACTTGCATATGAGAAACACTTATGACTTGTACCATATAGTGTTCTCATGAACGGATCAAATCCAGATACCATGTTCTTTAACATGTATCTATGATCTCCGATTGACACTCTTGTCCTAATGATCCGTAAGACAGAACTCATAATATCAAAGAGAGCATACTAGTCTTAATTCATTTGTTATTCCCATAACAATGACTGACTAGGGATATTTAGAATGAAGTCTCATTTGTTTCAAGATTTTACAACTATGTGCCTCACACATGATAACTTAAACTGAAACAACATTCTTGGATAGTTCTATCAATTGATATGCACAAGAATACAAAAGATAAAACAAATGCCTCACTTTATTAATTCAAAGTGTTTTATTACAATGCATTAGGGCTAAGGCTTACACTAACAGTTTGAATGTAGGGTTGTGCTTTGAAAATACACCAAGGTAAGAAAGGGGACCCCTAAATTGTTCTAAGGTAGTAGCATATATCTTGCAATTTCAAAGAAAGATAAAACTTTTTAATATAAGGCCAATTTCTATTTTATTAACCAAGAGTAATTTTAGAGTAAAGTCTCATGGGTTTCTAGTGGAGTCGTCACTGTAACATGTTTCCTCATATGATGAATAGGATGAGACTATTTTATCTAGGCTAGTTTCACTTTTAGGGATGGCTAGACAAATGTTTCTCACCCTTTAGGGGTAGTCGCTTCACAATGGTTAAAAAATTCAACCCTTTGCTAGCAATTGACCTTGAGATGTATCTTTGGGCATCATAAGGTAGGTATAAATGGAGACGCCACCCAATAGAACACTGCAAATGGTGGTTCAACCTTATAAGGCCAAATTAAAACAAGGGTTTGGAATTATTAATTTAATAAATTCATATATTTAGAATTTTTTTCTTTAAATATGTTTGGAGTTTAGCCATCTAATATTTTTTTATTAATATTTTAATGCTTAGTAAAATCAATAATCGAGATTAACAATTTTGAAAAAAATTTAATTGATAACAGATAATTAATATAATATAAAACATTTTTAGAGACGACACTTGTGACGATTTTCACAATTGGTCGCTAATGATAAAATTAAACTAAAAATCCTCTAGTGACCAATTTTTTTGTTGTTAGCTCGTCGCTACAATTAGCACAAAGATTGCTGCCAAATTTACTAACAAAATGTATTCGTCGCTATTTCGTCACTGCAATTTTACTTCAATTACTAAATTTTCCATCGCTATTTTTCAGCAAATTAATTTTCTAAATTAAAAACTAAAAAGTTTTTAGCAATAAATATTCCATCACTAAATTCTTCATAAAATATGGCGCCATTCATTATTGCTAATATTTAGCTACTATTTTCTTTGTTCCATCGCTAAACTTGACTCTATATTGAAAACATGCTTTTCACGATGGATTTGAGAAACATTTGCTAATCCATCATTAATTAACGATGCAATATAAGCCATCACTAATTTTTATGGCTATTTCAATTTTTTTTGTAGTGCTGTCGAAAATTTTGCAAGATAATCCACCTCTTAATGACTAACCATCATTGTTGGAAGGGTAAGTTATTCATAATCAAATGTAGTAAAACCCAAATCTAGTCTAAGAAAATGGGATGAGACCAAGGACGATTAGGGACTATACCACTCTAAGGTGGAATGAGGATCACAAGACCATTATGCTACCTCAAAATAATCATTTTGAGCTGAAGCTAGCCACCATTATAATGGTACAAAAGAATAAGTTTTTGGGATTAGATATTGAGGATCCAGCTCAACACTTACATATTTTTTAGATATTAGTGACACGATACAGATTCTAAGAATGTCCATGGATGCTATTCGATTGAAATTGTTTCCTTTCACTCTTATTGATTTCATGCAATATATCATAGGCATTTTATCTAATAATGCATCACTTTGTTAGTTTTTATGCATGTGTTTTGTTTATTTTATTGTGTTACCTTTTGTCTTTTCTTTATCTTATAGGCTATTTTTGTCCAAATGGATGATTTGAAGTATAATTAAGGGCTTTTGATTGAATAATTGAAGGAAAAAGGACATTAAGGAAGGTTTAAAGCCTATGATAACTCATCCTATTAGTGCCAACTTGTTATAGAGACTCTATGTGCTGACTCGTGCCTTGTTGTTTTGAGTTATGACTAGGTCTCAAGAGTGCCGACTCATGCCCATCCATGCTGACTCGCTACAGAGCCAACCTATTTTGACTCACTTAACTTAGCACCAATGTGCTGAGTTGTCACCAACATAAAGCATTATAACCTTTCAATTGCCTCTTTATGTTTACACCCCTCTCCAAAAAGGCACCATTTAAGACACCTTTGGGCCTATAAATACATGAATTTAACCACATGTTGGTCATAGAAAAACTATCAAGTAACTACCAAATAATTCAAAAAAGATTATGAGGAAAAAGCACACACTAAAGAAGAGAAAAAAGCAAAAGAGGTCATTCAACATTTGAGTACTTTTTTGAAGAAGCATTAAGGAGTCATCGACCATTTTTTTCTTTTCTTTCTCTTTAGATTATGCTTGATTTCATTTCTCTTCATTGTATTTGTTTGCTTTGACAATATATATTTAGGCTAATTTTTTAATTAAAATTACAATAATGGATTAATCTTTATTAATGATATATTTTGTTCAAATACATGAATGATTTAAGTTCAATTGGATGCTTAATTTGTTATGTATGCTTGATCACGGTATATAATGTGTTAATCAATTTTTTCTCAATGAGAATTGGGGCATTTTGGTGGAAAATCAATTGAATTTACTTAAAGCTTAGAGATCACTCAAGAGACAAAGGTTTCACTTTGAGGGGTAAAAAGAATAGGCATAGAATTTCATGGTTTTCATCTATCTCCATAATGACATAAGAGTGCTTGTGGACTCTAGATGGGCATGCCTTTTGATAAGTGTGAAATATATATAGCTTTTGATATGTTTTTAGTTAAGTTATTTAGTTGTTTTGGTTTGATTTAGGTTGATTTAGAGTTAATTTATTAATATTTATGTTTTGAGGTTAATTCTATGTTTTGTTTGATTTTCAGGTTTAATTTGATATAAAAGGGCTTAAAGTGTAAAAAGGACAAAGTTTAGTGCTAAAAATGCAAATATGAAGAAAATAGGCGAGAAAACTAGTGTCTAGTCCAGAGCCTTGAGCCGTGACGACGTGAAATTATTGAAGAACTTCACACGTGGCCACGTGAAGAACAAAATAGGAGAAGCCGTGGCCATGTAAAGAAAAGACAAGAAATAAGAAAGATGAGCCGTGGCCATGTGAAAGGGAAAACAAAGGCAATTGTGAAGACCACGTGACCACGTGGATTCCCAGTGAAGGACCACACGTGGCCATGTGTGGAAGAAGAACAAAATGGGACGTGACCACGTGTATTGAAGGCATACTGAAGGACATGGTCACGTGATCCTTGACTTGTGTTGTTATGACTTGAGTTTGTTCTTCAATTTTAATACAAGTTGATTATTTCTTGGTTCTGAAAAATAGTCTTGTCTTTGCTCAATTTTAAGTTGATTATTAACTTGATTAAGAATTGGTTAATTAATTGGTTTAAGTTGATTAATGATTTGCATGCTCTTAGGTTAATTTAGTTGGATTAATGCATGATTATAATCTGAATAAGCTATAATTGTGTGTTAATTTGAGTAAGTTAAGATTAAGAAAAGGGTAACCAAGAATAGGTGAAAGTTAAATCTCTTGAGAAAGGCTTTAATAGACATCTAGGAGACTTAATTCAGTTCTTTATGCTAAGTATTGAATTGTTCTGAATAAGAGAGTTTTAATGCTTGGAATGATAATCTTGAATAAAGTTGTCTGGGTTTATTAAACTGAATTTTCCATAATCACTTGTATGTTTTCTTTTAAATTAAGTCATAGCAATATTAGTTAAGGTGGATAGTCCTTTAGTGAAAGTTGTCTTTATCATTGATTTTTTTTAACTAATTCAATTTACTTGCTTTCAAAAGATTTCTTACTTACTTTAGCTTTTTCAAATTGTTTTAATTTAGTTTTAAATTATTGTTTTCAAATCATCACAACTTTGGGATTTCTCTTCTTTCTTCTTACACACAAAATTGGTTTTGAAATTGAAATAGCACATACAAGCACAAGTTTCCCTTGGGTTCGATATTTTGGGTCATAACTTTATTTCCCTATATTACTAGCCGATCTAGTACACTTGCTAGACACTGGTCAAGTTTTTGGCGCCGTTGTCGGGGATACATTGGCATTTGTTTATTTATTTTAATTTTAAAGTGATTTTGTGTGTTTTCTTCTCTTCTCCATCTAATTTCTGTTTTTCTTTTTTAAGTGACAAGTGGTTTATGGTGAGAGACAACCCCATCTTACCATTAGACCCTGAAATTGAGAGGACATTCCATAGGATTAGAAGATTAAGAGGCAATATGAACGATCCAGAAATTGAGCAACCTATGAATGATCCACCACCTAGGATCGAAGAACAACATATACCCCCCCAAGCTCCCGGGAATGGGTATAGACCTAGAACCATTAGGGATTATGCTATCCCTAGGTGGAATGAAGATCATAGAACTATTAGGATTCCTCACCACCAACCCTTTGAGATTAAACCCGCTACCATAACTATGGTACAAAGAAACCAATTTTCGGGTTCGAACATAGAGGATCCTGCACAACACTTAGATATGTTCTTAGAAGTGAGTGACACTGTGCAAATTCCTAATGTATCGACTGATGCAATTAGGTTGAAACTCTTCCCATTCACCCTCATAGGAAAAGCTAGGGATTGGCTACAAATGCTACCAAATCAATCCATCCACTCTTGGCAACAAATGCAAGAGAAATTTCTTTGCAAATTCTTCCCACCTACTAAGACCGCCCTCATTAGGAAACAAATTAGTGATTTCCAGCAGTTTTATGAAGAGCCATTCCATGAAGCTTGGGAAAGATTTAGGAGACTCTTAAAAAGTTGCCCTCATCATGAAGTTCCTATTTTTCAATTAATGCATATTTTCTATGCAGGTGCTCATCCATCAACAAGATCTTTATTAGATGCAGCTTCAAATGGAAGCTTCATGAATCAAATTCCCGAAGATGCATTTTTACTCCTAGATGAGATGGCCACCAATGATGCTCAATGGGCAAGCTCTAGAGCAACTCAAAAGAAACAGGGAGTTCATAATATTGATGAAGTAGCTATGTTGAAAGCTCAATTAGAATTAATGGAAAAGAAATATTCAAAAGAGATAAATGAGCTTAAAGCTAAAAATGTCTCTATGTTATCTAATGAAGTTGATTCTTATGCAGGAATTTCGGGATCTATGGGAATGAAGAATGCTGAAAGTATGGTAGAAGAAGTCAATGCCTTGAATCCATATAGCAATACTTACAATGCGGGATGGAGAAGCCATCCAAATTTTTCATGAAGGGAAGGTAATTAAGGTTCTTCTTCTAACCCCAATCCTAGACCCCAATTCAACCCCAATCAAACTTCCAATAATCAACTTCCATACCAAAACCAAGCTCCACATCATTACCCAAATCAATATCCTTCACAAGCATACCACCAACCACCCGATTTTCAAAAACCTCAACCTCCCCCTCCTCAAGAAAAGAAATCTAATATTGAGGAAATGATTGCAAATTTCATGGCTTTCCAAAACTCCATTTTAGCTAGTCAAGATGCTAGATGGAAATCGCAGGATATTTGGATGAGAAATCAAGAGGCATCCATTAGGAACCTAGAAAACCAAATGGGGCAACTTGCTAGTTCTTTATCCAACCGAGCTCAAGGGACATTTCCATCTAATGTCGACCAAAATCCGAAGGAGGAAGCCAAAGCAATCACCTTAAGAAGTGGGAAAGAGTTAGAGAAGACTGAACTTGGTAAGAATTCTTCCAAAAAGGTGGAACCGACAACGGAGGTAAGTGTTTCTAATTTTGAAAATAATGAACAAGTGCCTTCTACGGTTGAAAAGGGTAAAGGTAAAGAAAAACTTGTTTCTACTGTTCTTGATGAGCCTCAATTACCTTTTCCTGTTTTAGCTAGAAAAGAGAAACAAAATGAACAATTGAGTAGATTTTTGGACATGTTTAAAAAGCTACATATAAACTTACCATTTGCTGAAGCTTTATTACACATGCCTAAATATGCTAAATTTATGAAAGAATTGTGCACTAATAAGAAAAAGCTAGAAGGCATAGGAACGGTTCAATTATCCGATAATTGTAGTGCTATACTAACCAACAAAATTCCTGAAAAATTGGAAGATCCAGGTAGTTTTACATTACCTTGTGAACTAGGGGGAATTTTGTTGGAAATACTTTATGTGATTTGGGTGCAAGTATTAATTTGATGCCTTATTCAATTTGCAGGAAATTGAATCTAGGTGATTTAAAGGAAACCCGAATGATGCTTCAATTGGCGGATAGATCGGTAAAGAGGCCAAAAGGAATCATTGAGGACCTATTGGTAAAAGTAGGAAATTTCATATTTTCGATTGATTTTGTGGTGATGGACATGGAAGAAGATAGAAAAGTGCCATTAATTGTGGGGAGGCCATTCTTGAACACAGCAAGAGCTTTAATAGATGTTCATGGACAAACGGTTACTTTAAGATTTAACGAGGAGAAAATGATTTTTAATGTTAATAAAATTTTAAAACACCCTTCGTATGATTTTGAAGAATCCATTTGTTTTGTTTATGAGATTCACGAATGTGCCAACACAAAGCAAGAGGAAGTCATTCTCAAAGACGAGCTCCAAAATTGTTTAATGCATCCAAGGAAAGAGGAAGAGTTGGATACAAAGGAGAAAAAGTTAATACAAATTCTTGAACAAGAGCACAGTGAGGATGAGGAAAAAGAGGATGAACCATCCCCTCTTAAGGGGGATTCTGAACTGAAAACACTTCCATCACATTTAAAATATGTATTTTTGAGTAATAATGCTAACCCGGTAATCATTTCATCTTTATTGATAGATTTGGAAGAAGAAAGGCTCATTGAAGTCCTTAAAAAGCACAAAGGAGCAATTGGTTAGGCAACATCTGATTTAAAAGGAATTAGCCCAAGCTATTGTACACATCGTATACCCATAGAGGACAATTTTAAGCCAGTAGTGCAACCTCAAAGAAGGCTTAACCCAACTATGCAAGAGGTAGTGAAAAAGGAGGTATTGAAACTACTTGATGCAGGTATTATCTATCCTATCTCCGATAGTAATTGGGTTAGTCCTGTTCAATGTGTGCCAAAAAGGGGGGAATGACTGTAGTAGTAAATGAAAATAATGAATTAATTCCTACACGCACAGTAACGGGATGGAGAGTATGCATTGATTATAGAAGGTTAAATAATGCCACTAGAAAAGACCATTTTCCATTGCCCTTTATTGATCAAATGCTAGAAAGGTTGGCAGGAAATAAATTTTATTGTTTCCTAGATGGATATTCGGGGTATATGCAAATACCTATAGCCCCGGAAGATCAAGAAAAGACCACATTCACATGTCCATATGGAACATTTGCATATAGGAGAATGCCTTTTGGACTTTGTAATGCACCTGCCACATTTCAACGATGCATGATGGCCATATTTCATGACTTTATTGAAAAATTTATTGAAGTTTTTATGGATGATTTCACCATTTATGGGCATGATTTTGATTCTTGTTTGCATAATCTAGCAATGGTTTTAAAAAGATGTCAAGAAACTAATCTTGTGCTAAATTGGGAAAAATGTCATTTCATGGTTAGAGAAGGCATTGTCTTAGGGCATAAAATTTCTGAAAAAGGCATTAAAGTGGATAAAGCAAAAATTGATGTGATAGAAAAATTACCTCCACCAACTATTGTAAAAGGCATTAGGAGTTTCCTTGGTCATGCTGGGTTTTATCGTCGATTTATTAAGGATTTCTCTAAAATTGCCAAGCCACTCTCTAATTTATTGCTTAAAAATGCTGCATTTAACTTTGATGCTGAGTGTTTGCAGGCTTTTAACCTATTGAAGCAAAATTTAGTTAGTGCATCAGTCATTGCATCACCCGATTGGAGCTTACCGTTCGAAATTATGTGTGATGCAAGTGATTACGCAATTGGAGCGGTTTTAGGACAGCGGAAGGAGAGGATTTTCTACACCATTTACTATACGAGCCACACACTTACTGGAGCCTAAGTTAATTACACCACTACGGAGAAGGAACTCTTGGAAATAGTCTTTTCATTTGAGAAATTCCGATCTTACCTTTTAGGATCTAAAATCACAGTTTGGTCGGATCACGCTGCATTAAGACATCTTTTTGCCAAGAAGGATTCCAAACAAAGACTTATCCGATGGGTGTTACTACTTCAAGAATTTGATATCGAAATCAAGGATAAGAAAGGAGCAAAAAATTTTGTAGCTGACTATCTGTCTAGATTGGATCATGCTAACATCGAAAAGGGAGAAATTCCTGATTTATTTCCTGATGAACATATTTGTGCTTGTTTTACTTATAAAAATTCAGTTCCATGGTACGCTAATATAGCCAATTTTCTTGCAGGTGGCTATCTCCCTAAGGAATTTACTTGGCAACAGAAGAAAAAGCTCATAACGGATGCCAAGCATTACCTTTGGGATGATCCATACCTTGTCAAGATATGTCCGGATCAAGTATTGAGAAGGTGTGTACCGGAATCGAAAGAAAGAGCTATCATGCACCAATGCCATGGGGGTGAAGTTGGAGGTCATCATGGACCAAATAGAACAGTTCAAAAGATACTCCAATTAGGTTTTTTTTGGCCTACTTTATTTGAGGATGTAAAATCTTTCATAGCCACTTGTGATAAATGTCAAAGAGTAGGAAACATATCCAAGAGAGATGAGATGCCTATGAACAATGTGCTAGAAGTAGAAATATTTGATGTTTGGGGCATTGATTTTATAGGTCCTTTTCCAAATTCATTTGGGTTTGAGTACATATTGGTAGCTGTGGATTATGTGAGTAAATGGGTAGAGGCAATAGCTACTAGAACATGTGATGCAAAAATTGTGCTGGAATTCATTAGAAAGAATATCTTCACTAGATTCGGAGCACCTAGAGCTATTATAAGTGATGGGGGCAAACACTTTGTCAACCATCAATTCAAAACCTTACTTAAGAAATTTGGTGTCAAGCACAAAATCACAACCCCATATCACCCTCAAGCCAATGGCCAAGTGAAAGTATCTAATAGAGAGTTGAAATTAATTTTGGAGAAAACAGTAAATAACTCTAGAAAAGATTGGTCTCTTAGGTTAGATGAGGCTTTATGGGCTTATCGAACCGCATTTAAAACCCCTATAGGTATGTCTCCCTTTAGAATTGTTTTTGGGAAAACATGTCACCTTCCAGTCGAATTAGAACATAAAGCATATTGGGCTACAAAATTTCTTAACCTTGATTTGAGTAATGCAGGTGAAAGAAGAAAATTTCAGCTCAATGAACTTGATGAAATTCGACAATGGTCATATAGCAATGCTGCACTTTACAAAGAAAAGACCAAACGATGGCATGACAAGCATATAAGGGTAAAAGATTTTGTCCCGAGAATGTTAGTGCTGCTTTATAATAGTCGTCTTCGTTTGTTTCCAGGAAAGCTGAAATCGAAGTGGCTTGGACCATATCAAGTGATGACG
This sequence comes from Excoecaria agallocha, assembly GCA_037975025.1. NCBI lineage: Eukaryota > Viridiplantae > Streptophyta > Magnoliopsida > Malpighiales > Euphorbiaceae > Excoecaria > Excoecaria agallocha. The sequence continues at coordinate 32,596 of JBBPFJ010000049.1, forward strand.
AATAGTAATTTTGGTGTAGTGACGATCAAAAGCCTAAAGGATGGACGTGAATTTACAGTCAATGGTCATCGTCTTAAACCATACCAAATCGAACAACAAGAGTTTGCTGAAGCAACCATGGTTCTTAAAGATACTTAAAAATCGGTTTGGAGAGTCTAGCTGGAGACTCCAAAAACTCAGAACTTACCTTTCTATCTCTTTTATATTTTCAGTCAAAATTTGTGTTTTCTGCATGTTTATGTGTTTAAGTGTTTTGATTTATTCATGTTTGTGTGTTTAAGTGTTTTGATTTATGCATATGTGTGTGTTTAAGTGTTTTGATTCATGAAAAGAGTAAGAAAATCAAGGTTTTAAATGGAGACATGTGCAATTATATGGGTGTGTATCGAAGAAAGGCAGGAAAATATTAAAGACACGTGACCACGTGTACCTCTTCAATGAAACTCACATGGCCACGTATCAATCCACTGTCCAAATTTTCATCTTACACGTGACCACGTGTAAATCTTCAAGGAAACTCACGTGTCCATGCATAACTCACCTATCCCACTTCACTTGCACACACGTGACCACGGGTCTTTCTTTATGGAATTTCATGTGGCCACGTCCATGTCCCCTGCCCAATTTTATGTTCTCACACGTGACCACGTGTATGTCTTCACTAAAATTCACGTGGCCACGTCCCAAGTTCCCCTCTTTTATAAAACTTCACGATTTCTTCACTTCTTCTTCATTTTCATTTCATTTCACTCTTCTCCGTGCCCATGCCTCACCACCAAGAATTTAACCCGTGACCACGGGATTTTCACTCATCACTGATCATCACCATCTCCATTTGCCTTATCTTTCATCTTCCTCTCTCTCCTACACATAATTTCTTCCTTCTCCACATTTTCTTCACTATTTTAGGTTTTTCACTACTCACACACACCACCTCAAATTTGTGCTGCAATTTTGGTGTAATCTCACTTTCAGGTAATTATTTACTCCCATTACTCCTTCATTTGCTTAACATCCATGGATTGTAATTTGTGCCAATTTTTCATAAATGTTAGGTTTTTAGGTTATTTTGCACTTAACAATTTTGGGTTGCATGTTAATTCTTTTTGATTCTTTGGATAAATATGAGTATTATATGCATGTTATAGATGCTTGGCATATAATTGGGTAGTAAAAAAATTTTGTTATGCTCTATAAATTAATGCTCAAATGTATGCTCATAACATGCTTCAATGAGTTTTTTTTCTTTAGAAATATTGAACTTTCATGCTTGGGTAGCATGTTTATGATTTGCACGGAAGCATTATGACTTAATTCCTTCAAAGATTGTTTCATAGGATTATTCATGCATAATAAGGCATTATGTTCAAAATAGTTTGTTTTGTGCTCAAATTTTTGGATGTCTTTTATGCCTATCATTTTGATCCCCACACATGCTATCCACATTTCTCATTGAATCCAATATTAGCTTAATTCATTCCATACATGCTTCTTATGCTTACACTTTAGTCGGTTTTGGGTTATAAATACTTACATATTGTTTTTCTTTGGTTGCAGTGGCACCTCAAAAGACTAAATACCCTGATGTCGCTAGTTCATTCGGTGTATGCATTCCGTCATATGTGGACAGGGCAAAAATCAATAAGTTTGACTACTTTAGCAATTGCACTTATGTCCAGCCAGCTTACTTAAGCCATTTGTTCCTCAATATCCTAGCAGGAAATTTGTGGGATTATGAGATCGAACCGTTGATTCAAAATATTGGCTGGGGGGAATTCATAAAAAAGAAACCAAAGGTGTACCCGGATATGGCTAGAGATTTTCTTTATTCCTTTGAATGTTATTTCAGGCGAGATGTTAAGGATGGAACAGTGGGTTTTAAACTCGGTAAGAAAGGTTATTCTCTAACTTTCACTCAGTTTTCTGAAATTTTAGGTTTTGTACCAACTGCTCCCTGGGAATTGGAAGATGCTTCACCTACGGAAAATTGGGAGAGAATTAAAGATCTTGAATTGAATGAGCCTTGGGTTAGAGGACAATGCAAGGTACATGCTCTAAGAACTCATACTTTGAGAATAATTCATCGATTTTTGGCAAAAACTATGTATAACAATTTGAAGAATGCCAGTACTATTAGTGTCTCTCAAGCAATGGTTTTAAGTTGTATGATGGATGGCATTGCAATTAATGGAGCAGGAATTATAGCTACCCGAATTAAGGATTTACAGAAAATGCCAGGTAACATTGATAATATTTCTATTGGATGGATAGCTACAGTTTTGGCAGGTGCAGTTAATCATCAGGTTATTGGCGAGCCACTTCCAGGAGATTTACCTTGCATTGATAATAGAATGTTGAAAAGGATGAAGATTCTGATACCTAAGCCTCGAGGACATTGGGCAACACGAAAGGAGTATTTAAGAGAGAATCATATTAGGATTGCGGAGCAAGAGGAGCAGCCAAATGAGCCAGAAGAAGAGCATGTTGCCACAGTAGTCCCGTCTCCCATAAATGAACCCACAACACCAGAATGGGAAGCACCATTTAATCAATTGAGTGGTCGGATGGATGCTATACAAATGAGGCTTGATCAAATGCAAGGGAGATTAGATATACTTCATGATACGGTCATGGAAGAAAATCGAAGAATTGAGCATTTTATTCATCATTTTTGGCAGCGGTTTCCTCCACCACCACCGCCACCGTAATAGATCATCATTTGCTGAGGACAGCAATGTTTTAAGGAGGGGGTAGCCTCCTTTCAGGAAGTTTTTCTTCAACTTTATTTTTCTTTTTTCAAAATTCTGTTATTTTGTGTTTTGTTTTGTTTTATTATGTTTATGTTTTATTTGAGTTTGTAAAACATATTAGAAGACGTATGAAGTTCACCTTTTTCACTTAGTTTGCATGAGAACTTAGTGTGCCCTAGTTATCTTCAAAACTTGGAACACTTTGAGCTTGGATATAGAATATGTATGTTTTAGACCTTTGCTTAGAAAGAGAACATTTATGTTGTTTAATATGCCTTTGGATGGGTTAATCTTCAACTTGATAAATATTTGTTAGTTTCCAAATTCTTAAAAGCACTTAGACCAGTTTTTAACTTAGAAAAAATCAATGTAATAAAGTAGTGAAGTAAGAAAATTTAGAACACTAGAACCTTCCTCATCACCCTTCAAAGCATATAAACAACTCAAGCATCTTAGAAAATGATCTAGGCAACAATTTTCTTGATAAACTCTTTTAAAAAAGACTTGTGTCCTACCTTGATGAATTTATCCTTTGATTAACCATTTTGAGCTTATAAGGGTATGCTTAATGCGTACCATTAATATTTTCTTGTTATACCTAAAAGTTTTAACCATATAACCAAAAAAGCTTTTATCTCACCTATGGAGTTAGCCACTTTAGGATTAAAGGGATGAGTGAAAGAGTAAATTTTCATTTGGGTGTAGTAAGAAAATCTTAACAAAGTTATTGATGAAGTCAATTAAAAATATACCTTGTATTACCTTGAGGTTAGCTTGTAAAGGCTAGTTCAATTAAAAAAAGAGAAAGAAAAAATTACAAAAGCAAGAAAAAAAAAGGGAACTAGCAAATATGAAAAAATATAAGTGTGGGGTAGTACAAGGAAAGGAAAAATGGAAAAATATTGACTTCTTGGTGAAAGAGCATAAAGAAAGTTTGGAATCAAGGCAAGGATGAGAAAAAATTTGTATTGCTTAAGTTATTGGGGTGTTTGTAATCTATTTGGTCTTAGAGTGGCTATATTCATTTTGATTATCTTTTATCCATTCTTTGATAAACATACCCTTAGCCCCATTACACCCTTTGTAAGACCTATGTGATTTTAAGCTTGTTTTGAGTTGTTTAGCGGAGATGACTTACGGGTTCCGGTGCTAAAGGAGAGGCCTATTGTGTTTCTAGAGTTTCAAGCACGAAACCGATTGTATGCTTATGCATTCATATATTTTATACTTCATTACCTAGTTGCGTTGATGTTTTGATTTTCAAAATTGTTTAAAATGATTTGGTCTTTCACACACTCAAGGAAACTGGTTTATATTCTCTTGTTGAAGTTAATCTATTTAGAGTTATGTTGAGTGCTCTTGTTAAAATGCTAAGTTTGGTTTTAAAATTGCATATCTTTGTTCAAGTTTGATGGTTTTGAAGAAGGGTTTGTTCTGATTTGCTTGAGGGCAAGCAAGGTTTAAGTGTGGGGTATTTGATAAGTGTGAAATATATATAGCTTTTGATATGTTTTTAGTTAAGTTATTTAGTTGTTTTGGTTTGATTTAGGTTGATTTAGAGTTAATTTGTTAATATTTATGTTTTTGAGGTTAATTCTATGTTTTGTTTGATTTTCAGGTTTAATTTGATATAAAAGGGCTTAAAGTGTAAAAAGGACAAAGTTTAGTGCTAAAAATGCAAATATGAAGAAAATAGGCGAGAAAACTAGTGTCCAGTCCAGAGCCTTGAGTCGTGACGACGTGAAATTATTGAAGAACTTCACACGTGGCCACGTGAAGAACAAAATAGGAGAAGCCGTGGCCATGTAAAGAAAAGAGAAGAAATAAAAAAGAAGAGCCGTGGCCATGTGAAAGGGAAAACAAAGGCAATTGTGAAGACCACGTGACCACGTGGATTCCCAGTGAAGGACCACACGTGGCCACGTATGGAAGAAGAACAAAAAAGGACGTGACCACGTGTATTGAAGGCATACTGAAGGACGTGGTCACGTGATGCTATTCCCATTTGTGAAGGATTTTATCGAACATCCTATTTTGAGCAGAAATTACTTCCTTTTTGGTTCTAAGAGTTTAAGAAGGAATCCACATCTTCTCTTGCCTATAAATAGCAGTCGAAAACACAAAAGATCATCATCAATCTTTGTCATCAAGCCTTAGAATTAAGCTTTCTTTGTTTTAGTTTTTACGTTCATTGTTTTTACAGTTTTTTCCAAAACATTATTTTTAGTTTTAAGAATGGTTTGTGAGTAGTTTTCTTTACTTTTGCTAAAGGATACTTGAATCCTTGACTTGTGTTGTTATGACTTGAGTTTGTTCTTCAATTTTAATACAAGTTGATTATTTCTTGGTTCTTAAAAATAGTCTTGTCTTTGCTCAATTTTAAGTTGATTATTAACTTGATTAAGAATTGGTTAATTAATTGGTTTAAGTTGATTAATGATTTGCATGCTCTTAGGTTAATTTAGTTGGATTAATGCATGGTTATAATCTGAATAAGCTATAATTGTGTGTTAATTTGAGTAAGTTAAGATTAAGAAAAGGGTAACTAAGAATAGGTGAAAGTTAAATCTCTTGAGAAAGGCTTTAATAGACATCTAGGAGACTTAATTCAGTTCTTTATGCTAAGTATTGAATTGTTCTGAATAAGAGAGTTTTAATGCTTGGAATGATAATCTTGAATAAAGTTGTCTGGGTTTATTAAATTGAATTTTCCATAATCACTTGTATGTTTTCTTTTAAATTAAGTCATAGCAATATTAGTTAAGGTGGATAGTCCTTTAGTGAAAGTTGTCCTTATCATTGATTTTTTTAACTAATTCAATTTACTTGCTTTCAAAAGATTTCTTACTTACTTTAGCTTTTTCAAATTGTTTTAATTTAGTTTTAAATTATTGTTTTCAAATCATCACAACTTTGGGATTTCTCTTCTTTCTTCTTACACACAAAATTGGTTTTGAAATTGAAATAGCACATACAAGCACAAGTTTCCCTTGGGTTTGATATTTTGGGTCATAACTTTATTTCCCTATATTACTAGTCGATCTAGTACACTTGCTAGACACCGGTCACCTTTCTTTGACAATGAGAATTTCACGTAGGGATAATAGGCCATATTCTCCAATCATTGCATGTATATGTGTTAATTGAATCTTTTCTTGATCGGTTCATTTCTTGTAGTTCTAATAACTTCATTGGATTGTATTGTTAGTTAGAAATTAAGATTAGTTTATTGAGTTCTATGATTTAAGATTTTAGTATAACTAACTCATTCAAGTTACATTTGCCTATCAATCTAAATATCTATTCGGTTAATGCAAAGCAAACTTTTTAGCGATTCTTAGTGTTCGATACCCTACTCACTCTATCTATGTCTTAGAGACTAGGGTAATAAAATTTACATTGTAGCATTTATTGGCAAGGCTAGGAATTAGTTACAGATGTTGCTTAGTCAATCTATTTAATCATGGGAACAAATGCAAGAGAAATTTTTAGAAAGGTTCTTTCCCCCTACCAAGACGGTGAATATCAAAAACAATATTTATAACTTCCAACAACTTTATAAGGACCCTTTTCAAGAGGCTTGAGAGAGGTTTAGGAGACTTCTTAAGAGTTGTCCCCATCATAAAATACTTATGCATCAACTAATGTCTATTTTTTTATGCAGGTGTTAACTAAAATACTAGATCTTTGTTGGATGTAGCTTCAGGTGGGAGTTTTATGATAAGGTTCCAGATGAGACATTTTTACTACTAGATGAGATGGCTATGAATGAAGAACAATGGACTAGTACAAGAACCACAACTAAGAGACAAGGAGTACATAATATAAATGAAGTAGCCATGCATAGAGCTCAAATGAAACTCCTTAAGAAAGAGTTGAATGGACTTAAAGTGCAAAATATAGCATATATTTCTAAAAAAAATGGAAGTTTTGATGGAGGTAATGTAGCAAGTGAGTTGAAGGCAAATAAAGCGTATACTCAAGGAAACGGAGCTGTCAATGCTATTGATGACTTTAAGAGGAATGACCCATATAGCAATCAATATAATCTAGGGTAGAGGAATCACCCGAATTTCTCTTAAAGGGATAGGAATCAAGATTCATCTTCCAACAATCAAGTGAGAGCTCTATTCAACCTAACTTCCACCTACCATTAGACCTACCAACTAATGCAAGCTCCCTAAAATTTTCAGTCACCTAGTTTTCAAGCAAGGCGACCACTACCTATATAAAAGAAGCCTAGTTGTAGAAACTGTAACTTGAGGTAGCCTAGATTAGGGTTACCCAATGATAAGGAAATAGTACATTACTAATAATAACACTACAAAAAAATTGCTGATTAGCGACGAAAAATTTCATCGCTAATTACCTGTTTTCCATTGCTAATTTAAATTTACGATGGCATGATGAACAGTCACTAAGAGGCTAGCCGCGAATATATTAGCGATGGAATTCAAATTCAGTCGCTAATTTAGCGACGAAATATTCGTCGCTAATTTTTTTCCGACACTAATTTATATTCCTAATTAGTCGCCGAATTATAATAATAATATTTAGCGACTGCATTTTCCGTCGCTAATTCCATCGCTAAGTAAAAATTTACTGTAAAGGTTAGCGACGAAATATTTGTCGCTAATTATTTCTTAAATTCTAACGTTTACGAAGTAGCGACAATTGCTGTCGTGAATCCGTCACTAAATTATTACATAATTTAAATTTTTCTTTAATTTTATTTTTAAATTTCCATCCTGTACACTATAAATAATCTTATATTATAAAATTCATATATAATAGATACAAATATAAATAATAATCTTATATTTTCATATATATATATATATATATATATATAATTTGTAATGAATTCATTACAAATATAGAGTCAACATAAAGAAAAACAAAAGTCATTGAAAATGGTTTTATCCCCCGAGTTAATAGACATTCCTCCTTCACATCATTCTTCAACTTGAGGGATATGAATAACATATATCTAGTTGCTCCCGAAGCAAACATGTGATTTAGGTATCCAGTCCTTGCCAAGAAAATTAGTCTCGCCATTTCACTAAGGGAGAATACTCTGAGAACTGCAAAGTTGAGTTGGTGAACTTTGAGGTTTCTGCAATGTAGATGAAAAAGCCATTGCTGGAAGGGTTAGAGTATTTGCAACACCTGTAAAGCACACCAAGATTGAAATTTCCTGACAACATAGGAACTCAAACAAACAAACTCCAAATAAAGCAACAAGATGAGGAAAAATATAATGCAAAAAATAAAGTCCCTTCCCATTAGACAAGCAAGGATAATAACACAGTAGTAAAGTTTACAGCATAATTCTTAAGTAACTACTCACTAATCAAGAGCTAATTTGGTACTTGGTAACTTTGGCCAAGCAAAAGAAGGAATAGAGAAAAATAAGCAAACTAAAGAAATATCATAAAGAAAGTACACAGGAAAATAAACATATTAAAGACAAAAGTTCACAGACCACAAGTACAACTTTCTATCAATTGAAAGCTATGCAAATTTTGCAATTTAATAACAGACTAACCAATATAGAATCATTAACAGAAAACAATGCTTCTTTTATTAGAATCATTCTAACCATGTACATCCAAGTCAAGATAAGTTGCATTATTCACTCATACAGTTCAAACATCCAGAGTTAATACTTCATTACAATGACAAAATAACATTTAATATAGTCAGCATAGTGAAAAGTTTTGCAGTGGCAAGAGGCTATAGAGTGCATTAAAGAAGTGATAGAAATGGATAAGTATTTCAACACAAAAAAATATTTCAAACACAGAAGATTAAAAGCAATAGAACACATTGATAGCACAAGGCAGTTACTACAACTAAGGAGTAAAGAACATTACTTTAAAAGACCATGAAAAACATTTTACTATTACAATTATCCAACCGTCATGATTCTTTATGGAGAATCCAATGAAGGAAATGCAAGAACTATAAGAATATGCCTTTGGAAAGAGTTTGAATGAAGAAGTAAAATAAAAGGGAACTATCGGGGAGGCCGCTTCTCAACAGTCAAAATAAGAAAACACAAAATCGCAGTAACATAGAAAAGATAGGTTTTCCATTAAGTAGTTCACAAAAGAACAGGCATAAATTGAGTTTCTTGCACATCAAATCATTTCATTAAAAATCAGATTTCAAAAGTTAATTTGGATAAGTTAATGCTAGAGAAGTTAAACAAAAACTACCAGAACTTTATGCTGCACATTGTGGTCCAGGGCCAGAACAGCACATACATGCTTAATTATCTCCAATGCATGATCCAATTTACAAATATTATCCTAAAATTGTAGAGAATCGGATGATTTTTGTTGATCAGTCTCGGACCTATTTTCCCCCTTCATATGAAGAATGATATCATGAACAATCCCTAAAAGTTTGTCTGTAAAGTAAGTGCTGATCTACAAGTGCCCATATTGTTCAGTATTCATGTCTTGGTCAAATCCTAACAAAGAACCTCCTTCCATTTCATCAACTTGGTTGCTTTTTAACAGAGAATTTACAGACAGGTGATGAATCTGTGTGAGAATAATTTACTAATACTTAAAATTGGCTCAATTATAACACAAATGAAGAAGAGAAAGAAAGAAGGAAAGGAAGGTAGGAAGGAAGTAAAAAAATCTTTTTTGCAAACCTTTAATTTTGCAGAAACTTTTCTATAAGCTCTAGGGTATGTAAGAATTGGTTGATGGACCTATTTTTAAATATAAATTAGCAAAATTCACCAAAAGAAACAACACAAGTGCTGGATGTTAAAAAGAAATAAGAAAAGGCAGCCATTACAAATTAGAGATAATTTCTTTATTGCAGCCAGAGAAAAGAATAAACGTAACGAATTTCATGATATCAATAGTTTAGAAGTTGCTTTCCATTTAGAAACCAACCTCATCAGAAAAACATGTAGATTCTTCACTAAAGCCTCCTAGATCAGGAACACCATCATCAGATATCCAAAGTAGCTGCAAGAGCCAATATTGTAAGCTAAGATGGAAAACAAATTAAACACAAAAGAGACAAGCTCCTTAAGAAGAAATGGTCACAGCTGCGACAGAATTCATTGGTTTGTTACTAATAAAAAATAAAGGAAAATTAATCTTCACCAATAAACCTTGATTATGTTATTCCACTCAAGTACCTGTTGCTGATCACGCAATGCTTTTGAGATGAAAACATCTGCTATAAATATAAGCCAGTCAAGCTCAAAATTTCCCAAGGGTACCTGTCCCAATAAATTTGAAGTTCACATTTACATAAACAAAAATGAATCCTTTAACACAGCAGCCAGAAAAATAAATAAGCCAACAAGTTACATGTGCATATCTTGAGAGCAAAATTCTTTCATTCAACCACAGAGATGAAGCAGCAGAACGTTACATTCCAATTTTTGTAGCTGCTTGCTGCCAACCAAGGACCTATATAATAGAGAGCATGAGAATGAAGCTCTTGCATCAACAAATTAAGCTACAGTTTTGTTCCCTATTATGATTTATTTCCTTGTTTATATGATTTTGTAATTATGTAGTGATTTCATATTGATTATATGCTAGCAGTATGTTTCCTAAATACTCAATAGGTTTCTGTGTTAAAGCCCTTGTATATTGATTGCTTATACACAAGTGATATAATAAGAAAGACTCCTTTTCTCAAAATCCTTAAGTTTGAAGATCGGTAATCTTCATTTGGCATAGATTTGACTAGAAGTTAATGTTATCACATTGCAAATTTCTTTCTTCAGTAAATCTTCTTTATATAATAAGAAAAGGAAAATCTATTAGGAATTTGGCATATGCATAAGGAGATTTCTGCATGTGAAGTAGCCATTAATTTGTAATTTTATTACCTGATACTGACTGTCACAAGCATTGGAAGGTATGTTCACGCAAGGAAAATTATCAAGAGCCGATATGCATGCTTTCATCAAGTGAACACCGGGGCATTTGATTACACCAATAGTAGGTCCATTATGTTTATCTCTATCAATTAATGAAAACACTTTATGATATTAAGATTTGGCTCATGAAAATGAATAAACAATAAACAATTTAATTTCATCAAATTAGATAATTGCGATGTTGTACAATGGAAAAGTCACCGCTACGTAAATCATTAAAGCTAAAGCATACAAATAATATAACCTCGCCATCCTTTTCAGTTTACAAGAATAGAGAACAACTCAAGAACAGAATCCATTAAGTTTTACTATATTAACAAATTTTTATAAGAAAAGAACAAAGCATGAAGGATAAGTTTTTCTTAAATCACAAAAGAAAAAAGAGAGAAGAAGAAGAAGACTACAGCAAATTCCAATGAAGCGAAAAGACACTTAAACAGAAGAAGCCCTAAAAACCATTTTTGTTTCCTATAATATATTAATTAAAAATCTGGTTTATTGCAAACTTATGTATTTCTTTCCATCACAATACTCCAAGGAATTGCAAAAAGCACTTCCGCAGAACTTTAGCGTCTTCTCTGCCAACAAATTCTCTCCAATTCAAACAAATAAAAGTATAAAAACTCGACAACCCTCTTCAAAGACTGTAAATTGTTTATCATGAAAAACTGTGGATGAGCCCTCTCGAAAAAACATGTTGAATAGTTATTAAAGAACCCTCAGAGGTCTTGCAGAATGGTAACACAACTATCTTAAAGAAAGACATCCATGATGACTTCCAAAAAAGAAATTTTGTGAATTTTTTTAGAATATTATACCCCTCAATGAAGTAATCTTTCCATAAATGGAATCAAGATGATGCATAACCTGATTTCACTTATTGTTCCTTGTAAAACCCTTTCAGCATCCTTAACATGGGCAACATATTCCACCTGAAATTAACATGTTAGGACAAAACAAGGTAGTAATCATAGCAGTAGAAGAGAGGTAGCTGAAAAGAATACCTAGAAAATAGTACCATTCTTGGAAAGAGGTAGTTCAATAGATAATGCACGGCAAGCGTCACAAATTTGTCTTTCAAGAAAAGATGGTGACAAGTCCTTATTTTAGTAAGGATTGACTACCACAATAGATATGGTTATCAATAAAGGCAAATATAAAACATTTACAGCATGTCCTTCAGAGATGCTGTAAGCAATGATAAAATCAGTAATATCAAAACTGATACTTTGATTCAACGTAAGGACAATAAAAGGAGGGAAAGAGTTTGATGTTAAGCAATCCTATGCTTAGTTCAAAATATTAACATTTCTAATATCCTTAAATATATTAAGAAGTACCTATAATACAAATAAAAGAAGGAGATTGATTGGTCCAAATATTTGAGATGTAAGATTCTAACCTTGGCCAATTAGGGGCCAATGATGTATGCATAATGTCAATGTCAGAGCAATTTTCTTGCATTTATCATTAATTGTCTGCAGTGGCAGACCTATAATGGAGATATGCTTCTTCAATCAGCTAAAATTTAGCTTGGATAACTGTAGCACTATTACTATCAAAACAATTAGACTATTACTAAGGTTCAGTTCAGTAGTCATTGTGATATATTTTGTTAGAAATATCAAAAAAAATGTTAATCTTCATCTACAAACTTAAGCTTTTAAGTTGAGTGATTCTTTAACATGGTATTAAAGTGTAGTCAATTAAATTTAGCTGGCCTCCTCTTATAAATTTAGTTTCAGCGCAATATTACTTGCCTAGTAAAACCTCAAGGATGTGACTGGTTTGTAAGCTTTTGATCAAAGTTCATGAGCCAATATTGACTTCCTTATATTTATTTTATTTTTTCTGTCATTGTCACCTTTAGCTTCTACTTGGGAGATTAGAGATTTAAACTCACCCTGGGCTAATTCAATAGGGTAATTTAGAGAAGTTTGGATGCCTCCATTGTGCTGATGCTTTTGTTTTGAGAAAGTGATTGGGCATTAGTTGACCTGAACTGTAAAAATGGTAGACAAGTTAGACTTGCATTCATTTGATGCAGTGCAGATGGGTTTATAAAACTGAGGATTACTTATTTTGTGATGCTTTCTAAGCACATATTGAGACTGGCTATGGTCATATGGACCTGCAGTAAGACAACAATGTGCATTTCACTTTTTTGACACACTTCCAGAATGTTGGATGCATCAAGTGCACCTCAGGTTGATGTAGTGATTGCTGAATTGAGTTGATAGACATGCTTATTACTGAATTTATATGGCCGTATTCTTCTTTCCAGCATATTGAAATTCTATGAATTGGTAAAAATGTTATTGGTTTGTCATTTACTTTTTCCTCGATAGTTCATCTATTGGATCATCAACATTGATAGGCAGGTCAATAACCATGACAACTGGCTGCTTGTTGATGATGTTTGTGTTAATTAATGTGCGAACCCATTATGCTAATGTGATATGCTCTATTCATGATGGGAGTTTGCTTTTTGTGCAGGGGTAGAAGGGAAGGCAACCCTTTGTATAGGCCTTGCTTAGTGCTATAATAAAGCACATACGAGGATTTGTCAAATTAAGAATAACTTTAGGCTATAATAAACATTTTATGAACTGTTTATGACTTTTCGTTGTTACTATTATTTATGCATATATCATTTTAGATATATTATTAGCAATGATATATACTTGTAAATAACAATTTATTTATTAATATATATTTTTTATATTAAATATTGAGTAAATATAAATTTGTTATTTTTTAGTTTATTGTTTAAATAATGAAATTTTCATATTAAATTAATAAAAATAAGTTTATATCAACATTTAACGATGATAAATATCATGATAAATCTCATATTGGTAACAAAATTCATTTTAGCTGAATTTAGCGAGGATATCAGTCCTCACTTATTTTTGCGAGGACTAAGTCATCGCTAATTTTGCGAGGATTTAGTCCTCGCTAAATTTTTCGAGGGCTAATTCCTCGCAAAATATAGTCCTCGCAAAACAAAAATTAACGAGGACTTTAAATTCAGCTAGGATGACTTTTGTTACAAAATTTTTGTCCTCGCTAAACTGATTTAGCGATGAAAAATCATCATTTAGAGTCCTCGCTATTTTGCATTTTTCTTATAGTGACAATAAACAAGGGCACCATGGAATTGGATGCATGTTTCACCACTCTTAATGCCTCTTAATGAAAATTTCCAGCTGGACTAACTTATTGCATTTTATACAAAGAGTCACCGGACCTCAAAAGTACTTGGTGCATGATTTAAAAGCATGGAGGTAAGAGTAATTTCAAAATCAAGTAAAATTGCTGACCTCAACTTCTGGATCTGCCAGGAGCTGCGATCTTTTTGCTTTCTTTTCTAAATTTATCTTCATCTATGATAACCTATGAAGAAATGGCAGTCAAAAAATTAAATACCATATAAATAAAATAGCATAAGTGATTATATAACCAAAAAAAGTGTACCAGTTGAGATACCTCAACTAGGTCATAGCTATGTTTTCCATGAGGAAGAGTTTTGTTCACTCGCCTTCCAAGAAACTTTTCTGTTATAGGCATTTTAGAGTTTAAATAAAAAACCTCTTGGAACTATTATCGGAATCTTAAGCATTAATCCTTCAACAATAACCCAAGCAAAAAATTGACCACCCTGTGAACTTGGAAGCAACTCTATTATCTATACCACAAAAGATGTGATTAAGCAGCAACACAAGAAATCATTGCAGCCATTTCTCTTAACCATAAAAAGTTCAGTACTTACCAATGGTATTGTGTTAAAGCTATTTCATGCGTTGTAAAGTATGAACCAACACCACTTTGACCCAGAGCTTTCTTGTGATTTTTTATATTGTCAAATGGCTTAAACCCACCGGTGGTGGTGGCATCACCATCCGCTGCCATGGATCACCGAAATGGAGGAGAGAGAAAGAAAACTCCGATTTGGCAATGTGGGAAGCGAGAATGACCTGGCGCCACACTTGGGGAAGTAGACAGGCGATAGGGAGTTAACGGCGATGGCAAGGAGAGCAGCGATGTTCGACGCCGTTCATCGGCAGCGTCCCTGTGCCTTTCCCTTCCTGCCAATCCCGATCTCGATCTCCTCTCCCTACTCTCTTCTTCCCTTTTTTTATTTTTTTTACCTTCCTTTCTTTTTGTTTTGTTGGTTTACGAATTTGTGGCCATGTTGGTTTGTTTTGTCTTTTCTTTCTTTTTTTTTCTTTAGTAATTTGTGGCCACGAGATTTTTTTCTTCCTAGACCTTTTCTTTCTTTTGTTCTTTGTTTTTGTTTAGTTTTTTTCGCTATTATTATTATTGCATATATTTAATTTATGTTAATTTATAATTTATTATAAAGAGTATTTTAATTTAAAACCACTAATTCCAAGTCTAAAATTAATTGCTTAGTCATCCTATATTCTCGATAATATTATACCCTTGCTCACTAAATCAAAATATTAATTACAAGCTAGAAAATATTTTCGGTCGATCCAGATTCAGGACGTTACAAGATTAACCAAAAATTGATGTGGCAGTTAACACTCATTAAAAGTGGAGAAAGTCTCAAGTTCAATTCATTCTAATGACATTTATAGTTATAATAGACATTATACTTCTCTTGTATATATATATATATATATATATATATATATATATATATATATATATATGGGGAAAAGTTTCCACTAAAAAAAACAGCAAAAAAAAGATCAATAGGATAGCATATCTTGCTCCCATCCCTAAAAAGGTTTTGGTTTTGGTGCATACATTAAATATGGATTATTGTTCACATATGATTCTAGTTAGCAGATCTCGATTATGAAGGTGAAATAACCTGCACTACAAGAGGTAGAAGGATCCTTCCTTGAGCTCCTTCAAGATCCGCTTCGATGCCATCCCCAAGAAAATAGAAGATAAAATTCCTACATAATTCTCACAAACCCTACATCCTTTTCAGATATTGATATTGAAGGCAAAATTAGCTAAAAAATAGCAGCTGGACAGAGAAAGCAAAGATGTTGATACCTGAGAGAGATCCTTCTGGTTATTATTAGAATCTGAAAATCGAGAACATGTAGAGAGAGAGAGAGCGCTTTACATTAAAGAGGAATTCGAGTTTTTATATTGTAAGGAGTGTGTATTGCTCTGCTCTTGCTCTTCATCGGTTCTTCTATTGTGGTGTGTAGACCCCATTTTATGATTCCTATTTGCTTCATAAATCCAATTATACGTATTTTTTATTTTATAATTTTCAATTTTCAAAATATTTTTATTTTTATTTTTTCCTTTTCGAATGAACTCTAAATTAGATGAATTTATATATTTATTTTTTGACAAATCTACCCTTCAAATTAAATATTTTCTTCTTTTCGAATGAACTCTAAATATTTTCTTCTTTTACAATTAAATAATAAATTTATCTTAAAATCATATACGCATTAAATTGAAATGGTGGAGAGAGGTGAGGGGAGAGAAAATGTTATTTTCATATATAGTGTAAATTTCTAAAATTACTAAAATATCCCTACCAAATTTCATCATTTTATCCTTGTATTCAAGGATAATTTTGTAAATATATATAGCTAAAATTTTTAATAATTTAAATTTGCTCAAAATTTTAACAAAAAAAATTATAAATTTTTCATAATCATTTTAAATGAAATAATAAATTTTATATTATTATTATTATTATTATTATTATTATTATTATTATATACATATTTATATTTATTATTTTTTATAATATGACTATATACTAATTATAACAATTACTTTATTATTATTAATAAAAATGTAAATTTTTTAAATAAATAAGTTGATATTTAGGGATAATTGATAAAGAAATCAATATAATTCCTAATAATTTAATATTTGATTTAAATTTTATAAAATAAAAATAAATTACTAATTTTTTTATTATTATTTTAAATGAAATAATAAATTTTATATTACTATTTTATAAATATTTATTTTTATTAATCTTGAACACGCAAATATATAATAACCGTAATAATTAGTTTATTATTATAATTATTAAAAATGTAAATTTTCTATATAAATAACTTTAAATTTTGGTATAATTGATAAAAAATTACTATCAACTTATAAAATAATTTATAAATTTCAGTTACAAAATAAAATATTGATTTAATATGGCTATCTTAAAATTACTTGAAACTATACAAATCATGTGAGTGAAATTAAAAAAATTATTTTTTAATTTATTTGCGACTAATCATTTCCGTCGCTAATTATTTTACTTTAACAAATTACTATCAGCGACATACCAATTTCTATCGCTAAACCGTCACAAAAAATGGCGCTATAATTTCCCTCCAAAATAATTTAGTCGCTAAATTTTTTGGAATTAATTTCATGAATAAAAAATTATAAAATTTAGCGACGGATATATTTATCGCTAAATCCATCACAAAACATGGCGCATATACTTCCCGCCAATAATTAGCGATTGTTTATTCATTTCGTCGCTAATTCTTCATAAAATTATAAAAAATATCCTCCCCGCGTCGGATTTGTAAAACAGTCGCGAATTCGTCGCAAAATTTGCGACGAAAATGATGCCGTCGCTAATTGGCAGTTTTTTTTGTATTGTAAGTTTGGATCTTAAAGCTATGATTGTGGATTTCTTACATTTTTCTCTAAGATTTTATGATTTTTCTAAGTGTTTGCATGTTTTTTAACAAAAGAGCATGAAAAACCTTAATTTTGGCTTTTAGAGGTGACATAAGGTCATTTGTCACATAAGGGAAGATCCTCTGTGGCCTTCTCTCTCTTATTTAGGTTAGATTAGGGGTATTTTGGCAATTTTGAGGTCTTTGCCTGAAGAAAGCCTATTCCTCAATGGGGGATGTCCGTCTATGGGTCTTTTTTTTAAATTTCCAACGTTTTTGGGATTCAAAAGAGGAAGATAAGTATTTTAAAGAATTCTAATCCAAATTTTTTTGAAGGATATCTCTAGATTTGGAAAGTTAGAGTTAGAATCCAACTTCACCTCTACCCTAGGCATAAAAGCAAATATTTTTAGGGTTTCTTGGGGGAATTACTTTTGAATACTAAGGAAAAATCTTAAAGAAGAAGAAAAAATAATTTCTCACTCTCTCTAAGATGAAAGAATCCCCTCTAACAATCTTTTGATCTAAAGACACACACACACACAATAAATAATCATTCAAGTTTGTAAAAAACAAAGAGCAAAATTAGAGTGCATATTTGGACTACAAGGAATTTAGAGTCAGAATACCTCTTAAGGGTAATATTCTAGGCTCTCTTTTTTACTTTTTCTCTCTAGAATTGCCATGTACAATCATGTTAGTGTTTGTTAAAATAATCATGTTTGAATACTATGTTTGATTGATTTGCATGCTTAAAAATGGGATGAGATACAAATCTGGATTAATATGCATAGTAGAGGTATGATTAAATGAAGATTCCTCCATAGTTTCATGATTGTAAGCTTTATTTTTATTCTAGAATTTAATAAGTTTTAGTGTGTTTTATGCATGATTTAAAGGTTATAGCATTGATTTGGTATGTTTTAGGTTCTAATTATTGTGTGTTTAGGGTTAGATATGATTATGCATGATTTTAGGTATTAATTTCTGCATTCTGCTCTATTTTGCGAGTGATGAACGAAAAAAAGCCTCGATGGATGCCCGCATGTCAAAGTGATAGACGAGACATCGTAAAAGTTTATTTTCGTCCCATCCCTTATGTAGCTAGAGGCATCTATCACCCTTTCAAGGGCGTCCGTGGTTGGTTTTTAGGCATTTTTACATGTATTTCATGCATTTTGTGATATTTATGTTATTTATTTAATTCCCATAATATTTGTGCATTATTTTGTATGATATTCAATTCTGTATTTATTTCTCTTTTATACTGTATTAATTAAATAAATGATTTTCTTTACTATATTTTATTACTTATTTGTATAATGCTAATTTATTTGTTTTTTGTGATTTTTGTATGTAAATTCTTTCGCCTTTGGGGGAAATTTATGAGTTTTTACATTGGAAATCGTGCTCTCAATTGGATGATCACCATCAGCCCATCTGGTTACTTCATTTAATCACTCTATTTATTATCTTATTTTAGTTTATTCACTATTTTATTTATCATTTATTTTGTCATTTTTGTTTGTCTATTTATTTCGATATTTTGGATGTATTTTATTTCGAAGATATAATAGTTAGTAAAAAAGGGCATTTTGTGCACGTTAAAAAGGAAAAGGCACTTAAAACGATTTCTATTAAGCAATTTGAGTTTTCTTTCAAAACTTGGATCAATGTCAAACTTTTCACTAGAAAGCAAACAAAGGATAAAAAGAGCATTTTTGTAAAATATGCATAAGGAAACCAATGTTCCTAACTCAAATAAATTCCCTAATTTATCTATGTATATTATTTTATTCTTATTTGTTAGACGATTTACTTCTGTAATAAGTTTAAGTAATTTAATTTGTTTATTTATTTACCACTTTATTAATTTATTTAGATGTTTATTTAATTCTATTGCTTTGCATCATGTGAAAAGCATAAAGTGGATTAATGTTTAAAACTAAATTATAAAATTGCACCTAACCAAGATGCCTAATAAGAGTAATGTCCCTAACACCAATCTTTATTTGGGCATCAAAAGGTTAAGAATCATTTTTCAATGTTCTATTGTGTGGCGACTGTATGACACCTACCTCTTTTAGGCCCATTAGTAGATGCTTTCATGGGTTGACTACCAATAATAATTTGGGCTTGATCATTTTTTATTGCAAAGTAGTCAATTTATGAGTTAAAGTGAGCCTCTTTCAATCTCAGACCTTAAAAGCGAGCCTCCTAAAGCATAACCAAAAATGAAAAATGGCTCCGGTGCGCGTCACAGTGGTGAATCCATTAGGGACTAAAGAGACCTTGCTCCTAAAAGCATCTTTGTTAAGTTCTTTGTAATTGGATTTTTGTTATTAATCTTATCTCTTCTCTAAATTACATTCCTTACATTCATTTTAGAGCCTTAGAATTAAGTTAGGCATCCTTTTTTAGTCCCAGTACTATCCTGAAGCACACCCTATGTTCACTCAATGTAAAGAGGTGTTAAAGAGACTCACTAGCCTAAGTTTAGTACCAAATGGTACATAAAATGGTGACCTATCGGTCATTATGTTCGTGATGAGCTAGACCTATTAACAGGGACCATGCTTGGGTAGCCCTAAAGTTTTATCACCTTTGACTCAAGCCCATGTAATGACAATAGCAACTTTCCCTAAGTTGTATAACCATAATAAATTTTATTTGCTATGTGGACCTTTATGTGTTGATCAAACTCAAACAAAATAGGAGGGTACCAGTCAAAGGCTTCCATGCCCCGATGAGCCCAACTCTATCAGTGTGAGTTAATCAAAATACATAATGGTCAAAAATTCTTACGCCTATGCTTTCAATTAAGAGAGGTTATGCTGCTAATTTTTTGTCGTGCATCATGCATGCCTATGGGGTACCCTTGATGACTCTAATTCAGTGTCTATTTTTAGTTCTTTTTTAGTCTAGTTTTAGTGTCTTTTTAATGTATTTTTCTTTGTTTTTGTTTTAGTTTAATAATTTTTATCTAAAATTAGTTAATCCTAGTTTTTATGAGTTTAGAGAGCTTTTGATGAAATTTTGTGCTTAATTGTAAATTTTGCAAGTACCTCACGGTTAGCAGGTTTTACATATTGACTGTGACCTATCCTTTCTATCAAAATGCACTATTTCAAGGATTGTCATGGTCAATAGTGCCATTATTCTTATAGGGGTGTTTACCATGACCTAGAAAGCTCCTTAGTAAAGAACCAAGAAAAGAAGGACCTCACGGTTAATAGATTTTTGGTGTTGACTGCGAAGTAGTCAAGTTTTTAGTCCAGAATGCAAAAGGGAGCTATATCACAGTCAACAAATTTTTGGTGTTAACTGTGACCCCAGTCTAGAAGTTAGTTAAGTATGACCTCACGGTCAATATGAATTTCCTATTGACTGTGACCCTTTTTGGCCTATATAAAGTGGATTTTTTTGTAGAGTCGAGAGTTCTTCTCTCTTTAGATCTAGGTTTTTCCATTTTCATTCTTTCATTCTTTACTTCATTTATATACTTATATACATAGATTATACTTAAAAATAGGTAGATTTATACCAAAATACTTAGATTAAACACAATTCTTAGCTTAGATCTCCATTCATTCACATTTGAGAGCTCATTTACATTAAAGATTTGGAGAAGAAGGTTGAAGAAGCTTGGGGTTCAGTTAGGTTTTCTTCCTCTACGAAAATTTTAGGTTTATTTTTTCCTTCTTTCTCTCATTATTTTGTAATGGCTTGTGAATAGTCTCTAGTTGTTTGGGGAATCTTTGAATCCCCTATCTAAATTTGAATCTTGAACATATTTTGAATTTTTATATAAATGAATGGTTTATTTTGATGGAATATGACATGGTATGATGGTGATGATAACACAGAGGAAAAACAAAAATTTTATCATACATACCATACAATTCCAAAGCAAGAAATGAAACATGCAGTTTTAGGGTTGTAAAACTTACAACTTTAAAATTGCATGTTTCGTTTCTTGCTTTGGAATTGTATGGTATGTATGATAAAATTTTTATTTTTCCACTGTGTTATCATCACCATCATACCATGTCAGATTCCATCAGTGGTATTAGAGCCTAAACATGCTTATTTTAGTGCTTTAGATGCATGAATTATTTAATCAAAAATCGTTTTTATAAATACATGCAATGCAGAAATTTTCTGTTTTGAGTTTTTTGCATTGTTTTGGTGTAAAAATGATTTTAATTGATTAGTTAGGTATTATAATTAATATGACATGTTAATATAATGTCCTAAGATGTTATTAGGGCTGGTAATGGTCGGATTTAATTATTTATACCTGATGATACATGTTAATAACGAAACTAGGTGCTAATTGGCATGAAAATTGCTAGTTTAACAACTAGTTTTCAAAATTAAATGTAAAATAATTTTGGCATGTTTGTAAGTGATTTTTAAAGATTAATTATCAGGTCTGGACATATTTTAAATTTGGTTTTAATTCTGGTCCATGACAATTTAATTAATTAATTTTAAAATCGCTTAAAACTATGACTAGTTTGTGTTTGTTACATGTTTAATTAACAATTTTTGTTTTGGTTTGATTAAAATGGTACAAAAACATTTAGATCAAATTGTACAGAACATTAACTCAATGTTTATGACCTTATTTAAATGATTAAATGACTCATAAAATTGATTTAAGTGTTTGTGCATTTTTGTGGCATCATATAAGCATTAAACAACTAATTCATTGTTGTTTGTTTGTTTTTCATGAATGCCGTGTATATTTATATGTTCTTCATGATTATATGTTTTAATTCATGTTGGTACATATTACATGTTTTTTTAATGTTTATGGGTTAAATGACATAAAATTAAAAATGGCAAAATTGGAAATTATACTAGAGTGGATTTATGGCACAAATCTAAGTAGTTTGTGTTTTGGGCTTTTAAGAGAACTTATTCAATAAGAGGATTTAGTTCATTGGGCTTTGGCCTAGGCCCATCATAGGGTCTTCTCTTAAAGGTTCAAGTACACAATTTCCATTAATGGGCTTGGCTAAATTAATTAAAATTGGACTTTGTTTGATCCATGAATGTTATGTATATTTATTTGCTTGTTTGGTGTGATGAATGGATATGCATGGTGCATTCATGGGCCCTGGGTTTTGTAATTAAATGTGGCTTGTGAGCCATTATTTTTATTGTAAAAGTTTTCATTTATTTCTTAGAATAAAAAATACTTTAAGATTTTGTAAATCAAGACGAAGCCCACCGGAGTGGAGAAGCCCAACTTGAAGATTCTTATGTAATAGTATAGAATCTTAGTTGTAGGTTTTAGGGTCCATGTTTGTCGCACTTTACTTTATGCAATTATATATATATACATGCTATGTATGGATGACAAAGCGTATGCCATGTAAGCCGTAATAAAATGAATCCCTAAAAATAGTAAGTCACAAAGTTGCCTTCCTAATTCGAAATATTTCAAGGCATCGATCATCAGTCACGTAGACTAGGAGTCCTAGATGCGCCCAATTATCTTTGTGAGGCATGGGTTGTGAATGTAGGTTGGACATAACATGGAAAGGGATGCTCGGACCTAGGCAACTAATAAATGGGTTTGTACTATAACATCTTGAGATGTTAGCCCATTTGATCCAAGAGTCATGTACAAGACATGATTGGAGTTTTCCTACCTAAGTAACTTAACTTGTTAGGTGTACAAGCTCAGCTTGACTAATAAGTTGTTGTGAAAAGTGGATCTTGGCCCACATTAAATCACTAACGCGAATTATTTAAAGGGATATTAATTCGATTTATGGGATTATAAAAAAGACCTCATTTAATCTTGCTAAAATTTTATTGTAGATTGAAAATGACATCTTCAAACAACAATTTCTCATTGCGATCAGTCCTTGAAAAGGACAAAGTGAATGGCACAAATTTCATAGACTGGTCTCGAAACTTAAGAATAGTTCTTAAGTAAGAGAAAAAGTCGTATGTTTTGGATGCACCCTTGCCTGAAGAACCTGCTAGGAACGCCTCTGCGGTTCAAAAGGAACCTTTTGAGACCAAGAAGAGCGACTCCAATGATGTGACCTGTCTGATGCTGGCCACTATGGTGCCTGAATTGCAAAAACAATTTATGGACCAAGAGGCTTATGCGATCGTGGTGCATCTCAAGGAGATGTTCCAAGAGCAAGCTCATCACGAGAGGTTCGTGACAACAAAGGCTTTAATTTCTTGTAAGATGGCTGCGGGTACTCCTGTTAGTACTCATGTACTCAAGATGAAAGGGTATCTTGATACTCTTGAGAAGCTTTAGGTACTAGTGCCAAAGAAATTGGCCACTGACTTGATCTTAGGATCATTGACTGATGATTATGATCCATTTGTGATGAATTATAACATGCATGCAATGAACAAGTCAGTCATTGAGCTTCATGGGATGCTTAAGAATGCTGAAGAGAACATTCAAAAGACCAATCCCATATTGATGGTTTAAGGGGGCATTAAAAAGGGACCCACTAGGGGAAAGGGAAAGGCAAAACCCAAGAATGACCTGGCTCGGTTCAAGTCAAGTGGGAGTGCACCTCAGGCCCAATCCAAGCCCAAGGCGCAGAAGCTCAAAGAGAGTGAGAGCACTTGCTTCCATTGCAACAAGATAGGGCATTGGAGGAAGAATTGCGCTCTCTTCAAGGAAGCACAAAAAAAGAATGGAGCAAAGGCATCCAGTTCTGGTATTTTTGTTGTTGAGATTAACCTTTCTATTTCTACCATTTGGGTATTGGATACCGGTTGTGGTTCTCACATTTGTTCAAATGTGCAGGGGCTAAGAAATAGGCGGTTACTTGGGAAGAATGAAGTGGACCTCTGTGTGGGGAATGAAGCACGAGTTGCTGCCATGGAGATAGGCGACTATCAACTCACTTTACCTTCTGGACTTTGTTTAGTTTTGAAAAATTATTATTATGTGCCTGCTATGAGTGGAAACATTATTTCAGTTTCATGTTTGGACTTGGATGAATTTGATTTTGTTATTAAAAATGGCAATGCTCATATTCGTCGCCAAGGCATTTCTTATGGCAATGCCATATTGCAAAATGGCCTTTATATCCTTGATTTACAAAACAAAGAGTCCATATACAACATTAATACAAAAAGGGTTAAATCAAACGAATTGAACCCTACTTACTTCTAGCATTGTCGTTTAGGACATGCAAACAAAAAATGCATTTCAAGACTTCACAAAACTGGAGTGCTTGGGTCATTCGACTTAGAGTCTTATGATACATGCGAGCCATGTTTGCATGGAAAAATGACAAAGAGTCCTTTTAATAAGAAAGGTGAAGAACTAATGGCTTATTGGAACTAATACATACCGATGTATGTGGACCTTTAAGTACACAAGATAGAGGTGGTTTTAGCTACTTCGTGACATTCATAGATGACTTCAGTAGATATGGCTATGTCTATCTAATGAAGTATAAGTCTGAAACTTTTGAGAAATTCAAAGAGTTTAAGAACGAAGTAGAAAACCAATTAAGCAAAAGTATAAAAGCCATTCGATCAGATCGAGGTGGCGAATACTTAAGCCAAGAGTTTGACAATCATCTAAAAGAGTGTGGTATTATTTCACAGCTCACTCCTCCTGGAACACCGCAATGGAATGGTGTGTCAGAAAGGAAAAATCGAACTCTATTGGACATGGTTCGATCTATGATGAGTCAAGCTAATCTTCCTATCTCTTTTTGGGGTTATGCATCAACTAAAGCAGTTGAGAAGACACCATATGAGGTATGGACTAGGAAAGAACCCAATATGTCATTTCTCAGGATATGGGGCTGTGAAGCACATGTTAAGAAATTAACATCTGACAAACTAGAGTCCAAATCCACTATCTGCTTGTTTTTGGGTTATCCCAAAGAAACAAAGGGATACTACTTTTACTCACAAGCCGAGAACAAAGTATTTATTGCTCGCAAGGCTATTTTCTTGGAAAAGGAGTTCCTTCTCAGGAAAGACAGTGGGAGTAAAGTATAACTTGGAGAAATTCAAGTGCCACAGGCTCCTATAGAGGATGAGTTGGAAGTGGGATCAAGTTCACAACCAGTTGTGGAACAAGAACCCATTACATAAGTACCTAGAAGGTCTGGTAGGGTACGTTAGGTGATTGAGAGATATGGATTTCTAATCACTGACAGTGACACCATTGGGTTAGTAGATCGTGAGGATCCTACTACCTATCGAGAAGCTATTGAAAGCCCAGACTTGAAAAATTGGCTTGAAGCCATGAAATTCGAGATGCAATCAATGTACGATAACCAGGTTTGGACCTTGGTTAATCCACCGGAAGGTGTTAAGGTAATTGAATGAAATGGCTATTCAAAATTAAAGCTGATAAGACCTACAAAGGTAGACTAGTAGCAAAAGGTTTTCGACAAATTCATGGTATAGACTATGATGAGACCTTTTTGCCAGTAGTCATGCTCAAGTCCATTAGGATCTTGCTTGCCATAGCTACATATCAAGATTATGAGATATGGCAAATGGATGTCAAAACTGCTTTCCTCAATGGAAATTTACTTGAGGATGTTTATATGACACAACCTGAGGGTTTTGTCAATCCCAAGCATCCTAAGAAGGTTTGCAAGCTTGAAAAATCTATTTATGGATTAAAGCAAGCATCCCAAAGTTGGAATCTTCATTTTGATGAGGCAATCAAAGAATTTGACTTCATCAAGAACAAAGATGAGTCTTGTGTGTACAAGAAGGTTAGTGGGAGCATAGTAGTATTTCTGGTCCTATATGTGGACGACATCCTTCTCATTGGGAATGACATTCCAACATTGAAAAAGGTTAAGCAATGGTTGGGAAAATGTTTCTCAATGAAAGACTTAGGTGAAGCCGCGACAATACTTGGTATTCGAATCTATAGAGATAGGTCGAATCGGCTCTTGGGACTAAGTCAAGAAAAGTACATAGACAAAGTACTAAAGCATTTTAGTATGGGAGACTCAAAGAAAGGGTACATACCTTTGGCTTTAGGAGTTCCTTTGACTAAAGAACAGTGCCCTAAAACCAAAGAGGAAAGGGATGACATGAGTAGAATTCCATATGCATCTGCTATTGGATCTATTATGTACGCTATGTTATGTACTAGGTTGGATGTTGCTAATGCAGTAAGTATAACTAGTAGGTTTCGGCAAGACCCTGGTGAGAAGCACTGGTATGCTGTAAAAGGGATTCTGAAGTACCTACGAAGGACTAAGAATCACTTCTTGGTGTATGGTGGTCAAGAAGAGCTCGTCATACAAGGTTATGCCGATGCTGCTTTTCAGACCAGTATTCAGGATTCTAGATCGCAATCTGGATTTGTTTTTATGTTGAATGGTGGTGCTGTCAGCTGGAGAAGCTTGAAGTAAGAGACCATTGCCGATTCAACTACAGAATCTGAGTATATTGCAGCAAATGAGGCTGCAAAAGAGGCTGTTTAGATTAAAAATTTCATTTATGGATTATCAGTGGTCCCAAGCATCCTAGATCCATTAGAAATTTTCTGTGACAATAACGGGGCCATAGCACAGGCTAAGGAGCCCCAGTCACACCAGAAATCCAAACACATACTCAGGAGGTACCACCTGATCAGAGAAATCATTGATCGTAGGGACGTCAAGGTTAGCAAGATAGCAAGTGAAGACAATGTAGCAGATCCTTTGACGCAACAATTGCGTCCAAATTTGCACGAAGCTCATTTGAGAGCGTTCGGTCTTAGGGCTATGCCCAATTGGGACTAGTGCTAGTGGGAGATTGTTAGTGTAAGCCCCAGCCCCAATGCATTATAATAAAACACTTTGAATTAATAAAATGAGGCATTTGTTTTATCCATTGTATTCCTGTGCATATCAATTGATAGAACTATCCAAGAATGTTGTTTCGGTTTAAGTTATCATGTGTGAGGCACATGGTTGTAAGACCTTGAAACAAATGAGACTTCATTCTAAATATCCCTAGTCAGTCATTGTTATGGGAATAACAATGAATTAAGACTAGTATGCTCTCTCTGATATTATGAGTTCTATCTTACGGATCATTAGGACAAGAGTGTCAATCAGGGATCATAGATACATGTTAAAGAACATGGTATTTGGATATGATCCGCTCATGAGAACACTACATGGTACAAGTCATAAGTGTTTCTCATATGCAAGTTTTGTATCGGAGTTCTTAGACCTAAAATCTCTATGAAACTCTTTATCAATTACTGTGTGCTTTGACATACACCTAACGTGCTCGTAACAGAGTGACAAGTACGGGTATGCTTGGGTATACATTGATTCATGTTAGAGAGCATAAGAGAAGTGAAGGGATTACCCCTCTCAATAAGAGAGAAAATATCATCAGCCACTTGATCAGTGAACTAAGAAGTGTATGGCCATACCGAGATGAAATAATGAGTAATCATTATTTATCTGAGAGTTTAGTGTCACTGTAATATCAAGAAAGGAATTAATATATATAAGGATAACTAGTTCCATGCCTTATATTAATTCTGATATTTTTGGGTAAGGGACTATGCAAAATTGCATTAGGTCACAAAATGCCATATACATTTTCATTTAATTTGGAATGCTATAATATCTTGCTAGAGAATATTTATAGCCTTTGAATTAATTTATTAATTCATTGCCAACATTAAATGGACCTATAGGATCGCACATAAAGCATTGGGCTTAAAATATTTAAATTAAGTATTGGGCATTAATTTGGGCTTTTAATTAAAGTTAAATTAATGTGTGTAATGGATTATTAGATTGCTATTGGACCTTAGCCCATGAGAGAGAGAAATTCAGCCCACAAGGTTTAATTTCAATTAATTAAATATCTTGTATTAATTTAATTAATTGAGTTTTAAAGCCTAAAAGAATTATGATCAAATAAATCACTTAAATAGGAATACTATTGACCGAAATTCCTAGAGAGAAATCAAGGAATTTCGGCATATCCTTTATATTAATTAAGTAGTTTATTTGATTAATATGTCTTTTGTTTTTATCTTAGATAAATTAAAAGAGTTTTTATCAATAAATATTACTTATTTTAATTAAGTGATAAACGCAAATATTAATTATCTTTAGCTAATATTAATTATCCTAAGGTAGTATATTTGAGATTTATCACTTAATAAAAAAGATAATATATATATTGGATGAGAGAAAATAAGAAAACCTAATTTTGTGTGTGTCGTGAATAGTAACTCTCTCTCACAATTTTATTTTGTCCAATTTTTCACAAGGAGAAACGATTGTTCCGCATTCTCTTGTGATCTTGGGTAGTAATAGCAACCTTAGAGAAGTGCAAAATCAAATTTTGTAGCTTCAATCAATTGCCATTACATGATACTTAAACAGAGAGCTAGCAATCTCGATTTTAAGCCGTCTTTGCAATTGTGTGTGTGAACATAGAGAAGATCAAAGGTTGATAAATCACTCTTGATTGCTGGTCATCACCAAAACAAAATATTGAAGTGCATTTAAAGTTGTAAGTTTTACAACCCTAAAATTGCATGTTTCGTTTCTTGCTTTGGAATTGTATGGTATGTATGATAAAATTTTTGTTTTTCCATTGTGTTATCATCACCATCATACCATGTCATATTCCATCATATTTCACTATTAATTCATTTATTTTTTTATTATTTTTCATTATCTTGAGCTGATTTCCATCTTTTAATTGATGAATGGGTTGTCACTTATCATTGTTGGATTTCATGTTTGGATAGTTAAATGCTATAAATATATTTCTCAACTTTCTTTTATCATGAATGCTGTAGATTTTAGACTGCTTCGGAATGGGACTCTTAATATGTAGGATTTTGTGATTTTAGGACTAGAAGGTAGAGTGAAATAAATGAGTTTTGGGTTATTTGGCTCTGGAATGGGAAAGCAAACTGAACTTAGGATTTTAGACTCATGCTGAGGTTAATTGTAGGGCTTGCTCTAGAATGGGACACCTTATAATTAGAGTAGCTTGCTCTGAAATGGGACACCTTATAATTAGAGTAGCTTGCTTCGGAATGGGATGTTTGGTTTAAGAGGGTTGTCCTGAATTCATTTATATATATTTTTAGATTAATTTGATTCACATTGTGGATGGGGAGGATGAGTGAACCCATGAAACACTTTTATCTTATGGAATTTTATACTTGTTCATTTTATACTTGTTTAATTCATAGAGAAATTACTGCGAGATTAATTTCATTGTTATTCTTTTTCCAAACCGTTTAGTTGATAGCTTATACACACACAAAAATTTGGAAATTCTTTAGCTTACAATTGATTTTCACTACTTGAATTGACAATCCCTTGGGTACGATATTCGAGGGTCCTAACTATATCCCACTTTATTACTTAATGATTCAGTACACTTGTTGAACACGCGTTAAGTTTTTGGCACTGTTGCCGGTGATTGGCATATTTATGAGTTTTGATTGTTATTTGTATGTATTTTATTTTTTCTTAATTCATTCTTTTGATTCTTTTCAGGTGTCTCGTAATGTATGCGTAGACCAAGACAAGAGCAACTTGTACCCTACAACCCTAAAATCGAAAGGACTCTACACCAAAGAAGGAGAACCAATAGAGAAAATGACATACATCCAGATCATCCTATTGGTGAAGTTCCTCCCAATAATGAAGAAGTGCTAAGGGCACAAGAAGAAATTCCTGGTAGACAAAGAAAAGAGATTCCTAAGTAAAGGACAATCAGAGATTATGCAGTTTCTAGATGGAATGAAGATCAGAGGACAATTATGTTGCCTAGAGGAGTATAGTTTCAGTTTAAACTAATAACCATCACTATGGTGCAAAGAAACCATTTATCATGATCAAACCTAGAAGATCCTTCTCAACATCTTGACATATTTTTAAAAGTCAGTGACAAAGTGCAAATCTCGAGTGTTTCAACATATGCAATTCAGTTGAAGTCATTTCCATTAACATTGATTGGAAAAGCAAAGGATTGACCTCAGATGTTACCAAGGTAGTCTATTTGGACATGGGAGCAGTTACAAGAGAAGTTCCTAATGAGATTCTTTCCTCTGACAAAAATAGCCAATATTCGCAACAACATAATGAGCTTTTCATTAAATGAATGAAGAGCCTTTTCATAAGGCTTGGGAAAGGTTCAGGAGGTTATTGAGAAGTTTTTTGCATCATGAAGTGGCGGTTTATCAGTTAATAACCATCTTTTATGTAGGAGTGAACCCACTTACACGGTCTCTTTTAGACGTAACATCTGGTGGTTCATTTATGAATAAATTACCAAAAGAAGATTTTCATTTATTGGATGAGATGGCAGCAAATAATTCACAATGGGGCATCCCAAGAGAAGTCCTAAAAAGGCAGGGTGTGCATCATATTGATGAAGTTGCAATGTTAAAGGCACAATTAAAGCTGATAAGGAAGGAATTGAGCGGATTAAAAACATAATTACGGTTGTTGTTTCTCAAGACCGTGTGACATATGAGAGTAGACCAAGTGGATAAGATAATAGAGTTGTAGGAGATGTTAATGCAGTAGGAGATTACAGAAGAAATGACCCCTACAGCAATTCATATAACCCGGGTTGGAGAAACCACCCAAATTTTTCTTCGAGAGAAGGACATCAGAATGCTTCATCATCTCAACCCCAAGCAAGGGCTCCCTTTAACCAAAATGTCAACTATAATCACAACCAATTTTATCAACCACAAGTGACCACCCATCACTAAGCACCATACCCATCCCACCACCACCAAAACCAAAGGCCAAATCAAAATCAACACCCAAGTCATAGCCAAAATCCAAATCTCAACCAAGCCTACCATCTATCAGGTTTCCAATCAAGGCCACTTATTCAAGAGAAGAAGCTGAATTTAGAGGATATGTTTGCTAGCTTCATGAATAGCCATAAAAAATTCATGTTAGGGCAAGAAACAAGATGGAAGCATTAAGAGCAGTGGAATAGGAACCAAGATTCCTTTATGAGGAATTTAGAGACACAAATTAGGCAATTGGAAAATTTATTATCCATAAGACCAGTTGCGGCTTTTCCATCCAATGTTGATCATAATCCAAAAGAAGAAGCCAAAGTAATCACACTAAGGAGTGGAAAGAAAGTAGTGCAAGAGGAAGAAAGAGATAAAATGTAAGGACCCAAATAGGCCCTAGTAAAATTCAAGGGCAATTACATGTTATTAAAGTCTAATTGAGTATTATTGGATGAATTATTAAGAGTTAAGATATTGATTGGGGTAAAATTGTTATTAAGTTATAATTAATTATGTGATAAATATGTAAATTATATGGTATGAATTTTATAAGGTCATAATTAATTAATTTATATTGGTTTAATAATATTCAAGGGTGTAATTGGAGTATAAAGTATTAATTTGGGGTAAATTTATAATTGTGGCATTTTTAGGGAAAAATGTGGATAAAAAAATAATTGAAAGGTTGATTTAAGATAAGGATTTAATAAAGGGGTCAATTTCAAACATGCAAAAAGGTGAAGGTTAAATGTTGGACATGCAAAAAGTTAAAGGACTAAGAAGGAAATTTTATATGTCACTATATATATATGTTATTTTGAGTTGAGAAGGCTGGATTTTCCATGAGAATTCCATAATTTGGTTTCTCTCTTCCTCATTTTCTTTGATCTCTTAAAGTCTAGCTAAGTTTTCTTGAAGAGGAATTCATGCATGTTGCTTAATCAAGAATATTAGTGAATCAAAATAAGGTAAGCATGTGAAATTGTTAATTTATCTCTTCTTCTTCTTCTTCTTCATCTTCATCTTCTTTGAATGATGGTGTATTGAGTGGAATGTGGAAGTTTTATGTTGAATGAATGAATTGTTGTTAAGGGAAGAAGAAGGAGGAGGAAAGGACAAAGGCATTGTGATCTAGTAAGAAGAGTAGATGTTTGATAGAGGTATGGGATTTGAACTTTGAAATTAATTTGCATATATGTGATATTTTTCAACTATAAGGTATGGCAATTATTTTAATCTTGCATGTGTTTATAGTGATGAGGTAGATATTGAGAATGGCAGGTCATGCATGTGTAGATCATCAAATGATTTTGCATTTAAAGGAATTAAAATGTTAGGCAATGTTGTCCAGAAAATTTGGATTGACCTCCAGTGACCATTTTGATCATAAATTAAGTTTTTGAACTCCTAAATTGATGGTTCTAGTTGCGATAGCACCGGGTCATCTGTGCCTAAAAATTCTATAGAAATACAAATAACGAAATCTTGCCTCTAAGGCCCTCAAAAATGCCCAAAATAGTAGCCCTTTTTCAGTTGACTAGTCATTGGAGCAGTCCTAAGTAATTTGTCAATAACTTGAGTTAGAGAGATGATATTAAGATGATTTTAAATGTTATAGAAAATAGAAACACAGGGGAATAATTTTTATTGAGATCACTTGGCCTAAAAATGATGTTTTATATTTTTAATTTTGGTAACAAAATGAAATTTGAAATCTGCCACTATACAGAATGTGTGTCATGGCTCCCTTGTTTCACATAAAATTTACTAAAATGTCTCAAAATGATAGTAAAGCTTATTTATACCTTCTTGAATGTTTTATAGCATCTTTTTTTTTTATATAAATGAACATAATATAGAGATAAGTACATGGAGTATGTGATGATATCATATTGTAAAGCAATAGGTATGATAAAATGATGAAACATGTTTATGGGAATGACAAGATCAGGTATGTCAACAATATTTATTTATTTAAGAGAAATCATGTGTATGATTAATATCATATAAGCATGTGTATTGCTTATTTGAGATAACATAATTATATGGGAATGCATAGACATGAATAAAAAAATGATAATGCATGAATGAGATCAAATCTTGACATATGAGTGACATATATGGGAATAGCTCTTATGAACCTATTTCATAAGCTTAGTGATGAAGAGTACAAGCATAATAAATTTGCATACTTTTATATGTATAATAGTTAAGAGTGTGTATATACATAATACATGAAGTTTATGCATAGTAAAGTGAACAAATGTGCATTTTATATTAATATTATTCCTAAAAGAAAATACATAAAGCATTATGAACTAATGGCTGTAGTTTTAGCATAATTTGAGTCAGAAAACTTAAATTGAGATCATTCTAATTTTTAAGGTTACATGACATATATGCCTACAAAATTGTAGAGGAACCTAGCATTGAAATTTCCTTTAAGACATCCAAATAATTAATTGAATTTTTTGTAAGCTGATAATTTTGGTTCTGGAACAAGTTGAAGTAAAAATGATGTATCTTTGTGTATATTACTCAAAATTCTATGAGGTTAAATCCTATGCAAAATAGACTTAAAAATAAACATTTTTTATGAAGGAATCTTTGTTTAATTATGTTTTTATGAAGTTTTAATGTTAGCTTGAAATTCGTGAAAACTGGTTGCACTGTTAAGGAACAGATTGTGGTATTTTGGACATAAATATTAGTAGGGAAGTCAAAATGCTATTATGTAAAATTATGGGTAAACTAGACACCTAGGATCAGGAATTTATTGAAGGAGAGTTAGGCTGATTCATTCCCCATTTTATTCTAAAAATTTTACAAGTGGTTACAATAACTGTTTTTGAATTTATGAACAGCGAATGGTGTTTCTTGAATATCTTGAATTATAGATGTGATATTGTGACAAATTTTATTTTTTTAGAAACTTTACATATAGGGGAAAATTTGTAGAGGCCAAATGGCCTAAAAATAACATTTGCTAGACCAAAAAGGGCACCTAAGTTGGATCTAGAATGCTACCCCTGTGCAGATTTGTGTAGGAAGAATTTTAATTTGCTTTCTATAATTGGTTTAAATATAGTTATGTTAAATATGTGTATATATGCTTATACATTGAATTATAAATAGCATGTAATATGATTGACAATAAAGATATGTATAATCAGATAAGTTCAAACTTATGTACATGGTTTATTACATGAAATTATGCTTACATGTATATACTTATATGCTATGCTTATATGCTACTATGCAAAAAGTGTATGAAGACAATGACATATGTTCATTCATAGCTAATTGTATTGTGCTGATTATACTCGTATTCATGTGTATACTATCAGAGATTCCTTATCATCTTATATGAACATATATTTACATATATGTGCATATTGAATATTTACAGTTATTTGTATAACTATAAGTGATTGTATACATATAGTCATACATGTATGTACGCATATAGGTTAACCTGTTGTGAACATGAACATACACATCATTGATTAAAGAACCCAATAGAGCATGATGTTATGTATCATCATATTACATATGTGAAATAGCTACTTGATTTGAAGGGATTACAAGAAAATGTATATGTTTATATATCTATGACACCATGCTCATATATATACATGAATATATATGTATGAACATCAATATGTATATGAATGAATAAAGAAAAGATAAAGTAAAGAGATTATACTGCCTGCGTTGAGTCTAGGAAATGGATAGATAGGCATGCCTATAAGGGTACTTTATAGCTGCTTCTAAATAGTTTTGGCCTGTTTAGGTCCACTTGAAATTGAAAATTACAGTGACCCTATTTGCATTTAAAATTTAGAGTTGATTTGAACAACCCCGTTTGGGTTGTAGCCGACCCCGCTTGGATCCGCTTGACCGATCCATGTTATTTGTTTGACCCTGTTTGGGTCCGCTTTACTGATTTATCATACAGTTTTGTCCCTACAAGGGATCACCATTTAATACCTTCGGGTATCTTATTTGTACCTTCGGGTGCCACCGTTATAATCAATAGTTTCATATCTTCAGGTACTACCGTATAATCCGTTATCCACCTATTTAGAGTAGTGCAGGCTTTACACCAAAGTTAAGAAAAGTTCGATATTAAAGTTTCATGAAGCATGACAATTCCTAAATTGACTTCATAATATATATATATATATATATATATATATGAAATTTCTTTTTATTATATATGGAAATTATGATATTAAAAGAGTTTGCAGTATACACTTATGCATAATTTTTACATGTAAAAATTGTATGTACAGAGTTATATGAATAAACTAGTGTGTCACTAATATCGAGTTATGGACTATATTAGAGATAGTATGTTCCCTATAGTAATATGTTGCTTGCTTGAACTAGTTAAATGACTTGTATGATTTGTCATATATGCAAGCTATGAAAATGTTTTGCCAATATAAGTGTTTTCTTTAAAATGGAATATAAGAGTTATGTTTAGGTATTTAGGTTGGTGATTGTCTTTCAATTAATACATTGGGTTAGATGTTTTCCTTATAACTACTCTTTCCTACTTTCTATTGGGAAATAAAGTACAATGTCTTGTATGCAAACATAAAATATTTATAGATCTATAAGAGATAAACTTAGTAAGATATTGGTATTTGAAAGAAAGTAAGTTAGTAATTCAATGCATACATTAAATATAACAAATTCTTTTTAAATCGATAAATGAAGAACTTGTCTAGTACTAATGCTTTGTCTTTCTTATGAATATACATATATGTTCTTGCTGATCATATGCTTATATTTGTGCACAAGGTATACTTGTAGTTCATGTTGTATGCTTGTTGGCGATCACTGTGAGTGGTCGTTTGTCATATTTTGTGTTCCCCACTAAGCTTTATAGCTTAGCACAGGTGTTTCTTCCATGTAGGTTGCAAGGATAGGACTTTCTCACAGCACTGATATCTGTAGCAGGTTGGCCAACACAAGTCTTAGAAGATTGAAAAGTAGAGTCTTCTTTTTTTTTCTTTTTTTTTATGGATATGGAAATTTTTAATTATGATGGAATTTTTGTATGTGTACAAATGTTGTGTTTGATAAAACATTGTAATGTATTAAGGACTCTTATATAAGTTAAGGTATTACTCTTAAGTTCATGATACAAATTTAATTTCTTCTATAAGCTATCTATTAAGAAATGTTTTTGAATTTAGAACATAGTAAAACATGTATTATGATACAAGATTTAGTGGTAATAGCCAAGTATAGAAATTGGGTGTTACATAAAACATCTTTGCCACCATTATCATCAAGTAAGGAGGAGCCGACATGAAAGGTAAGTAAATCTAAGTCTAGGGTAGAGAAAAATGTAGCAACTCTTAGCATTGATAAGGGTAAGAACATAGTGAACAATAATGTAAAGGATCTTAATATAAGTAAGTTGCCATTTCCTGCTGTAGCTAGGAAAGAAAAGAAAAATGAGCAATTAGCTAGGTTTTTAGAAATGTTCAAGAAATTGCATATTAACTTGCCTTTTTTTCGAAGCCTTAGCTCACATGCCTAATTACGCAAAATTTATGAAAGAGCGTTGTTCTTACAAAAAGAAATTGGAAGGGTGTGAAACTGTGCAACTAATTGAAAATTGTAGTGCTATTATCATAAATAAGACTGTAGAAAAATTAGAAGATCCAAATAGTTTCACTTTACCTTGTGAGATTGTTTTACCTATTTACCGTGACCCAATAAAAAAAATTTAAAACCCTAGAATTAAGATATTGTTGTTTCCCTTTCCCTACCCCTTTTAGTCTTCTTTTTTCTTAAGGTTTTTCACCATTTTCTTTCATTTTCTTCTTTTCTTTCTCACCACTCTCTCTCCCCCCCCTTTTCCTCACAGTTGCCATAGCCAATCTTTCAGCAGGTAATGTTCTCTCTTCTTCTCTTTTCTTTATAATCTTCTTTTCTTTATTTTATGATTTGTTTTCTTTTTCTTTTTCTTTTCTTTTTGATTTTTCATTGCTTTTTATCTCCTTATTCTTCCCCAATTCTCGCTCCTTTATCCATTTTCTTACATGTTTTCTCCTCTCTCTTTCTCATTCTCTTTCATTCTTGCTTACTTATTTCTTTTTTCTCTTTATTTGTTATTAGTTGCTTTAATTTTTGCTTGTTTCTTTACTTGTTTAATTTTTTTCTTTACTTTTTTTTTATTTTCTTTGCTAACCCTTTTTTTTTTATTTTCTTTGGTTATTTTTGTGTGTTCTTGTTTGTCTTTTTTTCTTGTAGTTTGGTATTCACTTTCATAAGCAATCAAATAAGTAACCCCCTACCCTACAAACAAGTAAATATTGAAATCCCCTTTAAATTTTTCTTTCATCTACCTTTTCTATGGCTTTAATTTTTTTTATTTATTTTAGGGTTCATCTGTCCTATCATGTGATGTTTTATTTTTAATTCATTTTTTATTAAGTGGTATGCTTTATGTTGTTCTTGTTGTCAAATTTTTTTTAGTTTTTGTGTTCACTTCATTTTTTTTTCAAAAAAATCACTTTTTTCAAATTTGTCTTTTTCCTTTTATTTTGAATTTATTTTTATGTCAATTTTTTTAGTTAGGTGTTATCTTTAAAGTGTTTTTAGTAGTCTTTTAGTGTTAGTAGTTCACTTTTTTGTTAGTACTTTTGGGATGGAGAAGAGCAATTCATAGGTATGTCTCCATACCTCTTTTTTCATTTATTTTAAAATTTTTTATTTTCAGTTTTGTTGATTATTGATGACATAATGAGGACTTTTGATTCTTAAATCTTGTTGGCTTGTGATATGACTCATTGTGTTTAGGTTAAGTGATTATGTCTTTCACTTTTTGGTTTCTCCTTTCTTTTTCATTTGTTTTGCAAGTCTTCACAACAACTTTTTAAAATCAAGTTTAGACATTCATGGGAATTATAGTTTCTAGCTCTCATTTTATCAGACATTGAGATATTATGATGCTTTATTTTGTGCTAGACTTGTAATTTGATGAGAGCATGGTTAACTTGAGCATTTTTATGAATTGTTAATATCCAGCATGTTATTTTATGCAATATCACAGTCTTGAATGGCTTGTTGAAGCATTTTCTAGTGCATAGTTGTCAATATCTTAGGATTTCCCTATGTGATTGCTAAATGCCATGATGCTTGTTTATTTTGTTAATCTATGCTACATCCATTTTCATTTTTTTTCTAGCTATATTAGTAGGTGAGATTATAAACTAATGGCTTTTGCTAAATGTAAGCATCATTGCAACTAGGGAAGCTATGCTAGATGTCAGAAATGTGATATTGTGTGCAAATACTTATGTTGAACCAATTTTCATCTGTTAAGGTAGCCAATGTAGGTTCATATACATCCTTGATAACCCTCTTGCCAAGCTAGGAATCCGCTTGTGTTGCATCAATAATGTTGTTTAATTTTGTGTGTCTTTGTTCATTGGTAGTATATTTCTTTTGAGGTCATGAATTGAAGATAGGTTGGAACTTATTGAAAAACATTATTCTTGAGTTATGCCTTATTGCTGCCAGTTTACATGAGCTTGTCGTTCCCTCTTTAGCATTCAGCCTATATTGAAAATTCTTACCTTTTTCTAGCCTATATTTCATTGTTTTTTGAGTTATAATGCTGAATTAACCTAAATTTTGAACTAAAACTTAGTTTTTAGTTGGAAGTATTGTTGATAGGGTTTGAATTTTGCCATTGAACTCTACACTTATTCTTTACCTACTAACTTTAACATAGGTGTAATTTTTGTTTTAAGTGTTGTACTTTGCTTTATCTACTTATATTTCCATTATAAGCTTTATGAAACCAGCCTTGTGAGTATTTTTCCAACTTCCTAACTCTCTTTTTCAACCAGGTTTCTGACTTTCAATTTTGTTCCTAGAATATATGCCTATTTTGATTATTGTAAGCATTATACACATATTGGTCTAATGTAGGATTTTTGCCTTTAATTCACAATTTTATTCAGATCCCTCATTTTTGAATGATTGTAGTGCTACCTCTAATTCTATTCAAGTAATTGCTTGAGTGTCAATCTATGTATTATTGCTTAGCTTCACATCATTTTGAGATACATGCTCATGTTCTAACTACCATTGCATCACTTGGTTGCTGTTTATCCTTTTCATTCTCTGTTTAGCTTTCATTGTGCTAATTGCTCATGTTCCAACTACCATTGCATCACTTGGTTGCTGTTTATCCTTTTCATTCTCTATTTAGCTTTCATTGTGCTAAGTATTGTTATTTCTCTCAGTCTTATGGTTGTGCTTCTGGGGCTTTCTTTTGAGATATTGTGCAAGTTTAACTTTGTTTTGTTATGATATTGTCAGTGGCAACAAAATGATCTCGCACTCAAGGTTCTTTAACATCACAAGCTCAAGCCATTCAGCCTCTTTCCAGTCAACCTCTAGCACCGGCTGATCAGGCAGAACCTAGCCAACCACCTCCACCAACACCTATCTAGAGGTAGCAAAAGAAGAGATCCAAAGAGCCTAAAGTACTAAGTTAGGTGTCTGACAATGCCCAAACTACTTATAAAATTTTGTCTAACTGTGAATACTTGCCTTAAGCTTACTTGGATTCCAGCTTGCTGGAGAAGTTAGGAATCAAGGAATAGGTGGACAGGCATATTACAGTAATTGGCTGGGAAAAGTTCTTTGAATGCAGGGAGCTAGTTTATCCTAAGCTAACTAGGGACTTTTTGGCTATTGTTAAGTGCCATTTTGGGCACGAAGAGTACCCTAACATAGTATCCTTTTAGTTAGAGGGCAAAGACAATGAGAGGACTTCTGCAAAATTCTTTGAAGCTTTGGGATTCCTGATCGGTTTCTAGCAAGTGTACTAGATCGGCTAGTAATATAGGAAAATATAGATTAAGGCCCCAAATATCATAGCTAAGGGAACATGGATTGCTAAGGATAATATCTATGTATGAATTAAATAAATCTAAGATTATTTCCCAATGTTTTCAATTTAAGAACTAAGTAAATAATTAACTAAAAAAATAACTAAAATTAGACAAACATGAATTAAATAAAAATCAATAACTGAAATACTCTTGCTGAAAGAACTATCCATCTCAACTTCCATTACAATGACTCAATAACAAAAGTAACACAAGTGATTATGAAAAAACCAGATAAATAAAGCCTGATATCTTGAATCAAAAATATCTTTCTTAAATATCAAATTCCCTATTTAAGGATAATTTAACACTTAGCATAAAAATATAATTTTAACTTCCTAAATACTCATTAAACTCTTTTTCAAGTAAATTCAACTTCAATTTATTCTTAGTTCCTCCTCTTTTAGTATTAACCAATATTACCAATACACAATTACCTCAAAATTAGAAAACAATCATGCATTGACACTAAAGAATTAATCTAAGAACATGCAAATCATGCATTATGCTTAAATCAATTCTTAGTTATTAAACTAATAAACTAATAACCAATCTTAACATAATCAAAGATATGAATCTGCTAAAAACTAAGAAATAATCAAACTTGCATTGAATTAAAGCACAACTAAGTCATTACAATAAAATACTGAGGGTTCAAGTTTTCCTTAGCAAAAGAGAAGAAAATTACTTACTAAACATAATGAAAATAAAAGAACAATTAAAATAAAGATAATTTCAAACTAAGAAAAATAGAAAAACAGAGCTAAACTATTATACAAAATTTAACTGAAGAAAATTAAAACTAAAACTAAAGAAACAATAGTAGTTAAGAGGCTTGCTCTCTACATCTCATTAGTTGCCCTTTCTTTGGTGTCTTGGTGCCCTTTTATAGTTGAATTAAGCTACCACAAGAAGAAATTATGTGCCTTGAAACTTCTTAATCCAAGTAGCAGAAAACTTCCTATTTCAATGAAGAAAAACTTCCAATTTAAGCGAACCCTTTTGAACCAGTAGAATAGAACTTGAAACCACCAAATCAAAACATTTGAAACTTCAATTAACAAGTCATTCGGGAGAGTAGTTAACCCAATTTCACTGAATAGCCAACAATTACCCTTCAAAGAAGTCCATTCGGTAGAATCACATTTTAATTCCACCGAATGGTCTTTTTTCTTTACTTTAAAAGGGCCATTCGGTAGAATTAAGAAGTGATTCCACTAAATGGACCTTTCCTGGACTAAATGTCGATGTTTTTCTTCTTTTTTGTTCCTTAACTTGTGAAATTCTCCTTTTAGTCCTTCAATTTCTTCCCTTTCCTTTAATTTTACACCTACAAACACCAATAAACTCAATTAAGACCTTAAATTGCAATTTAACAAATTAGACACTAATTTAATCTAATTACTACTAAATTAACTCACTAGACATACTAAAAATATTGTAAAAACATAATATAAATCACACTTATCAAATACCTCACACTTGGCCTTTGCTTATCCCCAAGCAAATCTGAATCAACCAACTTCTCAAAATAATCAAACGTTAAATAAGAATTATGCATTTCAAAATCAAGTTTAGCAACTAACAAGAGCACTTAACAAAATTCTAACTGAAATAGATTCAATCAAGAAGATATAAGCTAGTTTTCATATGTGTGTGTGCAAGACCAAATTATTTTAAACACTTTTGAAAATTAAAACCCCAATGCATTTCATAGTCAAGCTCTAGAATTGATGCACACCTAAGTGTGCAAGTGGTTTCGCACTTGAAACTCTAGAAATATCGTAGGCCTCTCCTTTAGCACCGAAACCCAAAGGTAATCTCTGCTAAATAACTCAAAAGCAAATTTAGAATCACATAGGTCATTAAGGGTTGTAACGGGGTTTGGGTGTTGGTTAATAAAGAATGGATAAAAGATAATCAAGAAGAACAACCACTTTATGATAAGATAGACCAAATTCCTAAAATTTTAAACTTCTAAGTGCATAACTGTTTTTCCATACTTGCTTACTCATTCCCTTACAAATCAAGCACTTTTGAAAGAAAAGATTAAAAAAACTCCTCTCAATTTCACAATTCATCCCTTTTAGAAATCACAATTGCTTTTCCTTGTAAATACCCCACACTTAAGATATTTCCATACATGCTAGCTTTATTTTTTTCATTTTCTTTCTTTATTTTTCTTTTTTTTCATGTACTAGCTTCATTATCGAAAATTAATAATAACATGGGTAATAGAAGGAAATTTTTCACTAATTTCTTGACTTCATCCATACTCTTTGCCATAAACTTCTCACAAACTTCTTTTACACTCTTTAATTTCCCAACAAAAGTTAATCTATCCAATTATAAAATGTCTAACTTTAGAAGGAAACATAAAGGCTATTTAGGCTAAATGGTAAAAAGATAGGTGTAACAAGAAAAATAAATATGGC
The DNA here is from genome assembly GCA_037975025.1 of Excoecaria agallocha. Classification (NCBI taxonomy): domain Eukaryota; kingdom Viridiplantae; phylum Streptophyta; class Magnoliopsida; order Malpighiales; family Euphorbiaceae; genus Excoecaria; species Excoecaria agallocha. The sequence continues at coordinate 75,050 of JBBPFJ010000049.1, forward strand.
ATGCACTAAGCATGCCTTATTAGGCTCAAAATGGCTTAACAAGGGTCAAATGTATTAAAAAGGTAGGAAAGTAGTCATAATAAAGCTCTACACAAAAATATTGCCTAGATCACTTTTCAAGTTGTTTGAGTTGCTTTTATGCTTTGAATGATGATGAGAAGGTTCTAATGCTCTAAAATTCCTTACTCAACTATTTCAATGCATTAATTTTTTTTTAAAACTAATCTTTTGTTCTCAAAGATTGGAAACTATCAAATATAAATCAAGTTAAATGCTAAACTAGCTAAATTTTTATTAAATAACATGATTGTCTTAATGCCTAACAAAGATTTAAACACTGCACATTTTAAATTCAAGATTAACATGTTCAATTTTTTAGAATAAAACTGGGACAAATTAAGCTAAATGTACAATACATGATATGTGAACTAAACTACTCAACTAACATGAAAAACTAAAATGAAAAACACATACAAACTTAAACAAAAACAAGACTACTAGATAAACTAGCTAAAATGATTTATGAGTAAGAATAAGTAAGATAAGAAAACTCCTTTAATATGATCTTCAAAATCTAGCTCAATTGAGCTCTATCCCCCTCTTTAAAATCTTGTTGTCCTCACCAAAGTAGCAAAAGTAGAAACTCACTGCACAAATTCTGAGAAACAAGTGAATAAAAGGAATTTAAGCTAAAACACCACACACTTTAAGGAAAACAAGACTAGCACAAGCAAAAAACCATAATTAAGCTAAAATGAGATATGAAATAAAAGGAATAAATTGAACAATTTAAACATGCCTCTAAAACCAAAATAGTTCCAAAATCAAGGCCTAAAAATCTTGGTATGCATAAAATCCACATGTCATCAAGTGTGCATGAAGTGAGTAAAATCATTAATAATCATGGTTGTCAAGTAAAGATATTCACCTAGTTTGAAAATAAATGCTTGAATGCTCAATGCACAATATCACTATTTTTCTTGATTACACTCATAAATTTAACCATATAACTTAAATGACATTTATCTTCCCCATTTTAGAATTGGCCACTCTAGGTGGGGTAGTATTTGAGTAATGAAAATTGAGCTAAGCAGTCAAAAGTGTTAAATTTATGGAAAATAGGGGTAATGAGAGCTATGATGTAATGATCCTAAGGCTTTGCTATTTTTAAAGCTTCAAGAGTTGCAGGTACCTCATGGTTAGTAGGTTTTACCCATTGACCATGACCTTATCTCAAAAAAAAAATCATAAACATATAAAAGGTATGCTACATAAATTTTAATTATTACTGCAATAAATAAGTGTGGGGTTCCTAGCATTTTAAGTTTATTCTTCTTCTGCAATTGTGAGTATAGCTAATGTCCTTTGGGATTCTAATGTTAATTTTGCTAGTAAGAGCAGGAACTGAGAAGGAAAAGTTGTTATTCAGAAAGTGAGGTGGTAATTATGGTAGTGTAGCTAATTCTAATTTGCTAGCTTTATCCTTTCCTTTGAGCTAGTACCTTAACCCCATTACAACTTTAATGTAAGACCTAGTGATCCTGATTTACTTTGAGTTGCTTAATGGAGATGATCCTTGTGGTTTAGGTGTTAAAGAAGAGGCCTATAGCTATTTCGAGTTTCAAGTGTGAAACCGTCATACTCTTCTTTTTGCTTGATTGTTGGAGTTCATTGGTAGTTTTGGTTTTGAAAAGCGATAAACTTGTTTTGGCCTAACACACATGCATAAGAAATTGTTTGTTATAAATTGGTTGAGTCTTTTTTATTGAATTTTTTGTTTTGAGTGTCTTCTGCTAAGTGTTATCCTAGCTTCTCTAAATTTTCTTATTTAGAATTGGAGTCTGAGTTTTCAAGTTTATGGATGATTCATTTGCTTGAGGACAAGCAAGGTCTAAGTGTGGGGTATTTTGATAACTCCAATTCAATGTCTACTTTTAGTTCTTTTTCGGTCTAGTTTCAATGTCTTTTTAATGTATTTTGCTTTGTTTTTACTTTAGTTTAATAATTTCTATCTAAAATCAGTTAATGCTAGTTTTTTATGAGTTTAGAGAGCTTTTGATGGAATTTTGTGCTTAATTGTAAATTTTGTAGGTACCTCACAGTCAGCAGGTTTTACCTATTGATCGTGAACTATCCTTTTTATCAAAACACACCGTTTTAAGGAGTGTCATGGTTAATAGTGCCATTGTTCTTATAGGGGTGTTTATCGTGACCTAGGAAGCTTCTCAGTATAGAACCAAGAAAAGAAGGACCTCACGGTTAATCAATTTTTGGTGTTGACCGTGAGGTACTTAATTTTTCAGTCCAAAATACAAAGGAGAGCTATGTCATGGTCAACAAATTTTTGGTGTTGACTATGACCCTTTTTTAGAAGCTAGTTAAGCATTACCTCACGGTTAACATGAATTTCCTATTAACCGTGACCCTTTTTGGCCTATATAAAGTGAAATAGGATGTTTGGGTTAAGAGGGTTGTCTTGAATTCGTTTATATATTTTTTTAGATTAATTTGATTCAGATTGTGGATTGGGAGGATGAGGGAACCCATGCAACACTTTTATCTTATTGAATTTTATACTTGTTCATTATATAGCTTTTTAATTCATAGAGAAATTACTGCAAGATTAATTTCATTGTTAATCTTTCTGCAAATCGTTTAGTTGATAACTTATACACACACAAAAATTTGGGAATTCTTTAACATACAATTTATTTTCACTACTTGCATCCACTATTCCTTGGGTACAATATTGGAGGGTTCTAACTATACCCCACTTTATCACTTGACGATTCAGTGCACTTGCTGAACACATGTTAAGTTTTTGTCACTGTTGCTGAGGATTGGCGAATTTATGAGTTTTGATTGTTATTTGTATGTGTTTGGTTAAAAGAGGAATAGGAGAAAATATTGTTTACTCTGATGCTGACTTACTTACTGAAAAAAGAAACCACAACCGTCCTCTATACATTAAGGCCTAGGTGAATGGCAAGCATATAGACTATGTAATGGTAGACGATGATTTTTCCATTAATGTTTGCCCCTTAGTTGCAATTCCAGCTTTTGGGTTAAATGAGAATATGCTGAGTAAGTCTGATTAACCATCTCTGCTTATGACGACTCTAATAAATAAGTTGCTGGGACCTATAAAGCTTTAGTAAAGACAAGGCCTATTGAGACCAAGGCTAAATTTTTGGTGTTGCCTATTCCATTCAATTTTTCTATGCTATTAGGAAGGCCATGGTTTCACAAGTTAGGTAGGGTGCCTTTCACATTGCATCAGATGATTAAGCTAGCCTATGATGATTAAGTGGTAACTATTAAAGCTACAAGGGAGAACCAGGTATCTGTACTTGAGATAGCCAAATAGCCTTTCAATAGGTTTTATGTGTTCGCCATCAATGATAAAGAAGGTGAGGGTAGCTTTGCTAGCAATCCTTAGGTGATCAACATGCTAAAGAAGATGAACTTTTTGCCTGATGCTGGGTTAGGCAAGAACTCCTAAGGGCCTTAGATTGCTATAGCTGCTAAGGGTCAGAAGGATTAAAAGGGGTTAGGCTTTATTGGATTCAGTTAAAAGGGTAAAAGGAAAAATGCAATGAAAGGGATCCCCTATATCTCTTAGAGCTTTGTACCAACTTCATGTATCTGCCTTTACTGTGGGAAGAGTGAACCTCAGCTAATAGGGGGTGAGCTAGTACTAGGATTTGAGCTATTCAATGATGTCTTCAATTGGGAGCAAGGGATTATCAAGCCAGGTGAGGGTTTTTGGGATGAAGAGATTCTCTTGCACCATTCAACCTAAGACATGGAAATAGCTGAAGATGTCATGATAGAGAAGCTGCTTACGGCTTAGCTAAAAGGTAAATGGAAGATAGAGGTTGAGGATCCACCTAAGGCCAAGGCTGGAGAGACATCTAATGCTGCCATGACTGAAGTGGATTCTTTCATTGATATTGTTTATGTTCCTAAGCTTTTTTATGAGAACATTGATTGCTCTTTTGATTATATTAATAAGATGAACAATTTTGCTTATTTGTGTGATCTTTCTTCTGATTTCAATATGCATAATCATGATCATAAACCATTCACATTTGACATTAACTCAACAAATACATGTTCATTTAATCTCGGAGCAAAAAAAATCTAAAAGAAATTTTATTGGCATTAGATATAACTCCTGAAGAGAAAATTTGAGAGAATATTGAAAAAATACGAAAAAGTCTTTGCTTGGACCTATGGAAACATGTTGGGAATAGATCGAGAAATTACTGAGCATGCCATCCGAATATATCCAGGATATAAACTAGTCAAGCAGAAGCTTAGGAGACTTAGATCAGAGTGGGCTAAAAAGGTTAAAGAGGAAGTTAGGAAATAAATGGAGGCTAAGTTTCTAGTGGAAGTCTAATACCCCACATGGCTGGCAAATGTATTTCCTATGAAGAAGAAAGATGGAAGAGTTAGAGTTTGTGTGGATTACAAGGACTTGAACAAAGCTTGTCCTAAGGATGATTTCCCTCTACCTCACATATATGATTTGGTTGATAGTGTAGCTGCCTATGCCATGTACAGTTTTGTGGATGGATACATCAGGTATAACCAGATTGTGAATAAGATTGTAGACCGAATTAAAACCACCTTTATAATAGAAGAGGGTGCATATGCTTACTGGGTCATGCCTTTTGGACTTAAAAATGTAGGTGCTACCTATTAGAGGATGGCAACTAGGATATTAGATGACTTAATTCACAAGGAAGTGGAGGTATATTTGGATGACATAATGATTAAGTCAGTTACCGAAGAAGGTCACTTTTAGGAGTTGGAAAAATTCTTTCAAAGGATCGACAAGTACAACCTTCACCTTAACCTAAAGAAGTGCATCTTTAAGGTTACCTTAGGTAAGCTTTTAAGGCATGTAGCGAGCTAGAAAGGTACAGAGGTAGATTCTGACAAGGTGATAGCCATCAAGGAAATGCCAGTACCTTAGAAAGAGAAGGATGTTAGAAAATTCTTAGGGACAATTCAATACATAAGAAGGTTCATAGCCAAGCTGACTTCAATTTGTGAGCCAATATTCAAGCTACTTAAAAAAGATCAGCCAGTGGTCTGGAATGAGGATTGCCAAAAAGTATTTGATACCATCAGGGAATACCTTTTCCATCCACCAATGTTGAGACCTCCTCAAGCAGGTAAGCCTCTAATCTTATATGTTGCTATAAAGGATAGCTCAGTATGGGAAATGATGGTTTAGAGGATGACTTTGGGATTAAGTATGCAATGTACTACCTCAACAAGAAGTTTCACCTTATAAAGCAAAGTACATAAAAGTTGAAAAGATTTGTCTAGTGGTCATATAGGCATCGAAGAAACTGAGACACTACTTTCACTCTTATAAGATACAAATAGTGGCTATAGAAAACACTCTTAGGTTACAAATTTCACTCTAGCGGATCAACCTTTAGAAAGAAAGGAGATAACTTACAAATTTCCCAATGAGCATATTATAGCTATAACAATGTAGGGTTGGTAGATGTACTTTAATAGGGATGTGAATAACAAAGAAGCTAGTGTATTAGTAATTTTAGTTACCCTAGAAAGAAAGAAAATACCACTAGCCAAAAAGCTAAGGCACAAAGGCACGAACAATGAAGTCAAATATAAAGCCTAGCATCTTCAGGGTTGGAAGTCTTAGCCATAGGGGAAAAGCCTGCATAAGTGTTTGGAGATTTGTCTCTGGTAGTCTATCAAGTGAAAAGTGAGTGGTGAGTGAAGGAAGAGTGATTATTTCCCTATTTTAATTGTCTAAAAGCTTTGAGCAGTCAATTTGAGTTTTGTACCTTTAAGTATGTGCTTAGAGAAGAAAATTAATTAGCGGATGCTTTGGCTACTTTGGTATCAATATGGGATAACTCAAAAGTGGTAAGTATGAAGCATCTGCTAATTCAAGTTTAGATAAGCCATGTTTTGAAGATGAGTAGATTATGGATATCGAGGGGGATAATGGATAGCCTTGGTACTATGACATTCAGAACTACTTGGAAAGGTCAATATTTCCCAAAAACGCTATTGAAAAGAACCAAAGAATGATTGTAAGTTGTCTACCCAATTTATTACTGTAGAAGGAGTGCTTTATGAAAGGCAGCCTAATGGAATCCAATTAAGGTGTTTGGATGAAAAGGAGGCAAGAACGGTAGTGGAAGAAGTGCATGTAGGAGTGCGTGGAGCCCATATCAACGACCTACCCTTAGCAAAGAAAATATTTTTCCAAGGGTTCTTTTGGCTCACAATGGGCACTGATTGTTCTAAGTATGTCAGAGAATGTCAACTATGCTAACAGTATGTAGACGTGAGACATTTACCTATTTTTGAGTTATGCAACCTTACATCACCATAGCCATTCATCGTATGGGGCATATACATCATGGGTATGATCTATTTGCCTACTTCAAATGGACACAGGTTTATTATAGTGGCCATTGACTACTTTACCAAGTGGGTAGAAGCAAAATCTTTCAAAAAGATAGATGTGAGGGACATGGCTAAGTTTATTGAAAGGAATTTGATATTTAGGTATGGTCTGCCACATCATATAGTGTCTGATGATAGGTTACAATTCTCTGGCAAAACTAGGTTGATGCTAATTAAGTATGGGGTTCAACACCATAAGTCCTCTCCTTATAGACCTCAGGCATATGGAGCAGTCAATGCGGCTAATAAAAATGTCAATAAAATCCTAGCCAAGATGGTTTAAACTTATAAAGCTAGGGCTGATAAGCTACCCTTTGCATTGTGGGATTACAAGACCATGACCAGAACTTTAATAGGAGCTACTCCATTCTCTTTAGTCTACAGGATGGAAACGGTATTGCCAGTGGAAACTGAGCATCAATCTTTAAGAGTAGTTTTAGAAGTTGAGATACCAAAAGCAAAATGGGCTAGGCATAGGTTACCATAACTCAACCTGCTAGACGATGATAGAATTAGGGCATATTATAACAATTAGGTCTATCAAAAGAGGCTAGCCCATTCATTAGGGAGGATTGTCAGGAAGCATCCCCTGAATGAAAAAGATCTGGTGTTCAAACAAATAAGGCTAGGAATTCCAGGGATTTAAGGCAAGTTTAGGCCTATATGGGAAGGACCTTTTATAATCAAAAAGCTATTATCCAAGAGAGATACCATTTTATCGGACAGTGATGGCAATAAGTTCAGAGAGCCGGTGAACATATATAGACTGAAAAGGTTCAATGGCTAAGACTACAAAAGAGAAAAAAGAAGAGATTAAATGCCTCATGGATCGAAAATCAAAAAAAATGGTAGCCTTTCTAAAATTAGGTGCCTTGCTAGGGTGAAAACCAAAAAAAAAGGGAGCATGGGCAAAAATTAGAGGCTAAGAGAAAATAATCAATCAAGAAAATCCAAGCGGGCTGATTGATGATAGGAGTTATGATGCTTTTAAAGTTTCATTTCAAGATTAAAAAAGATGTGTCAGTGGGATAATATCGAATGTTGATCATGCGTACTGAAATCAAAAAGAAATATCATGCATGCAGTCATAACATCAGCAATGCAACTAAAGGTAGCATATCCTTTTCATATGTTCAATTTTAAAAAGTTCAAAAAAAGAAAAAACATAGTCTATGATAGTATTTGATCTAGTCTATCTGTATCACAACTCTCTCTTTGTTCAAATGCCTAAGATATGATAGCCTATTGTCAACTGCTGGACTGGTAACCTATTGCTTGTAGGAGGCAGAAGTGGTGAATTCACAAATGCCAATCTTAGGAATGGAGGTCCTCATAGTGAGTCGGGTCTAGATCCTTTGATGGTACTCTGACAAAAAAGTATAGACATGCCTACAACCTTGAAAGCCTAACAGACACCTAACGATGTCCTGTCAATCCTCGAACTGGCAGGCACAGCGAGTAGTAGCTTAGAAAGTAGCATGATGGAATTCCACAGAGGGACACATGCAGATGCTCCATCTTGAACCACAAAAGTAATGGGTAGTCATGTGCACCTAAACATGATATCATCATCTATCAAATGGCTCAGCCAATCAACTCCATCCTAGACTGACAGAAACTCATGCTGTAGAGGTTTGAGTATGTCATATCTCATGGGATAAGTGCTTGTATCCTTGACTCATGGAGGAGGCTTTGAAATAAGCTTTAAGTTCTCACAAAGCCATACCTGAAAAAAGCAGCTGGAGTAAGTTAGATTTATTATAGGAAAAAACAAGGTAAGGAAATGTGCAAAAATACAAAAGGACACATTTTTCACTAAGAAAAACTAGTATAAAAACCCACAAGGGGCATGCTACCTTTAAAGTCAAGGACATACCTAGAGCAATATAGGGTTGCCTGTGAGGTAAGAATGAGGGTCATGGTGAACAATATCTAAGCCAATGATGGTCTCTACCATAACTAGGGGATATAGATTGTGACCTTAGAGCACGCCATCCATAATGTTGAATAATTCATAATCTCCAATCATGGGATCATTAGTGTGCATCAGCAAGCATCTAGCAAAATAATAGAGTAGTATCACACTGAAATGGAAGGTGGGCATAACATCAAAGTCGTCTAATACGTTAATTAATGGCTCTGGTGAGAATGTCTTCCTATGAGGTACCAAACCCTTCGCCTCAAAAGGAAGGATGCCTAAGGCACGAGCCACCTCTCTAAGGTATCTAGAAATAAAAGAAGGCAGGCATGGCCAAGTACCGACTCTAACCTAGGATCAACTATCACAATAAATTCCTCTAGTAAAGGGCATAATTCTTGGTGAGTAAACCTAAATACATAGAACCTCATGTCCCAATACCAAGCAGCCGTGAGTAACAAGTTCCTATCTAGGGATACTCTCCTCAAAAATCTTATGTTTAAGTATAAAGCAAAAAAAGGGTCCTCTCAAGTTTTTGGGTTATCCAACAGCCAATGTAATTTTGCAAGTTCGGAAGTCATGGTAATAGGAATTTTTGAGAGGTCTAAATACAAAAATAATGAAGGAAAATAAATAACTAAAAGGAAGAATTATGAGAAAATAAAAGAAAAGAAAAGGGAAGAAAAAGCAAATACCTAGCAAAAGCTTTCTTGGAAAATGGGGAAGTCAAAGGCACAAAGACTAAGGATGATAAGCATTATTTGTTGGATTTTAACGGTTACATGCATCACATATATGAGCGGAATTTTAAAATTTTTTAACCATTAGATCTGATCTTGCCATGAATACACAATATAACTATATGAGAATAAGAAAAATCACCTTTGATTTTTGTTGAACAGTTGATTTTACTTCGCACCGGGTTGTCGCAAACCACAGTGTCCAAAATCGAACACCTCCAATGAGTAATCCACACTAGAGAGGGGTAAATTGAACCAAAAAATTGGTGTTCAACTAGGGCTGGCCGAAATCCAAGAGGCTAGCAATGGAAGTGGCGCAAAAAGGGAGAGAGAATTAAGAGAAATAGACTTTCCTTTTGTTTTAATCACTTAACCCTAATTCTCATTAGTTGGCCTATTATAGTTAGGTTAAAATTTCAACTCCTTAATGAGATTGGGCTCTTTAAAATTGCTGGAGAATTATTAATTGGGCCTCTGGAATTAATTATAACCATTTGAGCTTAATTAAATCCAAATTAAATCTTTTCATAAAAGACCATGCACAAAATCCACAAACTAGGCCCTTTGTGCATCTAATTGGATTTAAATACCCAAATGGATTTCAAATCCAACCAAATTAAATATGTGAGTTCCATAACACTTATGTAACATATATAAATTAATTTGGTCCAAGAAAAAGCCCTCTAAGCCCTTCTGTATAGAGTTGGCGTGTAGCCCTCTTCTGGAGGGCTTCCTCCAACTTCTTCATTCCTTTGGCCCTTTATAATTTCTCCAATGGTCCTATTAATTATTATATCAGTCCTATAACACTTATAGTAGTCTTATAACACTTATAAGACAATAATAATTAATCATGAAATACATTATTTCATTTAGGTCCAATTTACAGAACATTTCTCAAAAGTTCCGCGGACAATTTTATTTGATCATAATTAATTAAACTCTTTAATTAATTATTATCATATTCTCCTCTCTACCTTTATAATAATATCAAATATTATTATCCTTTTCATTTTACCATTTTACCCTTTTCTCTATATGTGTGTGACCTATTGGGTTCCTGTCCATATTGGCAGTATAATATGTAATTGTGAGTTCTATTCAAAACTCACATGATTTAAACTCCTTTAAATCATTTTATCAATCTCTATTGATATTTTGATACATCATTATACAAGTCATGATTGGCCTTTAGCTAGGCATCATGACTACCCAAATGTCAGGAAAGTCATGTGGTTTGACTGTACCCTTCCATAGAAACAGTTACCGTGCAATTACTCCTTTCACCACTCTTATCTCAATTAGATTCTGAGTATGGATTTCTGTCAACTCATATAAATCTAATTATGTATGTTTTATTAATTTAACCATTATTCTTAAAATGCCCTTCATGGATCTCCATCCATCTCGGCATATTACTCTGGCCAGAGATTATCTGAACGAGGCAATTATAGAATTATGCGAGATAACTTCCCTTGTTAAATCTGGGATGGTGAATCCTTTGTCAATCACTCAACTATCTTCAAGTAGGTCATGATATACCCAATCTCCTAACTATGTTCACTCCCAGTTGGAAGTAATCAGTTATGGAGTCAAAGTATACCACTTGCTACTTAAGATAACTTTGGTGATCTCAAGTCTAAGGATACTTGCACAACTGCTATGAAGAGATTCCTCACTGACATAGATTTAATATCCATATGAGGATTCTCTTTGCAGGTCTCCAATGAACTTGTTCCTCTAACAAGCATCCACATGTTAGCTTTGATTATCATCCATAATCACAATTATGAGAACCATTGCTTGAACCATTCAAGAAGCATAACATGTGCTAGTCTGTCCGAATTAACAATGTCCTATCTTGTTAATTCTATGACTAGGGATATTTAGATATTAACACATTTGCATGCGATAGACATCTCACATCATGAACACCTTCATGATTGCCTTTGCACTGTGTTTATAATATCTAGGACTTCATTTATTAATTTAAGATTCACAAACTCATGTATTCAAACACAGCATTAATAAATGAATGATGCCTTTTATTAAGAATATAAATTTCATACATATGAAAAACATCCCTATTACATGGGCTCTAGGGCATACTCTCTAACACTATTTATAGAAAAGTGATAACAGATGTCCGTCCCTCGAGGAGCGAGCCACAACCAACCCGTCTGTCACCTTTGGATGACCAAATGCATTTTTCTTACATGTTCCATGCATTGCGTGTACATATTATTGCATTTTCTCTTGTTTTCATTTTATAGGGAAGTTAAAAGGTTGACAGCCCAAATGAATAATTTTGGAAGGTTTTGGATGGAAAAAATTCAAGAGACACAATAAATTTCAGGGATTATTCTAGGTTTCCAGTAAATATGTACAATTAAAATAAATAATACATCTATGTAAATAATGAAAAAGAGGATGGTAATTATGGTAACAAAGAAGAAAGAAAGTATTTTTATGTAAATAAGAGTTAGAAATAAAGAAATAAAAATTAAAAGAAAAAGCAAAGGGAAAAATTGTAGAAAGCAGTAAGGGATGAGACATCTTATATGTCCGTATGTCGCTAGCGAGGGATGGCCTTCCTCTCTCTCACTCGAAAATTTTGAAAATAAAAGGCTTTTCTTCTTCTTCCTCATTTTGCAACTACTATTTTTCTCGATTTTAAAGCTTTCTCGCTCAGTTTTCTTAGGTTTTCTCCTCCATTTTTTATTTGTTTTTCACACTGCTTGCTTGGAAATTCATCGGGGATTGACATGCACATCAGGGTACTAATAATTTCGCACTTCTTTTTTTGTCTTATTTCTCCGTCTTCACTACAAGTGTCTCTTCAACTCCTTGTTTCTTTTTTCTGTTTTCTTTCTGTATTTATGCTATATTATCTAGTATATGTAGGTTGTAATTAATGCCTTGTAGTTTAGATTTAAAACTTGAACTAGATATACTATTTTGCATGAAATTATAGTTAAGAAAAGCCTTGTGTATGAGCACGTAAATGTGTAATTTCTTTTAGCAGCTGGCATGAGTAGCCTTTATTTTTTAATTTTAAAAGCATATTATACTTAGGAATGTAATTGCACTAAAATAATTATATATAAACTTAATAGCATAGACTATGTTGCTTGGCAACCAATAATGGCTTGTGTGTTGGTTCAAATTGATTTTTACGTAGGGGGCAGGCTTATTCCTAGCCAGAATACTGTCGAACTTTTGTCAGAATTTGCGTAAAATGTAAAATATGTATTCTACCTCATTTGGTGTGCATGATTGCTAGATTGTCCAATAGTGGGCTTATGATATTATACATTGTATTGTGGCACCTGGTGCGTATTTTCATGTAGGTTGGCTGCCTCTATTTAAGCCGACATGCTATCAAAAATTTGACAAATTCTAACACATTAGCTTACTTATGTCCCAAGTCAATCACATAAATTAACATGTAATCATATTTATAGGATGCCTAGAAAAACTACATGTGATACCCTAGCTCAGTCCGTACCAACATATATGACACCCATACAGGCCATCAGATATTGAGCCTTGCTGTGATTTGAGTCTAGGTCTAGCCACTTTATGTCTAGAGAGTTTCTGCGATCTGTCGGATTGATAGAGGAGGTTAATCAACTCTTAGCCAAAGAAAAGTGGATGGAGTTCTTTGCTCCAACATTTTGGACCTATTCAGACGTCACCCGAGAGGTTTTAGCCACATTACAATACGATGGCTAATAGAGGTTAGACACTAAGGAGTGTTTGGTCCAGTTCTGGGCACTAGGCATTCACCACAGTATCACACACGACCAAGTCACCGAGGCTATGGTCCTTTTAGTTGGGCCCAATATGGTCATGTATGAGAGGATCATGGACTAGGTTAAATGGAGCGCAATAACATTCTCGGAGACCAGATATCAGTCAAACACGATAAAGAGTACCATGTTGGCTACCTAGACTTATTGGTATATCTAGAGGGTTTTGTCTACCTTTTATTTAGGATGCATAAGGAGTCCAAGGTTAGTGAACTCCGCCAATATCACTAGCTTTTGGGGGATGCAGGAGTGTAGGTGTGTAGACATCACCCACGAGATTATCGCCTCATTCATTAGGGTGGTTACTTAGTCCACCACATAGATTTTTGTGGGAGGCATTAGTACTCGAATGTTGCTATCATTGAGGGCAGAAAAGAGCAGATTTAGGGACCTTATTCTAGAGGACATATATGTGGATTTACAGGTTGTGCTTACCATGAACATGGTAGAGCCCATTCAGGGACGAAAGGGCTAGTAAAGGCTATTAACTATCCTAGAGACAAAATAGAAGTGCAATCTAGATCCTATAATGTCGAATGCACCCATAGAGGAGGATGTTCAGGACCAACTTCTATAGAAGGTGCCAATAGCACCACAACAGAAGGATCAGGTAGAGGAGCCACATAAGGCATAAGACCACTAGGGGGCATAAGCTTATTCAAATTATGAGTTTGATATGTAGATAGACCTATAAGACCACCTAGATGGGTTACCATAGTCACCAATACATCCCTAATTTCCTAACAAACACTAGTGGTTGCTGACTAGGAGGATGAGGTGGTTTTCTCCCTATGAACATCTAGGAGCATCCACATCTTCAGGTCCTCTGCCATTGGGGCACTTAGGGGCCTCTACATCTATTGCTGCATCACCACCAGTACATACAGAGGTATCCTCATCTACTATGTCACTTTTGCATCCATCTTCAGTCCCTCCATATGGCAACATCTCTAGGGGATTGGCAGTGATGAAGGAGCCTATTAGACTCTAGGATTAGACATTATAGTTAGTTTTGATAATAGTACAGTCCCTACAGGCATTACCAGCAATAGTGCAATCTCTGCAGATAGAGGTACAAGGTATTAGGGCTGATCTAGTAGTGGCAGGCTAGAGATTTGAGGTGACCCTACAAGTATTTGATGAGTAGCTCACCCAAATTAAGGAGTAAGGCACTCATATTAATGGAGAGGTCCTTTGAGGCAAATATGCCATATTGGAGATAGATGAGTAGCTGAGGATATACATTTGATACTTGAAAGGTGATCTGATGAGATATCTTGAGCAACATTCTAGGGCAATCCCTGAGGTTGGCTAGGGATCAAAGCAATTAATAGAGGTGGTAGCATAGATCCTGTAGCCATTGACAACGGCATTGCCTGGGTTCCATTTCAAATGCAAATAGCACAAAGAGTAGCCACTAGCACACTACAGGCCATGGCACCAACTAGAACTCCTAGACCCTCAGTTTTTAGGCCTCTATTTGGACCAGCCTATCATAGAGGACCGAGGCCTTTATAGTAGATTTATTTTGTATTCAGGGAGTTTAAGACTTTATCTAAATATTTTATTTTTATATAAAAATAGAACTTTTATTTAATCTATGCACTTATCTTATGTGATGTTATATTTTTCTTTATTTGTACTTGATATGCTTGGAAAGAAAAATGAAAAAGAAATGCTATGAAATTAATAAGAAGACTTGTAATTGACATATAATGACAGGACACAAGAAAAGGGAAAGAAAAGTAATAACAACAATAACAAAAAAGGAAAGAAAAAAAAGATACAAATTCAATGGGCACGAGCACTAATATTGAATCCTTCTCATAGGTACTTAAAACCCCTAGCAAGGGGCATATACCTACCACCACAACTAAAGAATGCACAAAAACACCCATACTCATCACAAAAAATTGCCTCAATAAGTTAAAATAAAAGAGATGCACAACAAAGAGAATTGCATACATTTTTGAATTTCAAAAGGATTTTACATCCCCTTTCACTTAAGGAAGTACATTCACTATGAACTGGACATGTCTTTGCTATTAGGTCAAAGTTGTGGAATAGCCATCTCTTAAATCCTTCATCACTGACTACCCTATAAAACCTGGATTATCATAAGGTCGAAAAGGAATACTGCCGAAGCTAGAGCTGTATAATGATTAGAATGCCATTGTAGCAATCAATGTCCATTGTAGCAAATGTTTTGATCTGAACACACTAGAAGTCATAAGACTGATATTGACAGCAAGGAACTATTGGACAAAAAGTGAAATCCTAATGAAATGCAAATTCAAAAAAGACACAAGGTAAGACCAGGGGTGTCGACAACCTTAATGATGATGGTTGGCCCTATATTGGGAGGATAACTCTAGATTTGGGAAGTTAGAGTTGGAATCTAACTCCACCTCTACCTTAGGTATAAAAGCAAATATTTTTAGGGTTTCTAAATAGGAATTACTTTTAAATATAGAGGACGAATCTTAGAGAAGAAGAAAAGATAATTTCTCTCTCTCTCTCTCTCTCTAAAAAGAAAGGAACTTCTCTAACAATCTTTTGATCTAAACACACACATAAAACAAATAATCACTCGATTTTTTGAAAAACAAATAGCACAATTGGAGTGGAGATTTAGACTACAAGGACTTTAGAGTCAGAATATCTCCCCCAGGATAATATTCCAAGCTATCTTTTTTTACTTTCTCTCTCTAGAATTGCCATGCACAATCATGTTAATGTTTGTTAAAATAATCATGTCTGAATATTGTGCTTGATTGATTTGCATGCTTAAAAATGTGATGAGAAAAAAATTTGGATTAATATTTATATTAAAGGCATGATTTCATACAGATTCCTCCATTGTTGTGTGATTGTAAGCTTTATTTTTTCTATAATTTTGGAATTTAATGAATTTTAGTGTGTTTTGTACATGATTTAAAGGCTATTGTTGGAATTTATCGATTACATGCATCTCATACATAAGCGAAATTTAAAATTTTTAACCAATATATCTGATCTTGCCATGAATTTACAATATACATATTAATGGGAATAAGAAAAATCACCTTTAATTTTTGTTGAACAGTTGATTTTCCTTCTCACCGGGTTGTCGCAAACCACAATGTCCAAAATCGAATACCTCCAATGAGTAATCCACACTAGAGAAGGATTGAATGAACCAACTAAGAAAGAGAACAAGGGCTGGCCGAAATTCCCTAGATGCTAGCAAGGGAAGTGGCGGCTAGGGTTGAGAGAAAAGAGAGAAAATGTTTTCTCTTAATTGTTCACACTTAACCCTAATACCCTATCACTTGGATTTTTATAGTTAGGCTATCAATCCAACTTCATAATAGGATTGGACTCTTTAAAATTGCTGGAGAAATATTAATTGGGCTTCTGGAATTATTAATAATTTATTTGAGCTCAATTAAATCCAATCATACCCTTTCACAACAGACTATGCACAAAACCCACAAACTAGGCCCTTTGCGCATATACTTAGATTTAATTACCCAAATGAATTTCAAATCCAACCCAATTAAATATGTAGGCTTCATAACACTTATGAAATATATTTAATTTATTTTGGTCCAAGAATTAGGCATCTAAGGCCTTATGTTTGTAGTTAGCGTGTAAACCTTTCTCTGGAGGGTTTCTACGCTAACTTCACTTCTTTGGGCCTCTTTAATTCCTTCAATGGATCTATTAATTATTATATCAGCCCTATAACACTTATAGTCCAATAATAATTAATTACAAAATATACTATTTCAATTAGGTCCATTTTATAGAACATTTCTAAAAAGTTCTACGAACAATTTTACTTGATCATAATTAATTAAACTCTTTAATTAATTGTTCTCTTATTCACTTCTCTATCCCCATAATAATATCAAATATTATTATACTTGTCATTTTACAATTTTATCCTTTTCTCTATATGTGTGTGACCTATTGGGTTCCTGTCCATATTGGCAGTATAATATGTAATTGTGAGTTATATTCAAAACTCACATGATTTAAACTCCTTTAAATCATTTTATCAATCCCTATTGATATTTATGATACATTATTATGCAATTTTTGATTGGCCTCTAGCTAGGCATCATGACTACCCAAATGTCAGGAAAGTCAAGTGGTTTGACTATACCCTTCCATAGAACAGTTACCATGCAATTATTCCTTTCACCACGCTTATTTCAATTAGATTCTGAGTATGGATTTCTGTAAACTCATATAAATCTAATAATGTATGTTCTATTAATTTAACCATTGTTCCCAAAATGCCCTTTATGGATCTCTATCCATCTTGGCATATTACTCTGGCCAGAGATTCTCTGAACAAGGCAATTATAGAATCATGCGAGATAACTTCCATTAATAAATCTAGGATGGTGAATCCTTTGTCAATCACTCAACTATCTTCAAGTAAGTCATG
Organism: Excoecaria agallocha; assembly: GCA_037975025.1. NCBI lineage: Eukaryota > Viridiplantae > Streptophyta > Magnoliopsida > Malpighiales > Euphorbiaceae > Excoecaria > Excoecaria agallocha. The sequence goes on from JBBPFJ010000049.1 coordinate 92,423, forward strand.
ATATACCTAACCTCCTAACTATGTTCACCCCCAGTTGGAAGTAATCAATTATGGAGTCAAAGTATATCACTTGCTACTTAAGATAACTTTGATGATCTCAAGTCTAAGGATACTTGCACAACCGTTATGAAAAGATTCCTCACTGACATATATTTAATATCCATGTGAGGATTCTCTTTGCATGTCTCCAATGAACTTATTATTCTAACAAGCATCCACATGTTAGCTTTGATTATCTTCCATAATCAAAGTTATGAAAACCACTGCTTGAACCATTCAAGAAGCATAACATGTACTAGTCTGTCCGAATTAACAATGTCCTATCTTGTTAATTCAATAACTAGGGATATTTAGATATTAACACATTTGCATGCAATAGATACCTCATATCATGAACACTTTCATGATTGCCTTTGCACTGTGTTTATAATATCAAGGACTTCATTTATTAATTTAAGATTTACAAACTCATGTATTTAAACATAGCATTAATAAATGAATAATACCTTTTATTAAGAATATAAATTCATACATATGAAATTCATCGCTTTTACATGGGCTGTAGGGCATACTCTCTAACAGATATAAAATTGCTTTGTCATGTTTTAGGTCCTAATTATTGTGTATTTAGGGTTAGATGTGATTTTACATGATTTTAGGTGTTAATTTCTACATCTTGTTCTATCCTGTGAGTGATTGATAGGAATAAGCCTCGACGAATGCCCATTTGTCAAAGCGACGGTCAGGATGTCATAGGAGTTTCTTCTCATCTCGTCCCTTATGCAGCTGGAGGCATCCGTCACCCTTCCAGAGGCATTTATGGCTAGTTTTTAGGCATCTTTACATGTATTTCATGCATTTTGTGATATTTACATTATTTATTTGATTTCCATAATATTTGTGCATTATTCTATATGATATTTAGTTCTGTATGTATTTCTCTTTTATACTGTATTAATTAAATAAATGATTTTCTTTACTATATTTTATTACTTATTTGTATAATGCTAAATTATTTATTTTTTTGTGGTTTTTGTGAGTATATAAATTCTTTTGCCTTTATGGGATTTTATGAGGTTTTTACATTGGAATCGTGCTCTTAATTTGATGATCACCATTAGCCCATCTGGTTACTTCATTTAATCACTCCATTTATTATCTTATTTTAGTTTATTCATTATTTTATTTATCATTTACTTTGTCATTTTTGTTTGCTTATTTATTTTGATATTTTAGATGTATTTTAGTTTAGGGATGTAATAGTTAGTGAAAAAAGGGCATTTTGTGCACATTAAAAAGGAAAAGACACTTAAAATAATTTCTACTAAGCAAATTGAGTTTTCCTTTAAAATTTAGACCAATGTCCAACTTTTCACCCGAAACCAAATAAAGAATAAAAAGAGTGTTTTTGTAAGATATGCATGAAGAAACCAATGTTACCAACTCAAATAAATTCTTCGATTTATATATGTATATTATTTTATTCTTATTTTTTGGACAATTTACTTTCGTAATAAGTTTAAGTAGTTTAATTTGTCTATTTATTTACTGGTTTATTAATTGATTGGAATGTTTATTTAATTTTATTGTTTTGCATCGTGTGAGAGTGGAGAGTGGATTAATGCTTATAACTCAATTGTAAAATAACACCTAACCAAGATGCCTAATAACTATAATGTCCCAAATGACAATCTCTATTTGGGTATCAAAAGATCCAAAATCATTTTCCAATATTTTGTTGGGTGGTGACTCTATAACACCTACCTCTTTTGGGCCCATTACCTTTATGGATTGAATACCAACAATAATTTAGGCTTGATGCTTTTTTATTGTGAAGTAGCCAATTTATGAGTTAAAGAGAGCCTCTTTCAATCTTGAACCCTAAAAGCGGGCCTTTAAAAGCACAACTAGGAAGAAGCGATGGCTCCGCTGCACTTCACACTAGTATTAAAGAGATGTTTGTTAATTTTATGACTAGTCAGATACAATTCATATCTAGTTAAGATGCAAAGTGGAGAGCTTAAGAACAATGAAGTCGGAATCAAGATGCTTCTATAAGGAATCTTGAGACTCAGTTAGGACAATTGTCTAATTTGTTATCAAATAGAGCATATGGGACATTTCCATCAATAGTGGATAAAAATCCAAAGGAGAAAGCTAAGATCATTTCATTAAGGAGTGGTAAGCAATTGGATAATGCACAACCAAACAAGTCTTCTTTAATTAAGGTGGAGCTAACCATGCAGGTAAGTAATTCTAACTTATAAAATGTTGATAAGATACCACCTCCCAAGGATAAAGGTAAAGTGACTTTAAACTATAATGTTATTCCAGTTGATGAGTCTAAATTACCTTCTCCTTCACTAGCTAGGAAAGAGAAAAATAATGAGCAATTAGAAAATTTCTTGAATATATTAAAGAGATTGCATGTAAACTTGCAATTTGCTGAAGCTTTGCTTCATATGCCTAAGTATGCAAAATTTATGAAGGAATTTTGCTCTAATAAGAAAAATCTAGAAGAGATAGGGACTGTTCAACTATTAGAAAATTGTAATTCCTTAATTTCTAACAAAATTCCTAAGAAACTAGATAATCTAGGTAGTTTTACTTTACCTTATAAATTAGGAGATAATTTTATTAGTAATGCCTTGTGCGATCTTGGTGCGAGTATAAATTTAATGCCTTATCTAATTTGCAGAAAATTGAATTTGGGAGATATTAAAGAGACTTGCATTATGCTTTAGCTAGCGGATAGATTGGTGAAAAGACTGAAAGGGATAATCGAGAATATGCTAGTAAAAGTTGGCAACTTTATATTTCTTATGGGTTTTGTAGTTATAGAGATAGAGGAAGACAAAAAGGTGCCATTTATAGCAGGAAGACATTCTAGAACACAACAAAAGCTTTGATTGATGTATATGGCCAAACCATCACTCTTCAATTCAATGAAGAAGAAATGGTGTTCGATGTGAATAAAGTGATGAAGCATCCTTCTTATAATTTTGAAGAAGTTATATATTGTGTAGATGCTATTAATGAGTGTGTTGATGAATTATAAGAGGAATTGATCCTTGATGATCCGTTAAAGAGATGTTTAATGCACTCTAATATGAATAAAGTGTTGAGTAAAGAGGAAAGTGAGTTGAAGAAAGAGCTAGAAAAGGACTATGATAAGAATGAACCCAAAGATCTAGCACTGAAACTTTTAGAAAATGAGAACAAATCTGACTTAAAACCTTTACCATCTCATTTAAAGTATGTATTTTTAAATGGTGATACTAATCCCATGATTATTTCTTCTTATTTGTCAGGTCTCCAAAAATAGATGTTTATCTTAGTGCTTAAAAAGCATATTAAAGCCATTAGATAGGATATGAAGGATTTGAAGGGAGTCATCCCTAGCTTTTGTACACATTGCATTCTAATGGAAGATGATTACAAACCCATGGCACAACCTCAACGAAGGTGCAACCTAGCTATGCAAGAAGTCGTGAAGAAAAAGGTGATCAAGCTCTTAGATGTAGGTATTATTTATCCAATTTATGATAGTAAATGGGTGAGTGGAGTCCAATGTGTGCCAAAGAAAAGGGGAATGATAGTAATAACCAATGAACTTAATGAATTAATTCCAACTCATATAATTATGGATTGGAGAGTGTGTATAGACTATAGGAGGCTAAATAATGCCACTAGAAAAGAACATTTTCCTTTACCCTTCGTTGACCAAATGTTAGAAAGATTGGCAGAAAATAAATTCTATTGTTTCCTAGATGGGTACTTTAGGTACATGCAAATTGCCATCACACTTGAAGACCAAGATAACACTACTTTCACCAGCCTCCATAGAACTTTTGCCTATAGACGTATACCCTTTGGGATTTGCAATGCACCGGCTACTTTTTAGAGGTGTACAATGGTCATCTTTCATGATTTTATGAAAAAAATTCATGAAAGTGTTTATGGATGATTTCACAATCTATGGAAGGGAGTTTGAGAGTTGTCTAGCCAATCTTGATAAGGTTTTGGAAAGGTGTGAGGCCACCAACTTAGTACTTAAATGGAAAAAAATGCCATTTTATAGTATAAGAGAGGATAGTGCTTGGTCACAAGATTTAGGAGAGGGGTATAATGTATTGATTTTGCTATAATGTATTGTAGGGTTTATTCTTGTTGGGTTTTACTTATTATATGATTTTTATAAGGTTAATTGTGCTTGTGATTGCGTGTAAAATCAATGTTATTTGGTGTTGGGGTTTGATGCTCGGTGATTTATCTTGATTTTAATTGATTTATTTGATGTTAGGCATGAGAATGTTTTGGATTTATTTTGAAGTCATTGTTATCTCCTTATGCCCATTAGGTGTTTGATGAAATGGCTAAGTGAGCATTTTTAGTTCTGTTGCTCCATTCCTGTGCACCTATTTAATACAAATTGGCTTTAGACCCTAGGAATCATTCATTGATAATCAGTAAAGCTTATTAACATAAAGTGCTCGTGTGTAACTTTTCTGTTGTAATCTTGCATTTGGCACTTTAGTGTATTTTGGCTCTCATTTTAGGATCATTTTGCAGTTTTTGATCACTCCATGCAATTTTTTATTATTATTTGTTGGATTCCTTATTTAAGTCACCGAATCACAAGATGTCTCACATGCCTTGCTTACATTTGTTACACTATCTTTACTCACTGCCTTTTCCCTCCGATTTTATACTTGTTATAAATTTTTCATGCTTGTACTCAATGTGCTTCATGAAAATACTTGTTGATTCCTTTTGTTCCAATAATGCTTGTAAGGTTATAATCATGAGAGTTATGCTTTTATAATTTGGTTTGCTCTTTCTCTTAGCATTTATTTGTTGTCATTGGTTTATGTAGTGGCTACAAAGTACATTTACACTGATGCTACCTCCAGTTCATTGGGAATTCATATGCCTAATTATTTTGACCCAAGTTATGCCACGTTATATGAATACTTTACAAGGGCAGAGTATGTGAAGTCTGCCTACTTGAACGATTTTTTTTTGGGTACCATAGAGGGAAACATAAAGGAGGAAGTCAATTAAATGATTATGAAAATTGGATGGCAGGAGTTTGTTAAAAAGAATAAGAAGGTGCATCCCATAATAAACACGAATTTCTTGACAACTTTTAGCTACTTTTTTGAAGATGTTGATGATAATGATGGGATTGTAAGATTCCAGTTAGGGCGAAAGAAGCATGAGATTACATTCAAAGAATTCACATAATATCTTAATTTTCCATTTGACGGTGTTATAGACTTGCTTGATTTCACACCAAGGCAAAATTGGGTTGTAATCTAGGATGAAATTGAGCCTACAACCTATATGGCTATGAGGACCAAGGCATATCATCTTAAGAGCCATACATTGCTTATTCTTTATAAATTTTTGGCCTTGGCATTCTTTAGGCACACCAAAGGTCTTGGGCGTGTGAATTCGGTGGAAGTATTAATACTATGGTGCATGGTAAAGGGAATTAAATTAAATGGTGCATATTATTTATGAAGGAAGATTGAGGACCTTCAGCGAAAACCCAATTGGTCGAAGAAAATAACTTTGGGTGGCATGGTTACAATACTTGCTAAGGTCATAAATCACATTGATTTTAAACCTTCCCTTAGTCTGGTGGTTTATATGGATCATAAAATGTTTAAAAACATAAAGATCATATATGATACTCCTCGAAGACATTAGACCACCCATGTTGAGTATACTCACATAGTAATGAACAGTTGCGTGCAATTGCCAAGAGATGAATCTACAAATGATTCTAAAGATGAGTTCGAGGAAGCTGATTAGGAGGAAAAATTTGCTGGTTTAGAGCCAGATGTGCATGCCACCCCGCAGATGGTAGACTTCATGAATGGTGTTAACTCTCACCTGGATGTTTAAGCAGACCAAATAAATAAATTGCAGGACACAATTAAGGCACTTTTCCTAAATCAGAAACACTTTATTCGTCACTTTTGGGAGTGCTTTCCACCACCACCACCATCTCCCTATCCACCACAGTAACTGAAGTTTAATAGCTTGCTGACGATAGTAAGATTTTTGGAGGGGGGTAGAGCTTAGTTGAGCTCATTTTTTGCTTTGAGATTTAGGAAGTTTTTGAACAATCTCAACCCCTTTTGTTTATGAGTTATTTTTATGTTTTTATTTTGTTGCTTTATTTTCATTTTAGCTATCTTAATTTTTATTGTTTAATTATAGTATTTAATTTCAGTTAATTTTGTATTGTTGTTTTAAGTAGTGATGTTCTTATTTTTTGTTCATTTGTCTTTGTTTTTGCCTTTTCATTTAGTTTTTTTTAGTTAGTCTATAGTTGTGAGTTGATTGCATAGGTTTAGTTTGGTTATCTTTTAGCTAGCATTTAATTTAGTTCGCCTTGTTTTATTTTTGAATTTGAACTTTAACTTAGAATTTTGTAATATTCAGAATCTTGATTAGCATTAGGACAAACTTATACTTAATGAAATTCTAGCTAAGTTAGCATTCAACTTGAAAATATTTGTTAAGTTTCCAAATCTTGTACACTAAGACTAGTTTTTAAATTAAGAGAAAAACCAATGTGTGTAGTAGTTGAGTCAAGAATTTTAGAGTGCTCAAACCTTCCTCATCACCTTTTGAAGCATTAAAACAACTAAAACGAGTTAGGATATGATTTAGGCAATTTTTCTTGTTTAGTTATTTAAAAGAGTTTTTACCTACCCTTATTTATATTTTTATCCCTTGTTAGCCATTTTGAGCTTTATGAGGCATGCTTAATGTATGTCATAATTTATTTTCTTGTTACACAATCTTTTTACCTTATAGCTTATAAACTTTTATCTTCCTTTTTAAGAATTGGCCACTCTAGGATTGGGATTGATCCTTTTTTTCATTGGTACTTAAGTAAGTGCAGTTTTTAAAAGGGATTTTAATTGGGGTGTTGCTAAGGAAAGTTGTCAAAGGCAAGAATGTAATAATGCTTTTTGAAGATTGGAAAGTGCAGATGCCCTCTTGTTTATTGATGCTAAAATTGAGCTACTAAAGTTGTTATTTCTAAAAAAAATGGAAAGTGTGGATACCCTCTTATTTAGTGATGCTGAATAATATCTATGTTTTTGGGTGTTTTTAAGTATGTTTTGTAGTTCATTAGTCTTAATTTATGTGTTTTTATGTTTATAGTTTTTGTGTTTAGAAAATATAGTGTTGGAATATTACTTTGATTATTTTTGCAGGTTTTTGAGTTGAAAAGATGAAATCAACCCGACTGGACCAGTGTGATGGTTTAATCGGGTCAAAGGATTCAATATTCGTGATTTTCAATATCTAGCTAGGTCACTCTATAGTCCTGCCAGATCACTTTGAAATCTTTGAGGCAGACTAAAAGAACAAAACTAGGTCATTCCATGGCCCTACTGGGTTTATTTGATAGTAACTGAGAGAATAAAAAGCTTTTTATAGCTTCAAGTGATGAGGTGATGGTTGGACTCTTGGGAAATTAGGTTTTTAAGTGTCTTTAAGTCAAACATCAAAGAGGAGACAAAGAGATATCAACTTAGACTTAGTTTTATTATTCTTTCTACTCTCAGTTTTATTATTCTTTCTACTAAAAAATTATTTTGCTTAGCTTTATTCTATAGGTTCTCTGTTATTCCTCAAGAGTAAAAGAGCAAGTCAAAAGTTCTCTTATGAGTATAGTATTCAATTTTTCATTCTTTTATTCATTTTTGGTCATGAAGAATGAGTAATCTCTTACTTTTGTTGAGGGAAACTTGAACCCTCGTTCTCTTATTATAATGACTCGTAATTAAGCTTATTTTCAATATAAGTTGTTGTTTCTTAATTCTTGTGCTCAATTATATCTTTGATTATGGATTGATTTATATTTAATGTATTGGATAGATGGTTGAATATGAATTTAAGTTATGATCAATGATATGCATGTTTTTATTCTTCTATACTTGTGTTAATTAACTACTGTGTTCTAGAAATTGAGGTAGGGGTTTTATGATCATGAATATATTAGATTGAAGAAATTGAGTTAAGAATAAATGCAAGTTAATTGTTTTAAATAAAGCTTTAACTAAAGTTTAGGAGCTTAAAACTAGACTTGTATGCTAGGTATTTGATTGTTCTTAATTAGGGGATCTAATATTCTAAAAAATATTTTGAATGGGATATTTTTCTTAAATTGGTTTTCTATAACAACTTATATTATTTTCGAATCGAGTCAATTTTAGTAAAAGTCGAGGTGGATAGTTCTCTTAACAAAATTATTTTAGTCATTGATTTTTTATCATTAATTTAATTTAATTATGTTTTTAATTGATTTTAGTTCAGTCTTAGTGTTAAATTTACTTAATTTTTTAAATTAGTTTAGTTCAATTAATTATTATCTTCTAAACCTTGGGAAATTTTTTCACACATTCAAAATCTAAAATACATAATCTCTTGGATATGATATTTAAGGATTTTAATCTTATTTTCCTATATTACTAGCCGATCTAGTACACTTGCTAGACATTGGTCATAGAGCATTTGGTTGGACCTTAAGATTAATGATTTTATCTCTTTTCTCAATCGAATATCATTGTAATAGAAAGTAAAATGCACCTTTCTAAGTTGAAAAGCAATAAATCACGGTATACAACTCAAATGTAAATATAGGCTAACTTTTCAAACACAAAATAGGTTCATTTATTAAAATCTAGTTAGGTGAGGACATTGGTCCTCGTATACAATTGTAAAAAGGCATTTATCATGAATTTTATTGGTGGAAAATTAGCACATTGGTCAATTTTATTAAAAAAATCCCAAATTGATTAATTATATACATATTGTTTTACATTTGTTAAAGAATTATTTCTAAATGTAATTTTTGGATATAAAATAGGAAATTAATCCAATTTTATTAACAAAAAATCCAACTGCTAAATATATATATTTTTGTGTGACATTTTTATAAAGCAAATGGAGATCCTTTTCATCACATTAGATAATTATAAAAGTAATAAATAAAAGCAAGAAAGTAAATCTAAATCTACTTCAACACATATATGACACACTTAGCATATAAGATGACACAAAAATGCAAGTAAAAAAGGATAAAAACATGCACAAAGGAAATAAAATGAAACAGAATAAAAAAATAGAAAAAAACACAAAATTCACACCTGTGACTAGTAAGTCATAGCCATGAACTTAAATCAACCCATGGCTGGTGAGTCACAAGCATGAGCTGATACTTGCACCTATGATTAGTAAGTCACGGTAATATGTCATCCAGGCTCCCAAAAAGCAGAAAAGACATTAAGTCATAACCATGACTCAATAAGTCACACTTATGAGTTGCTTTGAGATAGAAGCTCTCCACTTTTCCTGCTTTGTCTAGTTCCACAACCTTTTTATAGGTTAAAACCCAAAAAACCAGCACACAAAAAGAGCTCGACGAAGCATAAAAACTCTTTAAAACACCTTTTAGATTTGAAAGATACTACCTTTTAGTTAAAACAAATTGCAAAAAAAAAAAAGAAAAAATTCAATCTCAACACTTTAAAATAGCATGCTTCCACCACACAAGTAGGTCTCACACCTTAAATCTAGGTGTGACGTGCGTCGAAACCATGCTTGCTTTCGAGTTCGCTCTTAAGTGTCCGCTTTTAGGGTCCAAGATTAGAAGAGGCTCGCTATAACTTTTAAATTGGCTACTTTGCAATGAAAGGGGATCAATCCCAAATTATTGTTGGTAGTCAACTTATGAAGGCATCTACTAATAGGTTCAAAGAGGTAGGTGTCATAGAGTTGCCATCCAATAGAACATTGGGAAATGAATCTCGACCTTTGTGATGCCCAAATAGAGATTGGCGTTCAGGACATCACTCTTAATTGGCACCTTAGTTATATGTTGTTTTATAATTGGATTTTAAACATTAATTCACTCTCCTTTTTTACACGATACAAAATGATAAAATTAAATAAACATCCCAATAAAAGAAAGCAATAAATAAATAAAAAGAATAAAGTTCTACTTAAATTATTACATAAGCAAATCGTCTAACAAAAAAGCATATTACATACATAAATTAGGGCATTCATTTGGGTTGGGAACATTGATTCTCTTATGTGTATTTTTCAAAAAAAAAAAACTCTTTCATTCTTTATTTGAACTTTGGGGTAAAAAAATTAGATATTTATCCGTATTTTGAAGAAAAAGCTCAGGTTAATTAATAAAAATCATTTTAAGCACTTGTTCCATTTAATCGTGCCAAAAAAATCCTTTTATACTAACTATTACATCCCAAAATGAATACATCAAAAATACATAAAAATAAGCCAAATAAAACAAATTAATAAAATAAAATAAATGCAAATAAGCCAAACGAAAAGAGGAGGAGAAAAACCAATTGGGGCATGACTCCTAATGCATGATTGTCTCATAAGGTCTTCCAAAGGAATATAGGGTCAATCACTCATACAAAATCACAAGAAAAACCAATAAATTAGCATTGCAAGTAAAAGGCCAATTAAAGAATAAAATGTAAAGTTTATAGAATTAAATATGCATACAAGAGCAAAATATGTATAAAAAATGCATTAAAACTTCAAAGATCAATAAAAATACATGAATGATGATAAAATACATGAAACACATGAAAAATAGGCCTAAACTTAGCCACAGACGCCTCTGGGTAGGGTGATAGATGACCATGATTGAAGGAGAGATGGGATGAGAAGAAGTTCCTAGGATGTCCCATCTATCGTGTTGACAGATGACCATCTCTAGGTGGCTTCTTCCATTGTATCACTCAAGGGATAGATACAGAAGTTGGAAATTAATCCAAACTTGCTAAAATTTCAAGTAAACACTCAATACTCAAATATAAAGGCCTAAAACATACCCAACTAAAATTTTAGCCTTAAATCATACTTCAGTTATGCTAAATAACATTAAATCTAAGAAAATATAATAGAAACAAAGCTTTCAATTATATAATCATGGAAGAGATCATACTGAAATTAACATGTTATAATGCATGTAGGTCTAGGTTTGCATGGCATTCAATTTAAATATCTAAATCCACAAATTATAACACACAGATATATCAATTTTAGTAAAAAATAATGTGAATGTACATGATTAAATTTAGAGAAAGAAAGATGGATGAAGAGCCTAGAATATTACCCTCAAGAGATATTCTGACTCTATGTGTCTTGAAGTCCAGATCTCCACTCCGATCTTAACTTTGTGTTCTAAGAAAACAAAATGATTTTTGTGTGTGTGTGTTTGTTTGGATCAAAAGAATGTCAGAACTTTTGCCTTAAAGAGAGAAGAATTGATTTCTTCCTCTCTAAGAACTTTGTTCTCTCTTTCCCAATGATTATTGCCCTTCCATTAAAAACCTATATTTTCATCTTTTATACATAGGGAGGAGTCGAAATTGAATTCCAACTCTGACTCTCCAAATCTAGAGGGATTAATCCCTCAAAATTTAGATCAAAATCGCTGGAAATCTATCATTCCATTTTGAAAATAAAAAACATGGAAAATCTGAAAATTTAACTATAGACAACCGTCCCTCAGGACATATGGCCGTCCTTTAGGTAAAAATTTAAAATTCATAAAAATGCCCCTGATTTAACCTAGACAGGAGGGAGGTGGCCACAGACGACCATCTATCATCATTGAAGGCCAAAATCATAGTTTTTAGTGCTCTTTTGTTAAAACCTTTAAAAAACACTTGGAAAATCATATGGTTTTGGTGAAAGTTGTGGAAAAAAACCAGATTAGAGCTTCGAGATTTATACTCCTTATCAAAAATATACTATTTTCTCATCATTGAGTAATCTTGATCTAGGCTACCTTGGTTCACGGTGTCTACATAAGATAGCAATAAAACTAACCATACATGCTTTTTTTAAAGCTAAGAGAAAACAACTAAAACCATCAAAATAGATTAGTTCATCCATTCAAGAATGAATGAATGAACAAACGATTAAGAGAACTAGGCTAATAAAAAGAAAGGCTTTATAATATTACCTTCAATTTGCTAATCTCTTAGTGATATTGAAGCTTTGAGATTTAAAAAAAAAATCCTTTTAGTTTTGATGAACCAAAAACTAAGCTTGAAGAGGATTTTTGCTATTTATAGGAGTAGAAATCTAGGTTTCTTGAATAAAAGGAAGGCCAAAACGTTTGCCTTTCCTCAAAATAGGAGCTATTTATAGTTTTTTAGAATAGGCAAGTCATGGTGTAACTGGACTTCATGCCTTATTTTGGGCATAAATTTTGGTTATATGTGTGAAATTAATGAGTCACAATAGTAACTTGACTTTAGACACCTAGGCCAATTTTTTCTTCTACAAAAGCACTTTTCAATTGTCAAAAGACCAAAATCCTTTTCCAGAAGCATTTTAAAACACAAAGAGTCCTTGAATCTCTCATCCTATCATCTTTTTAAGAGATTTACTTCCTCATGAGATAAACCTGACAAAAGCTGCCTTAGAATCTAGTGGCTACACCTAGATTTTTTTATTAATATTTTTAACAAGACCATCCACTTTGGATGTGGGTTATTTATTTTTCCACTGTATTTGTATGAGATGCATAAGACCTATTAATCTAATGCAAAGACTAAGATAGAACTCCTTATAATGTTTAGGTTGGTCAATGCTCTATTGATCACTCAAATAGCTCTTGATAATTTTTCCTATACTTAATCATTAAGCTATATATAACCCTTCATGTAATAAAAGCATAAGAGTCAAAATATAAGACTTGTCACCTTAGTGATCTCAAGTTCAATGATAGTTTCACAACTAATGTGATGAGATACTTCAATGATATAGATGGGTATCCATGTAAAGTTTCTCATAAAAGGTCTCTAATATACTTGTTCTTCTAACGAATATTAACATGTTAGCTCTGATCAGCTCATGATCACAAATAACGAGAACTATTGCTTGATCCAGTTAAGTAGTCTAACAAGTGCTAGTCTTTTTGAATTAACAATGTCAATTTTCGTTAATTCTATGACAATAATTTAGATATCAACACATTTGCATACAATAATCATCTCTTATCATAACATCTTCATGATTGAATTCAAACTATGTTTATATACCAGTGACTTTATTAATTAGTTCAAGTATAAATAAGTAAATGTATTTGAACATGAGTACTAATAATTATAGAATTGCCTTTATTATATAAATTAATAACATTTACACATGGAAATCATCCATATTATACATGGGCTCTAGGGCATATATGTAACATATATTTTATGTGCTGGTTAACTAAGAGGACTTAGAAAAAGAGACTTCGAACAACTTGAAAATTTTGTATATGAAGTTATAGCCTACATCATAAACCTAAAAGAGCATCTTGATTTCTACCTAATAGAAAAAGAAGATGACTTTCAATGAGTTTTAGAAAGGAGTCTTTTTGGTAAATTGACTCAACTAGTTCCTAAAGATGACAAGTATACCATAAAAAAAGATAGTTGATTTGATAAATAGCTCACTACAAGAGTGTTATGGGTTACACCCTTATTTGCATAGACATTCCTACGGAAAACTAACATTGAGGTTAAGTTCAAAAAAACTCGTAAAAAGTATTTGTTTCATTGAAGCGAAACTAGCAGAAATAATCAAAGTTGACTTAGAAGATATATGTATTCATTACTTTTAGGGATCGTACAAGTTGCAATAAAACATGTTAAGAGATGTAACAAAGGTCAGTTCATTTTAGATCCTTAGTACAATCATGGAGTATGAAGATGATAATAATGTTCATTATCTTTAGCAATTATGGGATTTGTATTCTATTTCAACATGAGGACTTGTGGAACCCCAAGGTTAATAATCGATTTTTAAAATTAGATTGGAACAAATATGAAGAAACTGAGATCATTAACCAAGTGCTTGAAATTGAGTTTCTTAAGTTTGCATTAGGAGTTATTCTCTATAAAGAAACACATATCCTTAGAAATGGTATAATTTTGTTACTATCCATTATAAAGATCTTCTTTGTCTTGAAAAACTCCAAGGAATGATTCAAGGCAAGCAAAAAGTAGAGGAATTACTTTTGGGGCTAAAGAAGAGGAGTCCTAGCTTAGATTTCAAGTTTGAAACCTTCAAGACTCAGGAGAAGGTAACCAACAATCATGAGAGGCACCTTGAAAAACAAATGAGGATAGTCCTAGAAAAAGATGATGAACTGAATTGGGATGTCAAAATTAAAAAGCAATAATGGAGTGATATGCCATCTATGATTTCATCCTCAGCATGAATAGTTGAGGCAAGACATAAGGTGGCATATGCTTTGCCATGTGCCAAAATTATATAGGGTTCTGGATTACTTTTTATCTTATCTTATTTATAAGGTAAGGAATCTTGTAAATTATTGTACCCAACATGGATAACGAGGCTAGAGACACCGATTGTTATTATGCCTTTTTTAATTATTGCTTTACTTTTCAGCTAAAAAATAATACTAGAGGCACCAGCTATTGTATCTCTAAATACCCTTTAGTACTCATTTTTGAGGGGAGCAAAAATAAAATATGAATTTTCACATATATGCTTTACATGTTAAAAGTTATTCTGCTACCATATGCCTTAATAATCTCCAAAATAGTCTGCAAGGAAGGAGTATTACAAGTAATACCTATGAAAAAGTAAGAGAGGGTAGCCATATCACAAAAGAACCTTCCAACCTTTGAAATGTCTCCAGTGATGAGAGAGGAGAAAAGCTTAAGTCTTGGCAAAAGTTTGGTAGAACTCGGTTCACGAGTGATGTATATGCTTAACTAGTTATAATTATGTCTTTAAATATTGAGTGTTGTGGAAAGGCATTTGAATATATTATATCAATAGAAATCAGGTATTTTACTTTAAGAGAGAACTAATATTCAGTGTAGAGAAATTATTGAAATACATAAGTTGACCATAATAAATATTGTGATTGCATGGAGCATATGAGAACTTTAGCCTTATTTATTATTATTAGATTTTTGTATGAGTTGTTAGTATAAAATATTTTTTTGATGTCTAGTAATTGTTAATTTTCTTATTGCTTCCATTTAGATCATGGAGTAGATAAGGATCGGTAATAAGATTGTTAAATACTATTGTGAATTGTATTAATTTCCTAAATGAAAATTTTGGAAAAAATTAAAATCTTGATGGAAAGTTTTTCTTCTTGTTTAAAAGAATTGACTTTTAGATATCATAGATTTAAAAATTATTTTCTCAAAAATAGGGAGCCATTGAGTTTTGTTGCTATTTTTTGGTATTTTAACGAATATAAAAATTGTAATAAATTAGAAATTTTAAAATTCAAA
The DNA here is from genome assembly GCA_037975025.1 of Excoecaria agallocha. Lineage (NCBI taxonomy): Eukaryota > Viridiplantae > Streptophyta > Magnoliopsida > Malpighiales > Euphorbiaceae > Excoecaria > Excoecaria agallocha. The sequence continues at coordinate 107,773 of JBBPFJ010000049.1, forward strand.
CTTCAAAATAATTTTAAAAGATACCTTTGAACGCATCAAAGTATTAAGTGGAAAAATTTGAAATAATTTTTTAAGTTTAAAAAATGAATTGGATTAAAATTAAAAATTTTAAAAATTTTTTTAAAAAAATGCAAAAACTCAGCAAGACGTAAAATTAAAGTTTAAAAGCCCAAGTTGAAGCATCCAATGTAAAAAGCTAGAATTGTTCATGAAACTCGTAACGTGTTTTTCCTAAAAACAACTATTTTCATTTTCATGAGTTGGAGGGAGTTCAACAAATCCCTCGTAAGCCACAAATCCAAAAAGCTCCATGGCTCTTGACTTAGCGATCTTCCAAACCATAACTCCCTCCCGTTTTCTGTCCTTCACCATCCCTAATTCCGCCGTCTTTTCCGAGCTCCTCCGAGTTGCTGTACTCGATTCACCCATACATCCCACTGACTCGCCCCGAGTTGCTGCTCTTTTTGTTCCTGTAAACCGCGAATCAGACTGGGTATTTTCCACCGAGTTCGGTCATCTCCAGCTTCTCCTCTCTTCTCCTGGTATCTCCCGTCTGATTTTGATAGGTAAGAATCCCGTTGATGGCCCCGATTCACTGTTTATTCCTTACAAGAAAGATAACGGCAACAATACCCAGTTCGTGAATGACATTTCAAATAGCTTAAAACCTCTTCTTGTTGCTTTATCTCCCAAGATTTCTGTTAAAGATAGTATCTTTGATGTGCCCATTCTGAAATACGAAGATAATCTGATTTCTAGTGTGGTTTTAGAGAGATTTATCGGGGTTTTTGTGGGCGAAATTCTTATTGAAGATGTTGAGATAGAGAATGACAGTGAATTGAATGTTGACTGTAGAAAACGAGAGTTTAGGAGGAGACTGAGGTTTAAAAGGATGCCAAACTTGATTCAAACAGAGATTCGAATTGAGCCACAAACAGACTTTCTTTCAGATAATTCATTAATTCTCAGGGAAGTGGATTTTAGGCCTGATATTGGAGTTTTGGTGCATCCATACCTGATACCAATGGTTGCTGGCCTCTCCCTGGTTGCTTGTCATATTGAGGATAGGATGCGAGATGGGTTTAAGCCTACAGCTTTATGTTTAGGTGTTGGGGGTGGGGCTTTGCTCAGTTTTTTGAGAGCCCAATTGAATTTTGAGGTTTTTGGTATAGAAATGGATGAAGAGGTTTTAAGGATAGCCAGACAGTATTTTGGATTGCGAGATTGTGGATTTGAAGTGCTGATTGGGGATGCAATAGACATTTTAGAAAGATTGGCTGGTCGAAGCAGTTCCTCAAATCTAGTTTCTATTAAGGGCAAGGAGAATTCTTTGGATGGTGCTGCTGGTTTTGACACTAAGTTTGATGTTCTTATGGTTGATTTGGACTCCTCTGATGCCAGGACTGGCATTAGTGCCCCACCATTGGAGTTTATTCAGAGGCATATCCTTTTGGCTGCAAGTTATATTCTTTGTGATTTTGGAATTCTGATTATGAATGTAATTCCTCCTACCAGATCATTTTATGATGCTATAATTCATAAATTCCGGGAGTTTTTTGATGAGTTGTATGAAATTGATGTTGGAAACAGAGAGAATTTTGTTCTTGTTGCCAAAAAGTTGCCTGGTTTATCATTAGTCAGCGATGCCCAAAATGCTTTTCTTAAGAAACTGAAGAATATCATTAGTGGAAAATACTTGGATTCAATTAGGAAAATTTGAGGCCTTGTGATAGATGGAGGTTGACAAATTATACTTTGAAGACCTTGTTCAAATGCAAATCATGTGCCAGAGGATAGCATGAGCATTTACTCATTTTGAAGCAATTTCATCGCAGTGGTTTTGGCTTTGAACTTCATTACAAACTTCAGAAGAATGTATACTTATCTCGTGTGGGTCAAAATTACAGGTAATAGAACAATCTATAGATAGCTTTTATAATTTCTTTCCGGCATTTGAATTATATCTCACTGTGGGTTGGAACTTGAAAATGAATTGATATTTGCCTCTTAGTAGAAACCTCTTTGATTTTATCATTTATAATAGTAAAAATTTTCTTTTCATCGTGTTTGCAAGAGTTTTTCCTACTTCTGTGGCTTTTAGATGTTAAGACCATTGAGATTTTTTGTGCTTGAGTATTTGTTTTCAGAGTTTGAAATGAATCATGTTCTTCTAAATATATGGCTACTGACAGTTTTCTTGTGTTTTTTTAATCTCATGTTAGGCTGTATGCAATGAGAACCGATTGATTTTAATTTGGCTTTTCAGTTTGTTTTAGACCTTGCTATTAGTTGAATATTGTTATAATTGTCTCTTTATTGCTTTTATCTCTGATTTGTAGAACCAAACTGTACACATCTATATGATTGAAGTTATGAGATCAACGGGTTATTTATTTATTCTTTTTCTGTTACGGATTTCAGTGTCGACATTCCTTTTTTTTTTTCCTGCTTTATATTTGCCATCCTTTGCTCACATATTGCATTGACCATCTGTATTTACATCGTAAAGAGATTGGAAATTTGGAAATATTGTTCATAAATAACAAATCACAACTGTTTTATACTTTTTGTTAGGGGCCTGTGTTTTTTGATTGAGATGCATGTTACTTTTGCAGCCTTTGTTTTAGATTCAGGTACAGAAGAAAGAAACTATAGGCTGTAAATTGAACTAGATTACCAAACCTTGCTGCATTTTAAGGTGTTGGATTTCCACTTTTGTGCATTTAAAATTTACTGTACAGCAGTTTTTATGTTGTGCTTAATCCTTTGGTGAAAGTATTATCTCTTTCTCAACTTCTTTTATTTTTGATTTTATACTTAATGATCATATGTTAGTTTGATGTTATCAGCTTGAGTTGTTTCATAGTTATATATGGGTCATGATTGAATAGATGGTTCATTTCCAGATTTTGGTGGAATTGTAAATAACTTATCTTCACTTTCATGACTCACCATGTAAAAGAATTATCCTCAGTTTCTGTTATTTTTGGTAGTTTAGCAATATGATCGTCAGTCCAAGTGCAGCCAATCTAGCTTACTGCAGATAGGTTGATACTTTGTTTGGAAGTGCTTGAGTTTATAATTGACTGTTTTGACGTGCTCGATTTGCTTGTAAGTTATTAAATTGGCACATACTCGCAGAATAACATGTTTAGCATAAAATGTTGTTCATAATATGATTTTGACAATTTTTTCTTTCTTCACTTCTTTCATTCTTCCTGTTCTTTTGGTTCTTTCGCTTCTTTCTTTTGTTGTTTTTATTTTTTTGGTCATTTATTATCTCTACTGTTCACCCATTTACTTCTTGCCCCAGAATATGGACTCATGAGTGTGCTCCACAAAATCTTCGTTTGAGATTTTGAAACCCTTGTCTCATGATGTGTTTTTTCATTATTATTTTTTTTAATTTTTTTTGTGATACAGAATTTCAGGTGGAAACAAGTTTCTATAATTTTAGTACACTTGCAAAATGAGAACAATTTTGTATATTTTCTTAAATCCTTCATCCTGGAAATTCGGTAATTTTTTTTTTCTTTTTTAAGTGATAAGTTAGAATTTGAATCTCAATTTGATAGACACTAATTTTCTCAATGGGATTCTTGTATCCTTCATCTTTTGGGAAGTTGTCTGTGTTTGGATCATTCCAATTTTCTCTCTGAACTTAACCCACAACAGTTTCATGAGCTGCAGAAGAAAAAGGCGAAACTTGGTTCCTGCACAATCTGCTTGCCAAATGCTGACAAGTAAGGTATTTGCCTGGTACAATTTACAGGATTTTATTGCTAAAAGTGGCATTATCGGTTTGCTATGTGGAATTAGAATTGATGTTATTTGAACCTTTCCTAAAAGTGAAAATTATAATCCATATTTACCATTTGCTACCTCTTTTCGCATTTTAGTCAATCAATATCTGGTTTGGATGAAATAAAGGTATATTTCTTGGATCCATGTAGCCAGAATTAGTACTGTTGTAGTGATGATATTACAATCTTTGTTATAATATTTTTAAGTTGGTTGTTCACCCTTCATCTGTCACTTTAATAAGATTGCAACTTCATATTTAAATGGTCTTTTCTATATTAAAGCATAACTTTGCATACATGAATTCTGGTTTTGGTGGATATTGATTATTGATAGTTGAAGATGCAATAAATTGTGCAGCTAATATTTTACGTTTTGTTTGCTCTCGAATTTGAACAGTGAACTGTGAACTTATGTTAACATAAATTATGTTTCGGTTGTACTGGTCTCCGTGAAAATGCCAAATTTTTATAATGTTGTAATGTTCAAATTTTATGCAGTTGATGTTATGAATCCTGGTGCCATTGTTATCGTGAAGAATGCAGAATACAAATGGAGACGCATTGAAATCACAAATTTTGCGGCTGAAGAAAAAAACAATTTTTCTATGTTGGTATATGCACTTGTTACTGATCAAGGAGGATTAGTATCTAGTAGTGGCGAATATTTTTGAATTTACTTGGAAATTACTTTGTTACTAGTTTATGCACTGTTCTTTGGAGAGAGAACTTTTGGGTAGATATAACATTTTTGTTAAAATTCAATTTCCAATTTGATTGTGGGAATGTCAATGGAATTTCTACATAAATACCCCAATTTGACAAAAATGCACCTAAAATTTTTAAAACTACATTTTCTAAAACTCTTGCTTAAAAATACACCTATTCTAAAAATCCTGTATTTTAAACAATTAGAACTGCCTAAAATAATTTCTATTAGAACTCCTAAATTGACTCCAAATATCCTTGAACTACCTTGATATAGATATCTTCTAATATATTTCTCCTGTCACATTAATTATTTACATTCATATTATTTAGAGGTAAGTATAGATTGGTTAACCGATTTATTAAAAAAAATAATCAGTCCATTAATATTAGCTTTTCAAAATTATTAATAATTAATTAGTTTATTACATTCAATTAATCAATCTATTGATTAAGTATTTCTCCTCAATTTACAATCACACTCAATATCATATTGTCTACAATATTTACATCAATTTAATTCATGTCATGTCAAACTTCAAGCACATATGTATGAATTAAGGATTTTTAATTAAATATTAGCAAGTGTATTAAATCAGTAAGTAATATAGAAAAATAAATTTAAAACCCATAAATATGGTATCCAAAGAATTGTGAATTCAAGATTTTGTTTGAAGAGATTATACTAAACAATTCCCAAAATGTTTGGATGATCAAGTTATCAACTAATTAAAAACTAACAATGTTAAAAACTTAATAAAGATCGCAGGAGCAGAATTTAAACAAAATTCAAGATACAAATCACTAGCAAAAACAATAACGACAACAAGAAATTTGATGAATGTAAAAGCTGTTAAGGAACACTTATCCTCTCTTTACTCTCATGTATTAGGCTCCCACTAGATTAATATATATCAACTGTGAACAACTTATCTAGATACAAGCTTGTGGACCAGAACGCTATTTTGATTGATAAACTCCCTACAACCAGAACAATTTACTAATTAGCATATGCACAGGTTGATAAGTTCAGGATTTAGATTAGATCCTTATCTCAAGACACCCATCTAAAATCCATTCAATTCCTAATACACCCGAACCCAATAAACAAGCATCCATACATCTAAGCCTCCATCCCGGAACCAATAGATATAAGAACACAGAAATAGTAGAACATGGCATTTACATCCCCAAACAATCATTTAGATTTAAGGTTTAATTATCAAAACTAATATAGTAAAACTCAAATAGAATAACATTCAAGAAGTAAATTAAATTTTGATTAATATCTAGTAAGTGTAGTAGATCAACTTAGTAATATAGGGAAATAGATTTAAGATCATCAAATATTGTACCTAAGGGATTGAAAAATTTAGATTTTTGAAAGTAGAAATTGTGTTAAAAAATTTCCAAGTTTGATTATGATATATGATTAAATCTGAATTAATTAAAGAACCAAGTAAATTGAAAATAGAAAGTAAAATATAAATTAATTAAAACAGAAATTAACATATTTAATGATAAAAATCAATTACTAAAACCTTTTGCTAAGAGAACTATCCCTCTGACTTCCTATTGAAATTGACTCTATTCAAAGTTAACACAAATTCGTTATGGAAAAACCAAACTAAATTTAGACCCCTTATTCAGAACACCATTCTAGATAATTAAACTCTTTGATTAGAAAAAGTCTAATAGCTAGCATAAATCCCGATTTTAAGTTCCTAGATCTTAATTAAATCTCCTTTCAGAACATCCAACTTCAATTTATTCAAAATTCAAGTTTCTTAAACCTAATAATATTGATGACCACAATCTCCTATCTCAATTTTCATAACACAAGAAAATATTGAACACAGTCATATCAGAAAAAGGCATATATATCATTGATCAACATTCATATTCTAATCCAATTATCTATTCGATACATCAAACGCAAATCTAAATATAACCAAAAATATAAAAAAGCACAGGAAGAATGAAATAACAAAACTTGTATTGAATTAAGCTCAATTAAGAGTCATAATAGTAGAAAAACGAGGATTCGAGAGTCCTCAACAAAAGAAGAAAGCTATTCATTGTTTGTAATGTAAATTGAATAAACGAATACAAAGCCATATACTATACTTATGAACTAACTTTGACACCTTCAATCTCTAGGTCTTGAACCAGAAAAAGAAAACTTGGAATTAACCCTAAGTATATATCTTTAATGACCTGGTTATTGCTTGAATAAAAAACTAAGCTAAAACTTATAGCCAAATAGACCAACTATTCAATTCTTATGAAAACTAACTAAAAAGACCTAAAAAGAGTGAAGTCAGCTGCAACCCAAGTCTCTCGCTGCCACTGAATTACTTCTAAATTCGTCAGAAAGGTGTAAATCAACCTGACTGAGACACTTCTCATCTCAGCCAGGTCAATAGCTTTTGCCTTCAAAAATTATAAGTGACCCGGCTGAGACACATTTCATCTTAGCTGGGTTAATAGCTTTTAGACTGATTCTGCTTTTTGTCAATGACCCGACTGAGTCACACTTCATCTCGATCGAGTTAATCTTTAAAATTTGCAAAATTAACATAAAATTAATTCTAACTCCACAATTCCAATTCACACATAAATTAAACATAAAACACATAAAATTCACACCAATTAAACTCAAAAACATACTTAAAACGCATATAAACATAGGTATAATTTGGAGTTATCAAATACCTCACACTTAGCTTTTGGTCGCCTTAAGCAAACTTTAATAAAATCATATTTTTGAAATTTTCAAACTCTAACCTAAAATCATGCAATTCAAGATTAAGGTTAACAATTAACAGTAGTACTTAATGGTAACCTAGCCAAAGAAGATTCAAAAAAGAAAATAGTTGAAAGTTTCTGAGTGTGTGTGTGAGATCAAAACAATTTGACAATTTTCAAAACCCAAACTCCAATAAAATCTAGTAACTAAGCAAAATAATTAATATACATCGAAATGCACTTGTGGTTTTGCACTCGAAATTCAAGAGACGCCATAGGTTTCTCTTTTAGCATCGGAACCACTAGGGTTATCTCCGCTAAACAACTTAGAACAAGAAAGGATTATTAGGTCTTTAAGTTGGTTGTAACATTGGGTTAAGGTAAAGGCTAACAAGAAATAATATAGATAAACAAGATACGAGAAGCCACCCACCACTTGAATACGCCAACTTTCTTCAACAATTAAAACTCTAGCCACACCATAGATGTCATTACTTAATTGCTCGGAATGTAGAATAATTAATCCATAAAGCATAAAAGAGGAAGGCTTTATGATATTTTCCTTTACTTTCACAAACTTAATCATTTTGAGAGTTTATAGCCCTTATCCTCTATGTTGGAAACACCCCACACTTTGATATTACTATATATTGTTAGCTTACAAAATCACAATTTTTTTATTTTTTCTTTTCCTTTGTTTTTAGCTAGCTTTTTCCTTGATGAAATGAACAATAAGATATTCAACAATTTCATTTTAAAACAATATTACATTCTAAGATTTTCATTAAATGATCTTGATAGCACCCCCATTTTCTCAAATTTAGAACTTTTATGTTCACTACTACACCACTTAGATAACCTTAAAAGATGATCCAACCCATTCCTAGAGTGGCTAATTCTTAGAAGGGATAGACAAAGGCTTTTAGGCTATAGGGTACTAAGATATGTGCAACAACAAAATTAATTTTAGCATGCAAAATAAGCTCAAAAGGGTGGCTAACAAGGGTCAAAATGCATACAAGGTAGGATAAAAGTCTTTTAAAATGGCTAAACAAAGAAATTTGCTTAAATCATGTCCTAAAGCTTGCTTGAGTTGTTATATGGCTTCGAAGGGTGATGAGGAAGATTCTAGCTCTTTAAAATTCCTAGCTCAACTACTTTCATGCACTGGTTTTTCTCAAATTTTAAAAATAGATCTCTCATGTGCAATGATAGGAAACTAACAAATATAACTCAAGTTGAACTCTAAATTGGCTAAGACTGCATCAAACAATATAACTGTCCTACTGCCAATGTAACACCCTAATACCCACTGTAAGAATACATAGGTGTTCAACAAACAACCTTATCCATATAAAAGTTAACACGTGATTATACATGATTACACTTATATTAACTACTAGCTAAACAACAAGATATCAAGCAATAATAATAGAAAATGCTTCCTTTCATTAATTCCCTTAAAGATTACACTTGATGTACTATTAATAGGTCTTTACAAAATACACCTATTAGATAAATATATGAACAAATTACATTTACATGTCCTAATTCCTAACTTTTAAGTTGGCCGACCTCAGTTGTCTCGACTCTAGCCTCTGCTTCTAACAAGTTAACACCTGCACGGATGGAAAGCTAACGTGTTAAGCATAAAGCTTCATATAGGTTAAATAATGCATGCCGGTGACTACTCATAGTAGTCCCAAAACACTTTCATACAAATGAGGCATAATCGTGAAATAACCACAAGTAAAGTATAGTATTACATTTCTACATATCTAAAAAATGGAAATTAGAATCATGTAGTTCTACCCTCTTACATCATATCTTTTTCTACGGTCTCTATACCAAAGTATCCTTAAATATCAATTGCTAACATCTTATAACAAGCTTTAAAATGATTTATATATTTTGCTTGTTAAAAACAGAAGGTAGGAAAACATTAAACTGAAATTTATATTAAATATTATAACCAATCATTAAATATTGAGATAAATTAATGGTCCCAACAAAACAAGAGCATAAAGCTTATTGGGCTATAAAATTGCTTAATCTTGATTTGAGATGTGTAGGTGAAAAGAGAAAGTTACAGCTCAATGAACTAGATGAATTTCAACAATGGTCTTATAGTAATGCAGCGCTATACAAAGAAAAAACCAAGCAGTGGCATGACAAGAAACTCAATCACAAGGAATTTGCTCCTGGCATGATGGTTCTAGTTTATAATTGTCGCTTGGGTTATTCCCAGGTAAATTGAAATCCAAATGACTCAGGCCATATCAAATGCTGTCAAGTAGTGACTTTGGAGTGTAACTATCAATAGTCTGAAAGATGGGCGTGAATTCAAAGTTAATGGTCACAGGTTAAAACCATATCGCATTGAGCACATGAAGGTTGCTAAGGCAACCGTGGTATTCCGAGATTGATTTCAGGGATACTAGTCTAGCTGAGGACTTTATAAACTCAGAACTAAGCTCTTTCTTTTCTTTGTTTTTCATTATTTACATTTTGTGTTTTATTGTTTTCTTTGTTTTGTTTTTGCATTTAAAGTGTCTTTGTTACATGGTTGTTGTGTTGTCTTACTTTAGTTTCTATTTCATGCCTAATAAAAGAGTGTGTCTATTCTTTATAATGTGCATAAAACCCTGAGATGTGAGTTGTTATGAGTTCATATGCAAATTAAGCAAATAGGTTTGTGATTGAAGCAATTGAAAGGTGAATGTTTAATGATGTATTGAGAGTGAGTCATTTGAGGTTGGCCAATAAAAGTGAATGCATGTATTTTCGTGTTGCTAAGTTAGTGCTGAAAAGAACAATTTTTGAAGGGAAAGTTTAGCATAATCAAGATTTTGATAGAGGGTTCAAAATAAGAAAGAAAGGCTTTTCACGAAAGGGGGCGGCCTTGGGCCACTCGGCCAAGTGACTTGGTCACTCTCTCGAGTGCCTAAGCCATTCTCCCGAGTGAACTTACACTCTCTTAAGTGTTTTTGTTTTTCTTTAGCTTTAAAAGAGCAGCCCCTAAGCACTCTCCCGAGTGATGTTCAAAGAGTAAACATGTAAAAATTTTTTGAAGCAAGAAGTTGGTCCCTTTGGAAGCCGAAAGGATTCACTCGTTCGAGAGAGTTCACTCACCTGAGTGGTCCTTCCTTATAAAGGCACTCACCCTATTTACTTCTTCACTCTTGCACACATCGTTTCACTTATCCTCTCACTCACCCATTGAGCTATTTCACTCGCTCGAGTACTTTTATTTCAAGTCAATTCTTTACATCTCTTTTGGTTCCATTTGTCTAAGTAAGTGTTCTTTAAATTTCAAGTTTGATTTTTCATTTGACAAATAGCTTAATTTTGCATGAAATTGATGTAACTTGGGGTTGTTTACACTTAGAATTTGAGCTTGAAAATGTGTTGCTATTTCATTTCTTTTCATATGAGCTTTTAAAGAGTATGTTAGTCATGCATATATTCATTTTTGGTGTCAATTGAATTGCAATTTGATCTTGATTTAGCTTAAGCAACATATGCCCACAAGGTGTTTGTTGAATTGCTCTAAAGAATGCAATTTCAATTTTTGCTTAATTTTGTGTAGCATTTGTCATGTTCATTTAGATCTATCTTTGGGCCATATCATTTTCTATGCATCTTTGTTCATTATCTCTTTGTTTCAATTGCTTTAGTGGTTAATTTTAATCGCACTTCTCTTTAGGATCTCATGTGCTACATTATACATTTTCTTGCTGAATTTTTTGCTTATTTTGGGTTATTTCTTATGCAATGGCTCCTAAGAAAGCTCGGCATGTTGAAGCTTCCAGTTCATCTGGGTCACACATCCTCGCATATGTAGATAAAGGGAAGTAATCACTATATGAACATTTTAGTGCTTGTACTTATGTGAATCTTGCCTATTTGAATGATCTTTTTCTAGATATAGCTTATGGCAACCTATGGAATGAAATTTCACCATTAATTAACAACATAGGGTGGACAGCATTTGTTGAAAATATACCACTTGTGTATCCCTCCATTGCACGAGATTTTCTCTATTCATTCGAGTGCTATTTCAAGGGGGAAGGAGATATTGGCACGGTAAACTTCAAATTGGGAAGAAAGGGCTATACAATGAACTTTTCTCAATTCACAACATGTTTGGGTTTTCCAACAAATGCCATTAGAGAATTGCCTAATGCCACTTCACAGGAAAAATGGGAAATTTTAAGAGATCATATTGATCTGGTGCCATGGAAAGGAGGCCGAATTAAATGTCACTCTTTGAGGAGCCATGCCTTACGTATCCTTCATAGGTATTTATCCATTAACATTTTCAATTGTCTTGGTGGTCTTAGTTTAGTGAATTTTAAGAAAGTTATATTGTTACGATGTATGGTTGAAGGCACTTCCATTAATGGTGCATTGATTATTGCACAAAAGATAAAGGACTTACAGAAGAAACCATCCACTATTAAGGATATCTCCATTGGTTGGATAGCCACCATTATGGCCAATGCAGTTCATCATATAGATTTAGGCCATCCAATTGCAGGTAATCTTGAGTATATTGCTTATTCTATGTTGAAGCACATGAAGATTCTATCTCTTCAACCTAGGAGAAACTGGACTACTAGAGAAGAATACTTAAGTGACCATAGGATTCAAGGTCCTGACCAACAAGAGGTATAACGGGAGGTAGAAGAGGAACACCAGGCAGTACCACAAGCTGAAGCTGCTACTAATACTCAGGTACTTGATATGTTACACCAGATTAGTATTCGTTTAGATAACCTGCAAAGTAGAATGGGAACAATGCAGGATAGCACTGATGAACAAAGACAGGATTTTGAGACTTTTGTTGATAGCTTTTGGCGGAGATTCCCACAACCACCTCTGCCACCTGAGTAATTTGCTGAGGACAGCAAGATTTTGAAAAGGGGGATGGAGCTTACTCAAGCTCAATTTTGTTTAGGAAGTAGAAAAATTTTCACACCTCTTTTATGCATGAAATGTCTTTTCCATTTTATTAGTTTTTTATTTTGTTTTTAGCTTTGTTTTTTTGTTTTACGTTTTTGTTTAAAGACCTTATAACTTAGTTTTTAGTTGTTAATGTCTAGTTGAACTAAGAATATAGTCAGTTCTAATTTGTCTTTTACCTTGCTCTAAGCTTAGTTTGCCCCAGTTTACCCTCAAAATTTGAACTTATTGAACTTAAACTTAGAATGTGCATTGTTTAAAATTTTGGTTTAGCACTAAGGTAAGCATGTTGTTTAATGAAATTTTAGCTAGTTTAACATTCAACTTGACATATATTTTTTTTAGTTTTCACTTTTTGAACACACAAGACCGATTTTTAAACCTAAAGAAAAACCAATGTATTAATGTAGTCGAGTGAGGAATTTTAGAACACTAGAACCTTCTTCATCACCCTTCGAAGCATAAAAACAATTCAAAGTAACTTAGAAAGTGATCTAGGCACAATTGTTCTTGTTGAGCCATAAAAAGACTATTTACCCACCTTTTTGATATAATTAACCCTTGTTAGCCACTTTGAGCCTAATAAGGCATGCTGAATGCGTGCCATCTTTTTTTTCTTGTTACACTCAATTATTAACCATATAACCTAAAGAGCCTTTATATTTCCCTTCTAAAATTGGCCACTCTAGGATTGGATGGATTAATTTTGTTGGGTATGTTGAAGGGTGTAGTAAGACATTTTTAGTACTGTTGTCAAGAGCTATTGATGGATAAAGGAAATAGTAACAATTTACCTTGTAATTACCCATTTTTATTGAATTTCCAGCATGAAAGCTAGTATGAAAAAAAGAAAAAAAAGAAAAGAAAAAAAAGAAAGAAAAATCAATAAAGCTAGCATATGTGGAAAAAATCTTAAGTGTGGGGTATTTACAAAGGAAAGCAAAGGGATGAATTGTGAAGAGAGTTTTTATTGATATTTTCTTCCAAAAGTGCTTATGTTGTGCTTGGGTTTGAATGATCAAGTATGGAAAAAAGGGGTTTGTGCTTAGAAATTTTAAAATTCTAAATCCATCTTTCTTAGAGTGGTTATTCTTTTTGATTATCTTTTATCCATTCTTTGATAACCAATTACCTTAACCCCATTACAACCCAATTAAGACCTAAGTGATTTTAAGTTTACTTTTGAATTGTTTAGCGGAGATGACCTTTGTGTTCCAGTGCTAAAGGATAGGCTTATGGTGTTTCTAGAATTTCAAGTGCGAAATCATTTGTAAACTTAGTTGTGCATTCATTCTAAACCTAGCTATGAATTTGCATTGTGTTTTGTTTTAATGATGCTTAAAATTTTTGGTCTTGCACACACACAAGAAACTAGCTCATATTGTCTTGTTTGAATTTATTACTAGTTGAAATTTGGTTGAGTGCTCTTGATAATTGCTAAGCTTGGTTTTAAACTGCATAATTATTTATTTAAGTTTAATAATTTTGAGGAGTTGGTTTGTTCAAATTTGCTCGAGGGTGAGCAAAGACTAAGTGTGGGGTATTTGGTAAGTGTGAACTATACTATGTTTTTAGTATAGTTTTAGGTGTTTGTTTGAGTTAATTTAGTCTTAATTAGTTGGTTTTTGGTTTAATTATTTAATTTATGTGTTTTTAGGGCTAATTATTAATTTTGGTGTTTTTAGGGCCAAATTGAAGAAAAAAAGGGCCTAAAGTGCAAAAAGGAGGAAGTTAGGGGTAAAAGTGGAATTTATGGGAATTATGGCTTTCACTCAAGAGGAGCAGCCATGAATCACTCAGTTGAGTTATTTGGCACTCTCTAGAGTGAGATTTTCACTCACCCAAGCATAGTTCACGTAAAAGGGCAATAGAACTTCATTCTCCTGAGTAAGAACTCCACTCTCCCGAGTGAAAGGTTCACTCTCCCAAGCATGAACTCCACTCTCCCGAGTGCAAGGTCAACTCACCCGAGTAACTCTCCTATTTAGGCAATTAAAGTCTTCCAATTTGAATAAAATACAAATTCTTCCAAGAAAGGAAGTCATAGGAGACGTAGACTACTCTCGGGAAGGCTATTTAAAGAATTGAAGGCATCAAGTTTAGAGAGACTTCTAGCTTACGAATTTTACTCCTTGCTTCATTAGCTTAGGTTTAATTTTGTATCAACATTATTCCACTTTGTTTTAGATTTTAATATGAAGTGTGAGTAATTTCTTTTAACTTTTGCTAAAGGATACCTAAATCCTTAACTTTTATTGTAATGGTTTAGCTGTGCTTTCATGTTAATACAAGTTGATTATTTCTTAGTTCTTGGGCAATCTCTTATCACTGGGTTGTATTGAGTCATTAATTAACATATTGAATAAATAGTTGATGATTGATTCCAATTATAATCTTTGATATGCATGTTCTTAGGTTAATTCATTAGTGTTGATGTATGATTATATTCTGAATAAGAGTTAATTATACATAAGTAAAAGTGGATTAAGATTAAGAAGAGTTGAACTAAGAATAAACCAAAATTAGATTTACTTGAAAAGGAGTTTAATGGGAGTTTAGGAATAAAAACTAGATCTTTATGATTAATATTAAATTGTTCTGGATAAGGGGATTTAATATTTAGAACGATAGACTGAATAAGCTATCTATTTTTATTTTCTCTAGTTTTTCATAATCACTTGTATTCTTTTAGCTAAATCATAGCAATATCAGTATAGGTGGACGGTCCTTTAGCAGAAGTTGACTTTAGTATTAAATTTTACCAACTTTAATTGATTGCTTTGTTTAATTTGTTTAAGTTTTATTTATTGAATCTTTCATCACCATCACAAACTTGGGATTTCTTATATTCTTTGCACATGTTATTCACCTTAAAATCTGAAACAAGTTGCACTCATCATAAGTTCCTTTAGGTACGATATTCAGGGTCTTAATCTATATTTTCCTATATTACTAGCCGATCTAGTACACTTCCTAGACACCAGTAAAGTTTTTGAAGCCCAGAATAAAGTAATTACAATCAAAGTATGAGGGTTAAAGTTTCCCCTAGCAAAAAAAGAAAAACTACTTCGCAAACATGATGAAAACTAAATGAACAACTAAAGTAAAGAGATATAATACTCATGAAGCTCCAAACTTTGTTCTCGATGACTTCAATAGAAAGCTTGAGTCTTTTAGAGAATTGTAAACTAAGAAAATAAGAAAAGTAAACTAAAAATAAGCTAAAACTAATGTACAATTAATTAAAGAAAACTAAAACTAAACAAAATTCGTAATTCTCCCTCCTCCCTCTAAGTTATGGTGCTTTGGTGCTTTTATAGTTGAATTATCTTGCCAAAAGAAGAAGTTTTGCCTTTGTAAACTTCTTAAACCAAATAGGAATTGAATTCTACACAAATAGGAACTTTAAATTTGTGCTTTCCCTTTCCTCACTCGGGGGAGTGGCCTTAGGCACTCTCGATAGTGATCCTTTGATGGAGAAAGAAGGGACAGATTTTGGGTGAGTGGCTTTTTACCTTTGGGTGAGTGAAATTTCACTCTGGAGAGTGCTTTGGTCACTCAGGAGAGTGAGGAAATTACTTTGCCAAGTGATTCTCTGCTGCCCCTCACAAATTTCAACCTTCCTTCTTCCTAAAATTACAATTTTCCCTTTTAACTTCCCCTTTCTTCTATTAAGCCCTTTTTCGTTTCGAATAAGCCCTGAAAAGCACCAAAACTAACAATTAGACCTAAAGCCACATAAACTAAATAGTTAAACCAAAAAGCAATGAATTAAGACTAAATTGACTCAATTAACTACATAAAAACACACTAAAAATATAGTATAATTCACACTTATCAAATACCCACATTTAGCCTTTGCTCACCCCTGAGCAAATTTGAAAAAACCAACTCCTCAAAATTATCAAATTTAAACAAAAAATTATGCAGTTCAAAAACAAGCTTAACAATTAGCAAGAGCAATCAACCAAATTTCAACTAGTAATACATTCAAACAAGACAATATGAGCTAGTTTCCTCTGTGTGTGTGCAAGAACAAAATATTTTAAGCATCATTAAAACAAAACACCAATGAAACTTCATAGCTAAGCTTAGAATGAATGTACAACTAAGTGTACAAATGGTTTCACACTTGAAACTCTAGAAACACCATAAGCCTCTCCTTTAGCATCGGAACCTGAAGGTTATCTCAGCTAAATAATTCAAAAATAGACTTAAAATTACTTAGGTCTTAATTAGGTTGTAATGGGGCTAAGATAATTGGTTATCAAAGAATGGATAAAAGTTTATCAAAAAGAATAGCCACTCTAAGATAAATAGATTCAGAATTTTAAATTTCTAAGCACAACCCCTTTTTTCATACTTGTTTGTTGAAACCCATACACATCTTAACTACTTTTGAAAGAAAATATCAATAAAAACTCTCTTCACAATTCATCCCTTTTCTGAAGTCACACATGCTTTTCCCTTGTAAATACCCCACACTTAAGATTTTTGTCATATATGCTAGCTTTATTGCTTTTTGCCACAATTCAGTTACTTTAAGAACTATTCCATGCCAATCCACTTCTTATAATCAAGTTAATGAGACTAATACATTAACATATCATAATTTTATAATGCCAAACATATATAGAAACTTTGTTTATCTCTTTATTGAAATAGTGAAACTAAGAATTAGTAATATCATATTTCATGCATGTTCAAGTGCTCATCATGAAACGTGCCTCATTCTTAAAACCTTACAATATAGCTCATCATATATTTGATTATGTCAAAAAATACACAATCCCTAGTGTATTTATATACACAGGTATTCATAAAATCATATAACAATATAAGTATCTAAAATTAGATATATATCATCGTAACTAGGTACTTTAACATGTTACCATTCAAGCACCATGAAACACCCTTAAATCTCATGTTGTACATATATTATACACTTTGTACATGTATGTGATCATATCATAATACCCAATCTCCAGTGTATGTACATGTAATCATGTATTCATATAGCAATACAAGTACCAATATTTGAATATAAGTATCATTAAGTTCATATACTTATATATGTTATCATTAGCCATCATATGTGTTCATAGTCAAACTATAACACCACTTATTCCATAGTATAAGTGCATGTTCATATATACACATTTACTCCATAATAGAAGTACATACATGTAAGTATATTCGCATATAACCAGTATATACATAAGTTTAATAATATATGAATAATTGATATTATTATCAATAATCTTTATCTATGTACATATATGAATACATATATATACACACCTTTATTAGTGTTCATATCACATGCCACTATTGAGATCTATACTCAGGCAATACTTTAATTGATTATCTTTTCATATAACATATTATAACATTCAATTGCATTTTATCATATAATTCAATGAATTCTTTGGTCATACCTTAACTATACATATATCAAAATTATGCTCATATGGATTCTTGGCATGCTGTAGTGTTGTACATAATCTGTAGAGGTACTAAGATAGCATAGCACGTTCTCTCAAACAAAAGCATGGCAATAAAAGAATGATACATGTTACATGGGCAAGTCGTGAGCGCGACAAGGGTTATGAGCTCGATCGAGGCGAAAATAAAAGTCCACAAATAGTGCATTGTTGCGAGCATTATTATTCCTGCGAGCGCGACAGATGCAGATTATGCAATTCTAATATCTTTTCAATAACAACAAATTTTGTAAGGATTCCTTTTTATGCCTCAATAGCTTGCTCAAACATACACCACTTTATCTCTAGTTTCATGTATTACTAATTCATAGCACTTCCAATTAATACCTTTAATTTAGATTCCATAATTTGACATCAAAATATAATATGAAACATGGGTATACCATGAATGGTTAAGGGACTTTTTATGCTAAGTCCTCCTTTAGAGATATAATTACACAACAATGTTAAGCTTTTAGGGAATAATCTCTTTAAGAACTCTAAGTTCTTCCATCGTTTTTGACATGCATTAATATTTTTAGATTCTAATCAAAGACTTCAATTTATATGCAATTTAAAGAGCAAGAAGATCCATCTAAACTCAAAGCCACACAAATCCCATACCTTGGCCGAAAATTCCCTTTTTTACTTTCAATTTTGTACCTTTCCTTTTCCTTTGTTCCTTCCACCTTCTTCTTCTTCTTCTTCTTCTTCTTCTTCTTCTTCTACTTAACAACAATTCATCCATTGATCATACTTTCAGAATTTTACTCAATCCAACCATTTAATCAAAATAAAAAGAAGATGAAGAAGATATGAATTATCCAATTAATATGCTTACCTTAATGTTTAACACTAGTTATCCTCGATTAATTCCACATGCAAAGATTTCTTCAAGGATTTCTTAGAGAGAGATTTAACAATGTCTTTGAGGAAAAGAAGAAAGAAAAACTCATAGTTCCTTTAAGGAATTTCTGTGCCACACACTCTCTCTCTTAGATTTCTCTTTCTTTTATACCACTTTCATCTTTTATACTACAAAGGAAAATTCCTTTGTTGGTCCCTTAAAAATTTGCATGTTCCACTAATTTCTCTCTAACTTTTACATGTTACACCAATACCTCTCATCTTTATGCATGTTATACATTAACCTTTCCACTAAATGTTTCTCTTAAATAAACTACTAAATTCTTTCTTTATTCATAATTGACCCTTAAAATGCCATATTTACAAATTAACCCCTAAATTCATACTCCATGCTTAAATTACATCCTTATAAAATTCATACCATATAATATACACATTTATCATGTAATTTATTTTAAGTTAATAATATTTATGCCCCAATCAATATCTTAACTACTAATAATTCATCTAATAATGCTCAATTAGACTTTAATAACATGTAATTGCCATTGAATTCTACTAGGGCCTATTTAGGATCCTTACACTAAGAGCCTTTAGGCGAGGACGTGGCGGTGGAGCAAGAGAGCTAAAAAGCCCTTAGGAGAGGGTAGAAACCCTCAAGAGAGGAGATTCTCTCGGGAATCTCAAGGCCAAACACTAAAAACCCAATTTTCGTGCATTTTTAAGCTCAATACCCATAAAGTAACTTAATCCTCATTTGATTTACCACATTCCCTCTCAAAATTACATTCTAAATTTCTAATCAATTGCACACAAAGCTCCCAAATAATTAAGCATAAATCACCCTAATTAGTCCTCCTGTGAATAATCAACCAGCTCTTAGACACGATCATACATGCACTCAATTATAATTAAAGTACAATTCCAATCCACTTTAAGCTTAAAACATGAGTAACTCTCCTTTTAATTCATGAATCACTAAACTAATAAAACAAACTCACACTTCAACAATGAAAACAACTAAAGAAAAACTCTACGAATCAAATCAAACTAAAGAAATATACAACAAATCAAAGTAAATTAAAGAGTTTAGTTTTGAATTTATCAAGTCCTCAACTAGACGTTTAGAACTGCCTTACTTGTCATGAAAAATCAAGGTTGCCTTAGCAACCTCTAATTGAGCAACATGATAAGGCTTTAACTTGTGGCCATTGACTTTATACTTATGCATATCCTTTAGATTCTTAATGGTGACCACTCCGAATTCATTGCTCGAGACCACTTAATATGGTCCCAACCAACTAGATTTTAGCTTACCTGGGAACAATGTCAATCGACTATTATACAATAAGACCAACATATTTGAAGTAAATTCCTTCTGATTTAGCTTCTTGTCATAACAACACTTCATTTTCTCTTTGTAGAGAGCAGTATTGTTATAGACCATTGTTGAAACTCCTCAAGCTTATTGAGCTGCAAATATTGCTTTTCTCCTGCACATCTTAAATCAAAATTAAGCAATTTTGTAGCCCAATATGCCTTGTGTTCTAGTTCCACTAGCAAATGACATGCTTTCCCAAAAACAAATCTAAATGGAGACATACTTATAGGGGTCTTATATGCAATTCTATAGGCCCAAAGAGCCTCACCTAACCTTTAAGACCAATCTTTTCTAGCATTATTCATAGTTTTCTCTAAGATTGATTTCAACTCCCTATTAGACCCTTCCACTAGCCCATTTGCTTGGGGATGATACAGGGTTGTAATTTTGTGCTTAACACTAAACTTCCTAAGCAAGGATTTAAAGTGATGGTTGACAAAATGCTTGCCCCCATCATTGATGATAGCCCTTGGTGCCCTGAACCTATTGAAAATATTCCTTCTGGGGAATTCAAGCACAACTCGAGCATCACATATCTTAGTAGCCACTGCTTCCACCCACTTACTCACATAATCTATAGCAACTAAGATATACTCAAACCCAAATGAGTTTGGAAATGGCCCTATAAATACTTTAATAAAATGGTGATAGAAACCAGTATGATTAAGAAAACTCCTAATACCTCTAACACTCGTAGAGAGAGGTAATATATCAATCACATCTACTTTTGCCCTATCTAGCTCAATTTTTCTCTCAAAAATTTTATGCCCTAAAACTATACCTTCCTTTACCATAAAATGGCATTTTTTCCAATTAAGGACAAAGTTAGTTTCTTCACAACTTTTTAAGACCAATGTAAGGTTAAACAAACAAGACTCAAAATCACAACCATAAAATGTAAAATCATTTATAAAAACCTCCATGAATTTTTCAATGAACTCATGAAACTCTATAAGAAAAAAGGTATATAAGGAGGGGAAATCAGGTCACAAAAATTACCAATTAGGTTCGTAAAAGTCAATAAGGAATGAAAAATTCAGTCGCCATTTGGTCGTTACAGGCTCTGCCGCTAATGAACAAAAAAGACTGGTTACCAATCGGTCCCTAAAAATTTTAATGACTGACTAGAAATTCGGTTGCTAAAAAGTATTAAGGACCAGATTTTTCGTCCTGAATAATGTATGTCAAGCAGCCAACCAAGTTATTAAAGACGAAAAACTTGGTCTTTAAAGGGTGCATTTACGATCTTAAAACTTTTAATGATCGATTAAAAATTGATCCCTAAAAAGTATTAAGGACTTGAATTCTTAATAAGTTATTCAAGTGACCAATTAAGTTATTAAAAATGGAAAATTCGGTCTCTAAAGGATGAAAAATCTCATCATTAAAATAATAATCATTTGAACATATATTATATTAAGAACCATAAAATAAAAATTTATATGAAACACACAATAAATGGATACACAATCGATAATATCATACTTTTATATATAATTTGTAATTCATTATAAATATAGAATTAGCATTCAAAATACAATGCATTATTTATACAGCCCCTCCCAAAACACATAACCAAAAACAAAAGTCCAAAAATTACTTATGTGGACATGATTTAGTGTAGAAGCTTTCTAAACATTGCATAATACAATCTGGGGTAAGATCAAAGAAGAATGTTTTCTACATAATTCAAGCTAAAAAAATG
Source organism: Excoecaria agallocha (assembly GCA_037975025.1). Classification (NCBI taxonomy): domain Eukaryota; kingdom Viridiplantae; phylum Streptophyta; class Magnoliopsida; order Malpighiales; family Euphorbiaceae; genus Excoecaria; species Excoecaria agallocha. The sequence goes on from JBBPFJ010000049.1 coordinate 129,430, forward strand.
ATCATTCCATAATCTATGAATGTAACATTTTCACATTAAATTGTATAGTAACATCTAAAGCTAGAACAGTGATCATTGCATATAGAAATTTCTATTTATATTGGTAGAAAATAGAAATTCAAAGTTCGTAAACATTAAAAAGCAATGGCTGGAAAAACAAAACAAGAGGATCCCTTTACCTTTGGGTCAATGTATTGTGTATGATCTCCAGCTAGTGCTTCTTCGCTCACTTTAAGCAATACTATTTGCCATTTATTCACTCCAAAGGAAGCCATAGGTGATATCTTGGGATGCCTGCAAATGGAGTTATGAAATGAAGAATTTGGCACCAATCTCTAAAATACCAATCCAAAAAACAATGTGAAAGCTATATGCAATAATTAAGAAAATTTCCAATATGTTCTTAAATGTTTCCAAAATATCATATGTCTATTTTGTTTTATTTTATTTTATTTTCAATTGGAAAATTCAAATTTTCAAAATTTATACATAAACAGGGTTAATTTCAAGTTAATATTCACACTTCCTTATCAATTGGGACCATGTGTAAGCATAATTAACAAAACCTTAATCAAAAGAACATTAACATAAATGGATAAAACTAACTTACTAGGCACATTTAGTACCATCTAAAGTTAGTTACTTCCTCATCCCAAAAGGTCTCATAAAATGCTTTTAATCTATCTAATCAAAACAACATTAAAACAAAAGACTTGAAAATAAAAAGATGAAAATAAAAAAGAAAAGGCAAGATCCTACTCTTTATTCACGTACTTTCCTTTCTGAAGTTAGATACAATTTTAAAGGATATAAGAAAACTGACGTGGGATGATATAAATGAAACTAAAATAGGATAACCATCATACTTTCCCAAGGGAATTACAATCTGACAGTGGGATATAAACATTAAAACAAAAGACAACAAATACATAAAATAGGTTATAGGATTTACATCATATGAAAGTTAACAACAATAATTACCTGACAACATCCTAACATGCTTGCAATTCTTAATAGTATCAATACTCTATCTTCAGATTCTATAGAATACCCTATCATTGGATTATGCTTCAAGGGAGGATCTACAACTGTGGTGAGAACTAATATCCCATCATCCTGACAATAAGAGAGATAAGAAACTAGAAAAAAATAAAGTAGTAACTAACCAAATGTTCAAAGATCATAAGAAGTATAACGTAACTTTTCACCTTGAATGTATAAAGAGAACATATCTAAAGATCTCAAAAGTGTAAATTTCCTTTAGCAAGAATCACATAACATTTTACTGGTCTAGTCCATTTTCATATATGTGAAAATTACACAATAATAGAAGCAAAAGAAAAATACGATGTCTTAAATAGTATTCGATTCAACACAGAGGAAAGATCATACAAGATGGTACAACGCATAAGCCAAAAGGCAATAATAAAACCTGAAAAATCTCCTACCTAGCTAACACACAAACAAGCCAAACAAAATAACCATCTTAAATCCCCTAACATAAACCGAAAAAGAAAGAGAAAGTTAAAAATACAAAAGGTGTAGAAAGCAGAATAATATAATAGGGTAAAAGAGTTCATAAATTTCTAGATGCACGCAGTAGGAGTGAAGCATTCATCTTTTTGCATTTCTACAAACTTTAGGAAGGTTCGATTTTTTTCAAGAAGCCATCAATGACATTAAACTTAAATGTTCATTTTTTTCTCAAATTACTGAATCCCACATAAAACATAAATGTAGGAATTTTCATACAAGTCCTTAACTATATTTCAGAAAGTCATTAATGATACACTAGCAAGTAAATTCACAACTTTATTAGAGTCCATAAATATTCTCAAGTAACTAAATCCCACATAAAACTTAAATTTGGAATCTTCATACAAGCCTAACTATATTTCAGTATGTAAGTCATTAATGATACACCAGTAAGCAAATTCATAACTCTATTAATAATATGCAAAATGGATCCTTTCTGCTGCTTGAAACCATTTTGTGCCTATCAAATAAAGGGAAAGACAAAACTACAAAGAAACCTAGCAGTCAACAGCAGAACACAAAATGTAGCTCCATGAAACCCCTATAAGGCTTATAATTAACCAAACAAGAATGCAACATCTAATGTAAAATATTCTGTAGACCATAACTACAACAGAGCTATTGCAAAGTAAATCAATTATTTCTCCAGTGATGCAAATTATTCAGTTGAAATTTACACTTGTCATTTATATTATAGATAAAACCAAAAAAAAGAAATAACTTCTATGATGAGATTAAAAAAAAGTATGCAAATTAGGAAAGATTTCTAAAGCATGAGATAAAAGAAATCCAATAAAGATATTTATATCAAGAAGATGAATAATTAAAAAAAAAAGCAAGAAAAAAAAGATAGTGCAAACCTATATCTCTGAAAAATTATACATAATTGCATAGATCAATACCTTATATAAATTATGGAGTAGATCTGGGTAAACAAAAAATGGGATAGGAGTATGGAACAGAGGCAAAGGGTAAAAAAAAAGTAAGAAAGAAGACTAAAATTTGTTTCTTGGTGCAGTATAGAATAGGGTCCAAAAAAGGAGGAGGATACTTAAACTAGATTGTATTTTCAAGTTCATGAAGATTGAAATTCTAAAAAATTAATCATAAAAGAAATGGAAATTAAAATAAAAAGTAATATCAGTGATGAGGTCACACCTTGTTTGAGCATTAAAGTTTCTTCAATTGAGTTTTCATTAGTTGGATCCTATAGTATTATGAGCATTTCTTTAAAATTGTAGCCTTAAAAAAACATACTTGAAATTAGGTCATGTATTGCATATTTTGGTCACTATGTCCCAAGATTTAGAATTCTCAAAACTACGATTAAGATGTTTCAACCAACATGTACCCATGCATGACATGGTTAACTTCTGAGAAATTACAAAGCTAAGTGTCAACAATGAAAAACTATCTATAATCAGGGTATGAGACATATACCTAAAGAAGTAAGATATACATGCAAAAATCCTCTATGCTCCTCCGAGACTATAAATAGAGAGAGGTAAAGATAAAAAATGCCTTTTCAATTGGCAAAATAAGAAGAATAAAAAATAATAATAATAGAGCATATGTAAAATCCCGAATAAGCAAAAAATGAAAAATCCTGAATTTATTTATGTTCAACTATACTATCTTATTTCTATTGCAATATTTATGGCAGATGTAAATTAATTTGTTTAGTGAATTTTTGGAACCAAGGCACTAGATGAAATGTTAGGAACTTCGATGCCAGAGATTAAGTTAATCTATTGAGCGACTATGGTTTCTATAATTTTTTCCCTTTTGATCAAAGCAAATGAATAACCTAACTGAGGGGAGAGACTAAACAACATGCAAACTAACATAAATAATCATTTATCAACATACAAAATTAATGAACAAAGCTACAGGAAAGCTAAGGCAAGCAAACCATAAGTCAAAATCCATAAAACCCATGAGTGGATACACAACCACTTCAAGTCCCTTAAATTCTCTATGAGTTACTTTTATGCAATTTATTCCTGTAAAAGCAATTTAAAAAATAAAAAAAATTGCCAAAACAAATACTCACCAACCAAGAAGGCAAGCCAGAGATGGTATAGCTAACAACAAGCCAAAGAATGCCATAACCCAAGAAACAAGTAAGAACACCCACAGCGAGGATAGCCTAAGGAGGGAACTTGTTGATAGCAATACCAGGGATCAAACTCACATTTTGAAAACAAAATAAATATATAAAGAAACCACATATAGTGAAATCAAAGAGTAAAAAATAAGAAAAAGAAACATTTATCTTATTATAAATGTAGTGCAAATGCAAAAGAAGACAAATAAGGACTTTGAACAAAGTGAAGTCAAATATAAAGATACTAAGCTTATCACCTTCTTTCCTCAAATGATAGCTCCTGGCTCCCCTTAGATCACCTTGTATTTTGTACCACCAAGATACAAATCAGTTGAAGCAAGTGTTCCACGTTTATTAAAATCATTCATAATGGCATTGATTTCTTCAAGCTTAAACTAAATTAAAGATCAACATCGAGGAAACGAGCATGAGTAATAATAATAATAATAATAATAATAATAATAATAATAATAATAATAATAATAATAATAATTATTATTATTATTATTATTATTATTATTAATATTCTAAAATATAAGTACCAACATGCATCTTCAGTAGCCATAACAATCAAATTAGGGGATCTCCATTGTTCATAAATCTTTGATGTTACAACAAGCAGTAGATCACAAAAATCAAGACTTTATAGTCCCAAGGATTTAGATTCCTTTTCCTCCTTAAATATCAAATGAAAGTTCAAATCAAATTCACTTGTAGCCATAACTCAACTTTACGGCATTCAATCTCCGAACTAATAGCAAACTAAAGTAATTATCAAGAAAAAATAAAAGCTAATATAAAGATCGAACACAACTAAGAATAATGGACAGATCACAAACAAGAATACAAAATAAATCAGTGTTATAGACACTGATGAGCAATTGGCCACTTTTTCAGTGTGAAATTGATAAGGGGAGAAAGAAATTCTGCAAACTTTCAAGCATTATTATCAAAAAATTTGTATTTATCAATCAGTATGAGATCCAACAGTCAATAATTTAGTCTTCAAATCCTTTTTAGATCTTTAATACAGAGGCAAAAAAAGCATAAAAGGACTAAGAAATTGCAACCCCACCATAGCAATCAATAATTAAACGATTAAAGAGAAAATAAGTAGAGATTTAAATAGAGTAAAAGAGGAAGAAATCAAACCTAGATGATTAGTGCAGATCTTGAGAGTCTTAGATTGGCACATGAAAAGTCAAACTTTACCAAATTCCTTGTGCTTCAATAGCTTCACATTTCCAACTCCTCTCTCCTTCCACTGGTTCCCATCCTTATCAAATTGATATAGCTTTTCTTTCCTATTCGAATCAAAATAAAAGCTCAGTAACATTTAACATGTTTCTTGCAAGAAATATCAAACAAGAAAATGAACAAACCTTAGAAAGAGTATAGAAGAGAAAGAAAGCATACAGATCGACTATAGGATCCTCATCTTCCTCGCTGGTGGAGACAACTACCTCTTCAAGTTTAACAATGGGAGAAACCTAAGCTTCTATGTCTTCATCATCGAGGTGAAGGGCATTGTCTTCCTCTTCTCTATCTTTGGTGCTACAATAAAGATCGGTAGCAGATGTAGCAATTGCCATTGTTCGATTTGCTTTTTTTATTTACTGCCGCAAGTATAGAGTGAACTGCGATTGAAAGAGACAAAGAGAGAAGCAAGTTTAGGGATTTTGGGAGGAGGATATAGAGCTTCATAGAAGAGTAAATGATCGAGAATCTCATTTTTTTTTGTTGGAGAGAAAGATTTAGGGCTTCTTTTAGTTAAATTAATTTCAACAAAATATTTTTTATGTGTTTTTACGAGATAAATCTAAAGGGCAAAAGAAAAAGTAAGATATGTTTCCGTGAGTAGCTTTACAATTAGGGACTAGATTTTTTAGTTTTAGGGACCGTAAATTTTTACCTTCCCTGTTTACTTGCCCAAAGGGGAAAAATTTCGGTCCCTACTATTATATGTTTAGGGACCATAAATTTTTACCTTCATTAATTTTGGTCACTAATACCTCTTTTTCTTGTATTGAAATATAGCCATCATACACCTTTAAAAAGTTGCAGGGACATTACATAGACCAAAAGGCATTCTCTTATATGCAAATGTAGTATAAAGGCATGTGAGTGTGGTCTTCTGGGGCTATCGGTATTTGTATATACCTTGAATACCCATCTAAAAAATAGTAAAATCCATTACCTACCAACCTTTCTAACATTTGGTCAATAAAGAGTAAAGGAAAATGATCCTTCCTAGTGGCATTATTCAACCTCCTATAATCTATACACACTATCTACCCTGTCACTGTGCATGTAGGGATGAGTTCATTTTTTCATTGGTCACTATAGTTATAGGCTTAGTTTTAAGCATACATTAGATTGGACTAACCCAACTACTATCAAAAATAGGATAAATAATACCTATGTCAAGCAATTTAAGCACCTCCTTTTTCATCACTTCTTAAATTGCTAGGTTAAGTCTCCTTTGGGGTTGTACCACTGGCTTGAAATCATTCTCTATAGGAATTATGTGTTTACAATAACTAGAGCTGATTTCCTTGAGATTAATGTCTCCTAACCAATGGCTCTTTTATGCTTTTTCAACACTTTTATGAGCATTTCCTCCTCTAAACCTGTCAAAAGAGAAGAAATAATTATTGGTTTTGCAATTTCCTCTAAAAACACATATTTTAAATGTGAAGAGAGCATTTTAAGTTCAGCAGTATTTTCTCCCTTAGGAGGGGATGGTTCTTTCTCCTTTGTTTCTTCCTCACCGTGCTCTTATTTTAGCTACTACAAAAGCTCTTTCTCTTTTTCTCCTATTTGCTCCTTATTCTTTTGGTGCATTAGACAACCTTAAAGCTCATCCTTCAGTAGAATTTCTTCTTGCTTTTCATCAACACACTCCTGAACACCATCTATGAAACAAACAAACTCTTTAAAATCATAAGAAGGGTGTTGCATCACCTTATTGACATTAAATACCATTTCTTCCTCATTGAACCTCAAAGTCACCGTTTACCCATGTACATCAATCAAAGCCTTCACCGTGTTCAAGAATGGCCTTCCTACTATCTATGGAACCTTTTTGCCTTCTTCCATGTCCATCACTAAAAAGTCTATGGGAAATATGAAATTCCTAACTTTCACTTACAAATCTTCTATTATGCCCTTAGGTCTCTTCACATAACTATCTGCCAATTATAGTGTCATTCAGGTTTCTTTGATATCGCCTAAATTCAATTTCTTGCAAATAGAATAAGGCATCAAATTTATATTAGCACCCAAATCACATAAAGCATGTCCAACAAAATTTCCTTCTAATTTACATGGCAAGGTAAAATTACCTAGATCCTCTAATTTTTTAGAAATTTTGTTCATTAATGTTACACTACAATTTTTATACAATTGCACTATGCCTACATCCTCTAGCTTTTTCTTATTAGAACATAGCTCTTTCATGAATTTCGCATACTTAGGTATGTGTAATAAATTTTCATTAAATGGTAAATTTACATTCAACTTTTTAAACATATCTAAAAATCGAGCTAACTGTTCATTATACTTTTCCTTTTTAGCTAAAGATGGATAAGGTAACTTAGACTCATCAACATTTTAAATAATCTTTTCCTTACCCTTACCTTTTTCTACAATAGTAGGAAACTCATTATTAAGTTTATGTTTAGAAATACTTACCTCCATTGTCAATTCCACCACTTGTGAAGAATTCTTACCATTTTCGATCTCTTTTACCTCTTTTCTACTTCTCAAAGTGATTGCCTTTGCTTCGTCCTTTGGGTTACGGTCCACATTAAATGGAAAAGTGCCATAGGTCCTATTGGAAAAAGAATTTGCAAGTTTTCCTACTTGAGTCTCTAGGTTCCTAAAGCAGGCATCTTGATTTCTCATCCAAGCATCCTAAGATTTCCATCTAACATCTTAACTAGCCATGAATTTGGATTGTGTAGTCATAAAGCTAAAAATCTCTTCTAAGTTAGGTTTCCTATCTTGAGGGGGTTGATGTTAGAGAGTATGCCCTAGAGCCCATGTAAAAGGGATGTATTTCATATGTATGAATTCATATTCTTAATAAAAGGCATCATTTATTTATTAATGCTATGTTTAAATACATGAGTTTATAAATCTTAAATTAATAAATGAAGTCCTTAATATTATAAACACAGTGCAAAGGCAATCATGAAAGTGTTCATGATATGAGATGTCTATTGCATGCAAATGTGTTAATATCTAAATATCCCTAGTCATAAAATTAACAAGATAGGACATTGTTAATTCGAACATACTAGCACATGTTATGCTTCTTTAATGGTTCAAGTAGTGGTTCTTGTCACTATGATTATGGAAGATAATCAAAGCTAACATGAGGATGCTTGTTGGAAGAATAATTTCATTAGAGACCTGCAAAGAGAATCCTCACATGGATATTAAATCTATGTCAGTGAGGAATCTCTTGATAGCGGTTGTGCAAGTATCCTTAGACTTGAGATCACCAAGGTTGTGTAAAATGACAAGGATAATAATATTTGATATTATTATGGGAATAGAGAAGTGAATAAGAGAATAATTAATTAAAGAGTTTAATTAATTATGATCAAGTAAAATTGCTCGTAGAACTTTTTAGAAATATTATGTAAAATGGATCTAATTGAAATATTGTATTTCATAATTAATTATTATTGGACTATAAGTGTTATAGGGCTGATATAATAATTAATAGATCCATTGGAGAAATTAAAAAGGTCCAAAGAATTGATTTTGGTGCAGAAACCCTTTAGAGGAAGGGTTTCATGCCAACTTCAGACAGAAGGCCTTAGAGGCCTAATTCTTGGACTAAAATAAATTAAATGTATTTCATAAGTATTATGGAGCCTACATATTTAATTTGGATGGATTTGAAATTCATTTGAGTGATTAAATCCAAGAGTATGCATGAAGGGCCTAGTTTATGGATTTTCTGTATAGTCTTTTATGAAAGGATTTAAATTAGATTTAATTCAGACCAAATAAATTATTAATAATTCCAAAAGCCCATTTAATATTTCATCAGAATTTTTAAAGAGCCCAATCCCATTATGAAGTTGGATTTTTAACCTAACTATAAAAATCCAAGTGATATGGAATTTAGGGTTTAGTGAACATTAAAAGAAAAGAAACACTCTCTCATTCTCTAACCCTAGCCACCACCCCCCTTGATGGCATCAAGGGGATTTCAGCCAGCCCTTGTGTTCCTACATTTTTGGTTCATTCAATCCTTCTCTAGTGTGGATTACTCATTGGAGGTGTTCAACTTTGGATACTATGGTTTGTGACAACCCGGTGAGAAGGAAAATCAATTGTTCAACTAAAATTAAAGGTGATTTTTCTTATTCTCATTAATATTTATATTGTAAATTCATGGAAATATCAGATATATTGGTTAAAAATTTTAAATTTCTCTTATGTATGAGATGCATGTAACCGATAATTCCCAACATGGTATCAAAGCCTTAGTTTTGCCATGAATCTACAATTCTATATTTCAGGAAATAGTTTTTATTTTGAGTTATTTATTTCATGAACTTTAAAATATCATATTTGATTATTCATGAATGAGAAATATTGATTTCTAGATATATGTGATAAAATATTTAAAATGAAAAATATAAACGATTCTTTTGAGAAAAGAATCATTGCATGAATGGCTCTTATTTTTCAATAAAGTTTAGGGGCTGTTCTAAATTAAATTTTTATTGATCCACTCTAAAATTATTTTAATAATAATTTATGTGTTTAATATGTGATATTAAGCTATAGTATCAAACAAAATTAAAATTGAATAAATTTTACATGAAAACTAGTTTAGTCGAAAAGTTCGATAAATTGGTATTCTTATTGTGTTCTTGGTGAGTTAATGTTTACAACGATTTTTAATCTTCTAAATATGATATATCTGATATATTAATGTGTTTTTAATTAATTGGATTAATTAAAATGGGACTTGAATTAATTGGATTAATTTCAATACATTAAAACCACTTAATGGGCTTAATTATGTTTTACTACTTGATTTAAATTAGTGAATGACATGGTGGACCCAAGGAACTGATTTAAATTAAATATTATAAACTAAAATTAAGTTTATTAATGGGTTTTAAGGGCTGAAGTGGGCTTAGCTCATTTCAAAAGGCCTAAATGGTGCAATAGACATAAAACTAGTTTGTGTGTAAACATACTTTAGGATTTATAGTGTGGGTTTCGGCTTACCCTTTGTTTTAAGCCCAAAATTGATTTTTTAATTTTTTAATGTGATTAATTAATTAAATAATCAAATGATAATTAATTAATGATCAATTGGATTGATAATTAAGGCAAGAACACATGCATGTAAAACAGTTTCCTAAAATGAAAGTTTCCAAAATGGAAAAGTTTCCTAATTTGATCACATTATTAAAATAACTCAAAAGTAAGTTTCAAGAGTTGAAACAAAGTTAGTAATCCATTATATTTTTTAATTTATGCATTAGAAATGCATATAAGGGTGTATGATTGGCATGATGGATAGTTATGGACAAAGGCCTAATGTGATTGAGCATAATGCATGTTTCGGCCCAAAGAAAACTTTCATGTCCTGGTCACTTTTTTTTGGTTTGTAATTCTTTTCAAATTTTAATATGTAATTAGATTACTTAGATTAGAATTAGAAATAGAGATGGAGACCACTATCAAGGAGCAAGATGGGGGTCGGTCGGGGGGATGCAGATCCAACACTTTTGAAGATAATGTAATTATTTTTACTTGTTTGAATCATGCATATTACTTAGGTGTGACCTTTTGATTTCCCTTTTGGCTCAGGGAAATCAATGTAGTAAAGTTCATAACTATATCATATTTGTATTCTTATATTTATGTGATAGATATAAGATGCATACCAATGTATGCCAACCATGTATGATGAGACTTAATTAACTAAAATCCCTCAAACTAATACTAAGGTATATAGGCCTTTCATTAATTTGAGGAGAACCAAAGTTCTTTATAGTGTGGGTTGTTGACCACAATCAAGGTCACATTCTATCGAATATGTACGAACCTAATTAAATAGGTCATCTTAGCTAGCCCATTAGCTTGTTCACCACAGTCAAGGCTAATAGTTCTAAAGGCAATATTAGGGAATGCAAATATGATATGCATGTATCAAGAGTTGATAACCTAATGATCGAATAGTTGTGTTGAGACACAATTGGTATAGAGATACCTACCTTTCAAGGGTATGGAGTTTGATTTATTGACTACAGTAAAGGTCAAATTTCATATCAAGGATTGGATATTGGCCTACTAAGAAAACCATCGAGTTTTCTCGAATTAAATAGTGAGGGCTATTGATTCACAATAAAATAGTTGGAGTAAATGGATTAATTAAAGACCTAATTAATGCATACATATATATGAACATAATCTCATATGTTTTCTTTTCACATCTAGGTCATCATCATGAGCACATCAAACTTTAATATACGAACAATCTTGGATAATAAGCTGGTTCACAGCAACTATTTTGACTGGATTAGGCAAGTTAGAATTATTCTCAGAGCTAAAAAGATCCATTATGTCTTGGATAAAGATCCACCACCACTTCCATCAGATGATGCCATTGATGAGATCAAGGGCACTTATCAAAAATATAAGGAGGATAGTGAAGCAGCAGCATGTCTGATGCTGGGTGTTATGTCCTCAGAACTTTAGAAGCAATATGAGATGATGGATGCAAGAACCATCATTTTGCATCTAGAGGAGCTTTATTTTTCTTAGTCTAGAACTGAGCAATATGAGATTGCTAAAGCTCTATTTAGCTATAAAAAGGTGGAAGGCACTTCGGCTCTTGCTCATGTATTGAAGATGTATGGGTATATTGAGCATTTGAGTAGACTTGGCTATGTAATGGATAATGATCTATACATAGATTTAATCTTGTACTCGTTGGCACCAAGTTTTGTACCTTTCGTGCTTAACTTCAACATGAACAAGATCTAAGTAACCATTTCTGAGTTAATCAACAAGCTCAAAACAGTTGATGGATCCTTCAAGAAGGATTCAAAAAGTGTCATGGTTGTCACTTCTGCTAAAGGCAAGAAGCAGAAGAAGAAGAAGATGACCAAGGTGCAACCAAAGAATGGTAGGGTTTCCAAGAAGAAGGTTGCCAAGAAAGAGAATCCCAAAGGAACTTGCTTCCATTGTGGAAAAGGTGGTCATTGAAAACGTAACTGCAAGGCCTATCTAAATTCTCTCAAGGTGAAGAAGCAAGCTGATGCTTCTACTTCAGGTATTCATATGATTGAAATTAATACTTATTCTATTGCTTCAAAATAATCTTGGGTATTAGATATCGGATATGGATCTCATTTGTGTAATGATCTACTGGGGGTTAAAAGCATTAGAAGAGTTAGAAAGGCAGAAATTTGTCTACAGCCAGCTACTGCACAAAACATCTCTACAATAGTTGTGGGGACTTACCATTTTCCTCTTCCAAGTGGATTAATACTGGAATTAAATAATTGTAATTATATTCCAGCTTTATCCAAAAGTATTATTTCTTTCAGTTGTTTATTGAATGATTATGACATTTCTTTAAAAGACAAGTGTTGTTATATTTTTAAGAACAATATGTTTTATGCTAAAGCTATCATTAAGAATGGTATATTTGTTTTTAATTTAATTAAAGAAGTGCATAATGTGGATACCAAGAGAATGAAACAAGATAATGTAAATACCTCATATTTATGGCATTGTCATTTATGACATATAAATGAGAAATGTATGACCAAATTACACAAGTCAGGTGATTTGGGATCATTTGATTATGAATCATTTGATACATGTGAATCTTGTTTATTGAAAAAAATGACAAAAGCTCCCTTTACTGGTAAAGGAGAACGAGCTAAGATGGTTTTGGACTTAATACATTCAGATGTATGTGGTCCAATGACTACACATGCCAAAGGAGGTTACTCCTACTTCATTACTTTCATAGATGATTATTCTAGGTTTGGATATATCTATCTAATGAAATATAAATTAGAAGCATTTGAAAAGTTCAAAGAATTCAGAAATGAAGTAGAGAAGCAACTTGGCAATAGTATTAAGGCACTTAGGTCAGATCAAGGTGAAGAATACTTAAGTCAATAATTTCAAGATTATCTTAGAGATAATGGGATTTTATCTCAATGGACTCCACCATATACACCACAATATAATGGTGTATCTGAAAGGAGAAATCGAATACTATTAGATATGATTCGATCTATGATGAGCCGAGCAGACTTGCCTAAGTCATTTTGGGGATATGCACTAAAAACTGTTGTTTATGTGTTAAATAGAGTTCCTAGTAAATCGGTTGATGTTACTCCATATGAGATATGGAATAACAAGAAACCCACACTTTCTCATATGAAAGTATGGGGTTGTCCTGCTTATGTGAAGAGGACAGTGTTAAATAAACTAGATGTTAAGTCTGACAAATGTTTATTTGTGGGATTTTCAAAAAAAAAAACATTTGGATATTATTTCTATCATCCCTTAGAACAAAAGGTGTATATGCTATCTTCTTGGAAAGAGAATTTCTCCTACGAGAGGACAGTGGGAGTAAAATTAAACTTGGTGAAGTTCAAGACCCACAAATAAAAGTAGATCAATCGATTGAACCTGAGATTGAATTTCATAATGATGAGATTACAGTTTAACCTGATTATATGCAAAATCCTAGAAGATCTACTAGAATGCATTCTATCCTTGTGAGATATGGATTTCACATTGATTCAGATAGAGGCATAACTGTAGTAGAGGACAATGAGCCTACAAGCTATCAATAAGTTTTGAATAGTTTAGAATGTGATTTATGGCTTAAGGCTATGCAGTCTATAATGGACTCCATGTATGAGAATAAAGTAATGACTTTAACTTAACCACCTGAAGGGATAAAACCCATAGGGTGCAAATGGGTCTTCAAAAATAAGACCAACATTTACCTATAAAGCTACTTAGTAGTAAAAGGCTATCGTCAAAAAGAAGGTATTGACTATAATGAAACCTTTTCTCCTATAGCGATGCTTAGGTCTATAAAAATACTTTTAGCCATTACAACTCATTATGATTATGAAATTCGGAAAATGGATGTGAAGGCAGCTTTCCTAAATGGAAATCTAATTGAGGATGTGTATATGACACAACTGGAAGGGTTCATATCACGAAATGGCAAAAAAGTATGCAAGCTTCAAAGATCCATTTATGGATTGAAGCAAGCCTCTAGGAGTTAGAACATACAATTCAATGAGACAATCAAAGAGTATGGTTTCTCATAGAATGAAGATGAACCTTGTGTATATAAAAGGATCAGTGGGAGTGCAATTGTCTTCCTAGTTCTATATGTGGATGACATATTGATCATGGAAAATGACATTTCTCTTCTCCAATATGTTAAAGTATGGTTATCCAAGAAATTCTACATGAAAGACCTTAGAGAAACATCCTATATTCTGGGAATAAGGATCTATAGAGATAGATCCAATAGGTTGCTAGGCCTTTTTCAAAGTACATATATAGATAAAGTATTGAAGAGGTTCAATATGGATCTTTCTAAGAAAGGGTTTATACCCATGGTGCATGGGAAACACCTTTCTAAGTCTATGTATCCAAAGACACAAGAGGATAGAGAGAGTATGAATAGAATACCATATGCATCTGCAATTGGCTCTATCATGTATGTTATGCTATGTACATGTCCAGATGTAGCATTTACTTTGATTGTCACAAGTAGATTCCAATCCAATTTTGGAGAGGAACACTAGGCAGCTATCAAGAATATCCTTAAGTACTTGAGAAGGACTAAGGATATATTCTTGGTATATGGGGAGGGCAGTTTGGAAGTAAATGGGTATACAGATGCCAGCTTCTAATCTGACAAAGATGCTTGTAAATCATGGTTTTGTGTTCATAATGGGAGGAGGAGCAGTTAGTTGGAAGAGTTCCAAACAAGAAACAACTACTGATTCCACAATAAAAGCTGAGTACATTGCTACTTCGAAAGTAGCCAAAGAAGCATTTTGGATCAAAAAGTTCATATCTGAACTAGGAGTGGTTCCTAGCATTATTGATCCGATTCCTTTATATTGTGACAACAATGGAGCCATTGTGCAAGCAAAGGAACCACGGTCTCATCAGTGATCCAAGCATGTTCTCAAATGCTACCATCTCATAAGGGAAATAGTAGCTAGAAATGATGTGAAAATAGAAAGGATCCCTACAAAAGATAATGTGGCAGATCCCTCACTAAAGCACTTTCCCAGATAAAGCATGATCACCATATAAATAATATGTGTCTGAGACATATGAGTGATTGGCTCTAGTGTCAGTGGGAGATTATTAGAGAGTATGCCCTAGAGCCCATGTAAAAGGGATGTATTTAATATGTATGAATTCATATTCTTAATAAAAGGCATCATTCATTTATTAATGCTATGTTTAAATACATGAGTTTATAAATCTTAAATTAATAAATGAAGGCATTCATATTATAAACACAGTGCAAAGGCGATCATGAAAGTGTTCATGATATGAGATGTCTATTGTATGCAAATATGCAAATATATAAATATCCCTAGTCATAGAATTAACAAGATAGGACATTGTTAATTCGGATAGACTAGCACATGTTATGCTTCTTGAATGGTTCAAGCAGTGGTTCTCACAACTGTGATTATGGAAAATAATAAAAGCTAACATGTGGATGCTTGTTAGAAGAACAAGTTCAATTGAGACCTGCAAAGAAAATCCTCACATGGATATTAAATCTATGTCAGTGAGGAATCTCTTCATAGCGGTTGTGCAAGTATCCTTAGACTTGAGATCACCAAGGTTATCTTAAGTAGCAAGTGGTATACTTTGACTCCATAACTGATTACTTCCAACTGGGGGTTAACATAGTTAGGAGGTTGGATATATCATAACCTACTTGAAGATAGTTGAGTGATTGACAAAGGATTCACCATCCCAGATTTATTAAGGGAAGTTATCTCGCATGATTCTATAATTGCCTTGTTCAAAGAATCTCTTGCCAGAGTAATATGCTGAGATGGATAGGGATCCATGAAGGGAATTTTGGGAATAATGGTTAAATTAATAGACCATACATAATTAGATTTATATGAGTTGATAGAAATCCGTACTCAGAATCTAATTGAGATAAGAGTGGTGAAAGGAGTAATTACACGGTAACTGTTTCTATGGAAGGGTATAGTCAAACCACTTGACTTTCCTGACATTTGGGTAGTCATGATGCCTAATTACAGGCCGCTCATGATTTGTATAATAGTGTATCATAAATATTAATACGGAATGATAAAATGATTTAAAGAAGTTTAAATCATGTGAGTTTTGAATAAAACTCACAATTACATATTATACTGTCCATATGGACACATATAGAGAAAAGGATAAAATGGTAAAATGACAATGATAATAATATTTGATATTATTATGGGAATAGAGAAGTGAATAAGAGAATAATTAATTAAAGAGTTTAAATAATTATGATCAAGTAAAATTGCTTGTAGAACTTTTTAGAAATATTTTGTAAAATGGACCTAATTAAAATATTGAATTTCATAATTAATTATTTTTGGACTATAAGTGTTATAGGGCTAATATAATAATTAATAGATCCATTGGAGAAATTAAAAGAGGCCCAAAGAATTGATTTTTGCGCAGAAAGCCTTTAGAGGAAGGGTTTCATGCCAACTTCAGATAGAAGGCCTTAGAGGCCTAATTCTTGGACCAAAATAAATAAAATATATTTCATAAGTGTTATGGAGCCTACATATTTAATTTGGATGAATTTATAATTCATTTGGGTGATTAAATCCAAGAGTATGCATGAAAGGCCTAGTTTGTGGGTTTTATATATAGTCTTTTATGAAAGGATTTAAATTGGATTTAATTGAGCCCAAATAAATTATTAATAATTTAAGAAGCCCATTTAATATTTCTCCAGAAATTTTAAAGAGCTCAATCTCATTATGAAGTTGGATTTTTAACCTAACTATAAAAATTCAAATGATAAGGATTTTAGGGTTAAGTGAACATTAAAAGAAAAGAAACACTCTCATTCTCTAACCCTAACTGTCACCCCCCTTGCTGGAATCAAGAGGATTTTGGCCAGCCCTTGTGTTCCTCCATTGTTGGTTCATTCAATCCTTCTCTACTGTGCATTACTCATTGGAGATGTTCAACTTTGGACACTGTGGTTTGCAACAACCCGTTGAGAAGGAAAATCAACTGTTCAACAAAAATCAAAGGTGATTTTTCTTATTCTCATTAATATTTATATTGTAAATTAATGGCAAGATCAGATCTGTTGGTTAAAAATTTTAAATTCTGCTTGTGTATGAGATGCATGTAATCGATAATTCGCAATAGTTAAGGCTTTGGTTGCAATCCTGATGGTTGATAGGACAAAATTTGGTATATGGATGGCTAGTGTTGGTGTTTGTTAGCATGGGGAACTACGTTTTGACTGAAAGGGGCCCTAGCTTAAGGGTTGGATGTTGAGGCATGATTCCCTTCTCTCCATGAGATGTTAGGATGATTTATCCACCCAGGGTTATAAGTATTTCTATAAGGGTTCATTGTATTCACATCTTCAACTACTAAACCTATACCTTCTCTAATCTTGGTTTCAGGTGCCATTTGCATTCCCCCATATGAATTGCACCCTTGAGACAAAGCCAATACATTGTATACCTTTAAACTACTTAACTCCATCTTCAATAACTCTATTTGTGCCCTAAGCATCAATACTTCATCTACACTATGTGTTCCTTGTTTCTTATATGTGGTATTTGTGTTTACCCATTGAGCTTCACTTATGGCCATCTCATCAAGGAGTAGGAAAGCTTCCTCTTGTATCTTATTCATGAAACTTCCCCCTGAAGCTGCATCTAGGAGAGACCTAGTTGCTTGATTAACACCTACATAAAAAGTAGATATTAGTTGATGCATAGCAATTTAATGGGGTGGACAACTCTTTAAAAGTCTCCTAAATCTCTCCCAGGCCTTATGAAATGGTTCCTCATAAAACTGCTAAAAGTTGTAAATATTATTTCTAATGGTAGCTATTTTAGTTGGTGGGAAAAACAAAACTATGCACTTCTCTTGTATTTCCTCCCATGATCTAATGGACTAGTTTGGAAGCATTTGCAACCAATCACTTGCCTTACTAATCAAAGTAAATGGAAATAGTTTAAGCCTAATAGCATCCACATAGACATTAGAATTTGCACTGTGTCACTAATCTCTAGAAAAATATCCAAATGTTGAGCTGAATCTTTAATCTTTAATCTTAAAAACTAGTTTTTCTGGACCTTGGTGATAGTAGTAGGTTTTAGCTCAAAGTGATGATCCAGAGGTAGCATAATCGTTCTGTGCTCATAAATCCACTCTTAAGAGTGGCATATTCCCTTATGGTTCTCAGTCTCATCCCATCCCCTTAGGCTTGATTTTGATTAACTTTCCCCCCAAGTAGAGGTGGTGGATCATTAAGAGAAGGGTCATTACGTGGCTCTTCCAGTAGATTCAAATTCATATTTTCTCTTTGTAATCTCCTGATCCTACGGAATGTTCTCTCAATTTTAAGGTTAATAGGCAATATCGGGTCATCTCTTACCATAAACTATTAACACCTATAAAGAATAAAAGAATAAAATTAATAAAATAATAAAGAATAGAAAGAGAAGAAGAATAACACACAAAAATTCACTTTAAAATCTAAAACAAACAAATGCCAATTTTTCGAGCAACAGTGCTAAAAACTTGACAGATATCTAGCAAGTGTACTAAATCGGCTAGTAATAAAGGAAAATATAATTAAGATCCTAAATATCGAACCCAAGGATATTGTGTAAAAGTTGTGTATTTTAGATTCTAGAATGAGTGATGTGTGTAAAGAATCCCTAAGTTTAGAGTGATGAAGAGCTACCTAAATAAAAAAATAGAAACTTAAACAACTAAGGTAATAAAAGAAAATAATTAGTTATTGGCTTAAGCAAATAAACATAAACTTAAACAAAGCAAGATATAAAAGATGGTAAAATTCAAAAATAAAAGGCACTTCTGCTAAAGGACCATCCACCTCAACTTCTATTGCAATGACTTAATTAAAGATAACACAAGTGATTATGAAAAACCGGTGTAAATTAAGGTATCTTATTCAGAATATCATTCTAAGCATTAAATCCTCTTACTAAGAACAATCCAATACTTAGTATAAAAATCCAGTTTATAAACTCCTAAGCATTCATTAGACCCTTTTGTTTGTCTACATAAATAGATAAATTGTATTTTCTTTTCATAAAACTGAATACACTATATTTTATTTTAACTAAACCTAATAAACTATATTTTCTTTCCATAAAACCGAATAAACTTTATTAGATATTATAATACACTATATTAACTTTTGTACAAACTAAATAAACTTGTGGATGAAAATCAATACATTCTATTTTGAAGTATAAAAATACAGTGTATTATCTTTTTGCAAAATTAAATACAGTTTATATTTTTCGTAAAACACAACGTACTGTATTTTCTTTTCATAAAAAATTAATACATTTTATAAACTTTTTAAAATGAACTACATACATTGTATTAGCTTTTGATAAAAATTCAAAACACTACATTAGATTTTATAAAAATAATGTATTTTCTATTTCAAAACACAATAAAAAGGTAAAAACTTTTGTAACTGAAATAAATACAATGTTTAAGCTTTTCATATAAAGTAAATACATTGTATTGAACTTTATAAATACTAAAAACAATGTATTTTCTTTTGCAAAACTCAATACATTGTATTTTCTTTACAAACATCTCAATACATTGTATTATATTTTTATAAAATTAAATACACAATATTAAACTTTATAAAAACAAAATATAGTGTATTATTTTTTAAACCTGAACTAAATGCATTGTATTATCTTTGATATAAACCGAACACATACAATGTTTTAAGCTTTGGCAAAAACTCACTACACAATACTTGGAAAAAAAAACAAAATGTATTAGCTATTGAGCATGCCATTGCCACTAAAAAAGCTTATTCATAGTTATACAAAAACACCTAAAAAATAAAAAAATAATAATAAAAAACTTGTTTTCATCATCTTATTCTATATTCTTTCCTTCATTATAAAGAATGTCTTTCTTAATATGCATATTCTTCTCTTCCCCAAAAATATGACATGCATGTTTTCCATATTGTTATTGTTTTTCTACACCTTTAAATGAATAATCAATAGGCTCTGACACTTTTTCATCTTGTTCTTGTTGTTTTACACCTTCAAATAAATAACCAATAGGCTCTGATACTAAGACAATCTGTTTATTTCTATCATGTAAATCCTGTAACAAAGTAAAAAATATTGTATTTAAATTAATATACAACTACAATAAATACAAACACACACATTTAATTAATTTTACTAACATTTATTTCATATTGCTCACTAAGTTCGATCATTGCAGCTTAAACTATATAATCAAATGTCTCATCACCTATATTCCATATGAATGAACTAGATATTTGCCTTTTTTCCACAACATCCTTTAAAAAATAATATAATTAAAACATCATTTTGATATTCAGTTTGAGTAAAAACTCAATGTATTATGCAGTAGATGAGTATAGAGGAGAATGAGCCTAGTCCACCTAATGGCTTATGCTTGGAGAAAGTGAAATGATGAAAATATGATACTTTACTATTTGACATTACTGGAAGTTGCCACTTATTTAACATGAAATAATAGAAAAAAAACTAAAATATAGTTTATTTACTTTTTGTACATAAATAAATACAATGCATTTTCTTTTTTACGAAACACAATACACTGCATTTTCTTTTCCTTTGATTAAATTGCAGTGTATTTACTTTTTATACATAAATAAATACATTATATTTTCTTTTTTATGAAACTTAATACACTGCATTTTCTTTTTTTTTTTTTACTAAAATACAATGTATTTACCTTTGTAGATAAATAAATACAATGTATTTTCTTCTGAAGAAACTCAATACATTGTATTTTCCTATCTTTTGACTGAAATATAGTATATTTGCTTTTGTACATAAATAAAATATAGTGTGTTTTCTTTTGACTAAAATACAGTGTATTTAATTTTATATATAAATAAAACATAGTGTATTTTCTTTTGATGAAACTCAATACACTGTATTTTCTTTCCATGTACACAAAATAAATAGAGTTTTTCAATTTTTTATAAGCTCTCATGCAGTGTATTGAATAACCATCAATAGATAATACATTGTATTTTCTTTTCACACAACTAAATACAATGTATTATTCAAACACTATACAAATATAAAATAAAACTTACTTCTTTTACAACTTTTTGCTTAGTTTTTGTTACTTGGTTATCATTAATGTCTTTATAGCATCCATATTCTTCTCTTCATTATAAAATTTATGTATATATTTTTCATTCTCTTCATTTTTTATGTCCTTCTTAAAAAAGGGAAGTAGCAAAACCCTTATGACATTGAAAATTTATAATTTAATATAATTTAATAATTATTACTTTAAAATTCATATAAAATGTATCAAATACCAAAAAATTACCTGAGTGCTAGCAGCACAATCTAATTTTTGAGAAATTCCAAAAATTGCTTCATGAATCTTTGTCATTTTTACCTTCAAATCATTTTTCAAATGATATATATCTTATTTCATGATTTTAATCTTTCGCATAAATTCCAACTGCCTAGATAACATTAGTTCCAACTGCTTCTTCATGTAATAAGCAGGTACACCCTTTTCGAAATCACAACTTTCCCATTAAGACATAGGGATAAATGCTGATGGATGATCACCAGTAGGGTCTGGAACATCAGCAATAAGCTTTGGGATAGCACCAAGTGATGGAGTTAAAATACTACTTAAACCTCTTTTAGACTCTAACTCAGTATGTTCTTCCTTGTTATATCCGTCCAAACCCTTTAAATCATATTGCTCAATCTCATCATCTATTGGTTGAATATTTTCTACTTTCAACTAAAAAAAACAAAAATAAATATATATTCACTTTTTGCTCAAACTAAATATAGTGTATTGAGTTTTGCCAAAACTTAATACACTGTATTGAGTTTAAAAAAATCTAATACACTGCATTGACAACTATATATAATACATTTTCTAAACCTAAAAAAACAATGTATTCACTTGTTCTTAATCTAAGAATAAACATTATGTATAATATTAAAAAAATAAAAAATAATTAAAAAATAATTACCTCATTATTAAAAAGGTCAATCTCAATGTTCTTCCACTAACAAACATGAGAAATACTCCATCTCAAAATTCGAGGAATTCCATCCCCAACTAATATACCAAAACTTGCATCAATCTTATCACAGCACTTAAAGAACCACAACAAAAAAACCAATGGATATCCTTTTAGCCTATACATCTTTCCAAATGAACCTTTTCGAAATATTCCCTTCATAATTTTTAATGTCATATTGAATACATCCTTTCCCCATAGATAATCGTTATATGTTCCACTGTCAACAACAATAATTTCCTCCTTACTCACCATCTTAACCCCTATGCCCGACAACAGATAGCAGTGAACAAAATATAATATTGCAATTTTCACTACATTCTCATCTAAATTATACTTGGCTCTTAAAAAAACCTTGCCTATCGAATCCTTTGAAATTTTCACATTCCTTAGAAAATACCTATCAATCAAAGAACTACCATCGCTTGATAATTTTGACCAGTCAAACTCTCCACTACACTTTAAACTAGCAACAATAGCAAATTCAACTATTCCAAATGTCAAAACTACACCATTTACCTTTGCAGATAATTCTTCATCATTAGTTGTACAAATCTCCCTCAATAATAGTGAACGTATGACTTGCCCTTGAGCCATAACCTTTTGCAAGATCGAGAAGATGTGGAATATGACATATTTAACTACAAACAATAACATATATTATGTTTATAATTTTATTCCAAAAATTTAATCAACAAACATAAAACAAAAAAAATCAAACATCTATAACATGAAACATAAATGTAATACACTATAAAACACATAACATATATATAATATCTAATGCAATGTATCAAATTTTACTAAAACATATTATAGTGCATTCATTTTTGTAAATGAGATAAATACAGAGTACTATCTTTTGATAAAACTAAACACATTGTATTTTCTTTTCATAAAAGATAATACATTGTATTTTCTTTTCATAAAACCTAATAAACTATATTACACCTTATAAAAATAAATATATTTTATTAAATTTTTAATATGAACTAAATATATAGTATTAGCTTTTAATAAAAACCCAAAACACTGCAATATAGTTTATAAATACAATGTATTTTTTGCTTAAAAACAACAATATAGTGTATTAACTTTTGTAACTGAACTAAATACAGTGTATAATCTTTTGTTATAAACTAAAGACATTGTATGAAACTTTGTAAAAACCAAATACAGTGTATTTTGTTTTATACATGAAGTAAATACAATGTACTACCTTTTGCAAAACTAAATACACTATATTTTCTTTTCATAAACGAAAATAAACTGTATTACACCTTATAAAATTGAATATATTTTATTATATTTTTAATATGAACTAAATACAGAGTATCAACTTTTGATAAAAATCCAAAAAAATGCAATATAATTTATAAATACAATGTATTTTCTTTTTAAAAATAACAATATAGTGTATTAACTTTTATAACTAAATTAAATATAGTGTATAACCTTTTCATAGAAACTAAAGACACTGTATTAAACTTTATAAAAACTAAATATAGTGTATTTTCTTTTATAAAAAAATACAGTGTATTATGAAAAGAAAAATAAAATGTATTTTAATAAGAAAATACAGTGTATTGAGTTTTGTTAAAAGAGTCAAAAGAAAATACAGTATATTGAATTACTAAAACCTAATACAATGTTTCTAGTACATAATTTCCAACTAAATGTAATCAGTTTTACTAAAACTTAAAATAATATACTCAATTTATACTAATATCAACTATAGTGTAAAGAAATATTTCCAAAACTAATACACTGTATTTACTTTATGAACAAATAATGACCTAACAATCCACAATGTGTACAACTTACAAACAATCAAATTATATATGCAAAATCTCATTCATCTCACTTAAGATATATAACCAAAAAAAATGTATCAATGATGACCCATTGTCAAAGAAACCAACAACAAATCAATACAACAATAAACAAGAAATCAATGCAATAAAGATTGATATAACATAAAAAAATCACAAACAAAAAATTAGTACTACTATAAAAAAACTAAAAAGATTATAAATATTAATCAAATAAAAAAAATAAAAAAATAATGAAGTGAAAAATATAGAAGGATTTACTTACCAGCGATGAATTAAAGATGAATACACTTCTAGAAACAAATACTCGATGAATCGCACTAACTCTCCAACAAGTTGCTGATATCAACCAAATAACTTAAAGACAAATAATGAATTTAAACATAATAATTTCTAAAGGTAAGAAGAAAACCCTTAGATACAAATGAAAAACCTTCATAGATTATAACAATGTTAAAACCCTCAAATACAAATGAAAAATCATCAGAGATGAAAACTGCCTTTAAAAGTTAAAAGGGAACACAATAATGAAATAACTGGGTATATTTGATATACATAAATTTTTTAAATTAAAAATGGATATATTTGAAACTGAAAATGCAAATATGAAACACATAAAAAAAAACCCTATGGCATTTTCTAAAACAAAATAGAAAGGGGGTATTTCACGTAATTTCCTCTAATAACAATTATCATATGGGTTTAAACCCATAAAGGTCCAAAAGAGTCCATACATAAAAGATATTATGAAAGAGGTCTAATTAGATAATAAATATAAAAAGTTCTAAATTTTTGGATTTGATAGATTCATATTAGATTTCATGAATCTATCCTCTGTTACATTACTGAATGATGACCAATCACTATAGCCAGTTCTCCGCTAGAAAATTTGGATAATTCAACTACCTAAATGTATTTGAAGAAGCTGATGAGGTATTATTTTATTTTTCCTAACATCTTCTCAACCTTTCTTTTTTATCTTATTGTACTTTCTTTGATTGATTTAACCATCAAAATATGCTTTTTGCCATATTTGAATGACCTTTTTTTGGTGTTTAAATTTATCAAAGTCTCCTAGCCGATCTGACCTCTAAGCCATTTGTAGAACACCAAACTTCTGCCATTAACTCATGGCCAACAAAAGTTAAAACCACAACTTAGCAAAAAAAAAAAAATAAATTACTAATAATATAAAATATCAATAAGATAACCAAGTAATAATCACAAGAATACAAATAATAATAATGTGATCCATAATAAGTATATGATGCAAAATGACACTAGGAGCTAAAAAAAATTCAAAGTTTTGGTTAACCAATCCGAAACCGAACTAATTTTAAGTTAATCAAAATAAAAATTTAGGCTTAAAAATTTTTAAAAATAACTGTTGACTAATGGTTAACCTCTCTATATATATATTTTATATATTACATTTTGATTTTTACACTTAATTTTCTCAATATTTTTGTAACTTATAAATATTATGATATTTGAATTTCTAAAATATTATTATAATATATATTTTTAGTAAATAAATATTGAAATTATCTATTTATTACAATTATTTATTCATTACATGTACATAATTAGCATTCTATTATTAGTTTCATATTGATTATACTCAATTCTTTTAATTAATTATGAAAATTTTACTTTTCTTTTTATTATTTTAATGAATGTTATATTTGCTTTGCATTTTTCATTTTTGAAGCATTTTTAACTATTAAAAACAACATTACAAATTATACAATTTATAAATTTATATGTCAAAGTTTTTAATGGTTAACCAATAAATCGATATGAAAAATTAATAAAAAATCGAAATCGATATAACAGTCAATCAAAATTAATGGAATGGTTAATAAAATTGTTAATGGATTCATTAATTGGTCTATGTTAACCCCTAATAACTATGCATGATTTTGCCAAAATAAATAAATAAAGCATTAATTGCCAAATTTACAAAACTGCTTTTAATTAGCTACCTACCATTAAGCAACTTTTTTTTATTAAAAGAATCAAGCAATTACATACACACATACACACACCTAAATTTGATTTTATAATTTATTTGAACACCTATATTTCAATAATAACATATGAAGTATATGTGTTTGTCAATTTTGTAAATAATAAATATTAATTAACATTACCTTTAAAAAATTAAACCTTGCTAATGTGACATCACACAACATCAAAATTAACAAAAAAAACATCATAATCAATAGTAAAACAAATTCATTTGGGTTTCAATTCCGCCCAATCTAAATATGCATGTTGGTTATGTGTCTTGATTATAATAATTCAAGTGTTATAAAGTCAAATTCAAGTGATTATATATGTATTATGTTTTAAAGATATACAGGGTCCGTTTATTTACATAAAATAGTTTTCTATTTTCTATTTTTATTTTCTTAAAAAATTAGAGTATTTGTTTTCAATAGAAAATTTAAAAAAACACGTTTATATATTAACAAATGAAAAATTAGAGTATTTATTTTCTGTATATATGTATGTGTATTTATGTACATACATACACATATATACATGCAAATGTATGTGTATATATATATATACATACACATCTATACATGTATATATATACACATATATACACAAGTATGTATACATACATGCATGCATACATACATACATACATACATACATTCATACATACATATGTATATGCATTATATATGTATATGTATGTGTATACATGTATGTATGTATATATGTATGTATGTATGTATGTATGTATGCACATACAAATATATAAATATACATATATGTATATGTATATTTATATGTATGTGTATGTATATCCATATATGTGTATATGTATATGTATATGTATATGTATATGTATATGTATATGTATATGTATATGTATATGTATATGTATATGTATATGTATATGTATATGTATATGTATATGTATATGTATATGTATATGTATATGTATATGTATATGTATATGTATATGTATATGTATATGTATATGTATATACACTCACACACACACATAGATATATGTGTGTGTGTGTGTGTTACATACATACATATGGATATGTATATATATGTATATACATACATACATATACATATACATATACATATACATATACATATACATATACATATACATATACATATACATATACATATACATATACATATACATATACATATACATATACATATACATATACATATACATATACATATACATATGTATGTATGTATGTATGATATATGCATGTACTATATATATATGTATGTATGTACACACAAGCGTGTGTGTGTGTATGTGTTAAGATTATTCAAAAAATTTAGAAAACGTCTTTTATTAATTTTTTATTTTTTTCTTTATTTTAGAAAACTAAAAAAAATCCATTTTCTATTCTCTATTTTAGAAAAATGACTAAAATAAATATGATCTCTATTTTCTATTTTCTATAAGTGAAGAGGCTCATAGAATTTGGAATTGTAGATACTAGGTCTTAATGCCTCCTTGTAACGCCCTAAAAATCTTAATTTTGTAAATAGTATTTTTTGAGCTGTGAATAGTATCGTCCAGAGTAAATAATACCATCCGAAATCATAATACATTTTTCTTGAGCATTAGAAAGTATAATTCATGAAGAATCCGATAATGTAATTTTAATGTGAAATTGACCTAATAAATAGTGCACACTTTGACTTGGTATTCGATCAAGGTTAAAAAAAATTATTCGAGACTTATAAAAATTAATTTGACCATAGAAGGTTATTATAAATGGTAAAACAAAATTTTTAAAGGTGAAAAATGGAAACAAAATTAAGACAAAAAAAACTAAATTACCGAACTAGTAAATTACCATCGAATTAAAAAAAATTACCGAAATGATGTATTTTTTTATCTGAAAATTTGTACACACCCAAAGAATATTTTCTTGTAGTTATGGACATATTTTTGTGAAAAACTACATGAAATAAAATTTGAACCAAAGAAGAAATGATAAATAAAGTCATGTGAACCATTTAATTTAATTATGGTCACCTATTTGAGTATATGTAATGGGTGTGAGTAAGTGAAGTATGTAGGAATGAAATGGATGTATAGGAGTTAAATGAGTGTGAGTGAGTGAAGTATGTAAGAGTGAAATGGATTTGTAAGAGTGAAGTGGGTGTGAGTGAGTGAAGTATGTGGGAGTGAAATGAGTGTAGAACCAATAAAAGATGAAAAATTTGAATCATATGGACCATTGGATTGAGATGTGTTGGTTTAATCATAGCCATCCATTTGTGTAGATAAATATAGATGAAAGATTATAGAAATTTGATGAACTTATCCATTCCATCTTCATCTTCATTAAGTGGCTAAACCATATCCTCCACCAAAACCCACCATTTTAGTTCAATGTTTCTTGAAAATTAACTTGCTTTCTACCCTAACTTCTCACTTAAATCTAATCTTGATCATCCTCCCTACTAAACATATATTAGTGGAGAAAAGGCTATAGAATTTTAAAGTGTGAAGGAGAAAATTCTACCCAAGTATGTATTATGTTAGATTTTTTATAAATTTGAGTTAGAATTAGTGAGTACAATAAGAATATGTGTTAAATTTGTTAAAATTGGAAGAAAAATTAGGAAATAATTATCTTCATAATTTTAGCCTAGGTGGAGAAATTGGTGATGAATAAAGAAGGAAAAAGGGAAAAAAAGGAAAGCCTAGATAGAAGCCAAGGAAATAAGGTTAGTAGATACCTAAAACTAATGTATTTCAATTTGTTTATGATTATGTATGTTGCATAAAATTGGGTAAATAAGGAGTATAATTAAAATTAATGTTATAAAGATTAAATTTAATGTTAAATAAGTTGATTTAAAGTGTTTAATTGATGTTTTAAAGCTTTAGTAAGGAAACCCCAAATTACATACTTTATGTAAGTAATGGTAGGAATACATGTATATGAAATTTTGATTATTTAATGATGGAAATGTGTAATAGATGACTTAAAAACATAAATGAAATAAAAAATTAAAGGAAAATAAAAAATTATGGATAAAGTTACATATTGGCTGAATTGATGTGCATATAAGAACATTATGAACATAATGATGGAAATAATAATAGATGATGAAAAGTTAGAAATGATGATTATTATACATGATGCATAAAATTTGGTTTATACATAATGAGAAAATTATAAAGAAAATTAGTATGATATGGATTTAATAAAGGAAATGGTGTGATTATTTTGCCCTTAGTGATTAGTGGTTAAACCAGAAGTATAAGAGATAATTTGCTAGCTATAGGAACACACACCATGGTAATGAGTCATGTCAACTCATATTTTTAGGCCAATGGCAATCTACACATTAATACAGTGATATTATGAGGAAAAAAAAAGAGAAAAGAAGTTGATTATGCAATTTGGTCAAAATAATAACCCTAAATGGTAACTTTAACATCTTTTGAGACTTTAGGCTCCTTATCCCACATATTCGGTTTGAGGTTTTTCACTAAAAATTATTTAGGAAAAAGCTATAATTAGATGATAAAATGGATGGAATAGTGGTAAAACTGTAATTAAATGATAAAATGGATGAAATAGTTCAAATTATAATTATATAGCAAAACTGATGAAATAATGGTAAAACGGTAATTAAGTGGTAAAATTATGGAATTAGTGGCAAAATGGTAAATAAGAGAAAAAAAATTTCGTACTAGTGGAAAATTTGAAATTAAATGTTAAAATTGACATCGTAAGGGTAAAATTCTAATTGCAGGTTAGAAATTGATATATGAAGGACAAAATTGTGATTTTGGAATTAAAGTGAAGCTTTAAGGGTAAAAAAGTAATTTTGAAAATAAAATGGAATCTGATAATGGTGAATTATATGATGTTTTTAGTATGTTTTTATGTGTTTGATTGAGTTAATTTTGTGTTAATTAGGTTTAATTTGAGTTTAATTTGTTAGTTTTGTGTTTTTAGAGTTAATTCTGTGTTTTGCATGATTTTCAGGGCTAAAATGATGAAAAAGGACTTAATTGTAAAAAAAAGGCAAAGTTTTGGGCCAAAAGCGTAAAATTGAAGAAATTGCGCAATAAAACGAGCTTCAGTCCAGATCATTGAGACGTGGCCACGTGAAAACATTGAAGTATATTACACGTGACCACGTGAAGAGGTTAATTATGAGGTAACGTGGCCATGTGAAGTTGAAATGAAGGAATAAGAGAAGAGTAAGTGGCCACGTGAAGAATTAAGTGAAGAAGGAAGCAAGACACGTGACCACGTGTGACCCAAGGCAAAACTCACACGTGGCCACGTGTGAGGAAGGACAACATCTACACGTGACCACGTGCAGGAAGGCACAAGTTGATGCGTGGCCACGTGCTTTGATTCTCCAATTGCGCGAAGGATTTCCCGAGCTTCCTGTTTTGAGCAGACTTACTTTCCTATTCTGATTCTGCAATTTTGGAAGAAATCTACCACGTTTTTGCCTATAAATAGAGCCCCAAAACACAGAAGAAAGATATATAGAGAGATAGAGATAGAGATCAGATCCTTAGTTTAGCTTTGTTTTTCTTAAAGTTTTTCTTTTACGTTCTTAGTTTTCAAGTTTTTATTCAAGCTTTTGTTTTTAGTTTTAACCATGTCTTTTGAGTAGTTTTCTTTAACTTTTGCTAATGGATTCTTGAAATCTTGAATTTTCATTGTTATGACTTTATTTTGAGCTTAATTTCAATATTGGTTGATTATTTCTTGGTTTTAAGCATATTCTTATCCTTGATTGAGTTGAGATTGATTGTTGGTTTATTGAATAAATAACTAAGAATTGGTTTTGACATAGTTAATGATTTGCATGTTCTTGGATTAACTCTTTAATGTTTATGCATGATTATTATCCAAAATATGAGATGATTATGTATGAATTTTATTGGTTAATACTAAGAGAGGAAGAATCAAGAATGAATTGGAATTGAATCACTTGAGAAAGGCTTCAATGAATATTTAGGAAGTTAAAACTAGATTTGCATGCTAAGTATTAGATTTGTCTATGAGTTTAATACTAAGAATGATAGACTTGAATAAAGATATCTGGCTTTATTACTAGTTTTTCCATAATCACTGGTATTATTCTTTGAATTTAAGTCATTACAATGAAAGTTAAGGTGGATAGTTTCCTTAGCAAAAGAATTTCAGTTATTGTTTTGTTTTTAATTAATGTTTTACCTTTTATTTTGTTTAATTGTTTATTTTGTTTAATTTTTGCTTTCAAATCAAAAAACATTTGGGAAACAATCTCAGGTTGATTTAATTCATACATAGATATTATCCTTAGCAATCCATGTTCCCTTGGGTACGATATTTGGGGTCTTAATCTATATTTCCCTGTATTACTAGCCGATCTAGTACACTTGCTAGACACCGGTCAAGTTTTTGGCGCCGTTGCCGGGGAACAGCGGTGTTGTTTGTTTAATATCTTTGGTTGAGTTAGTCTGATATTTTTATTTTGTTTTTAATTTGGTGATTGTTCTTTGCAGGAACAATTCTAAACATCTTTCAAGATGATGCAAGATGAGGTCCAAGATTATGAATTGTATCTGTTGAAACAACGAATGAATGATCTACTAAGAGAAAGAGAGGAAATAGAACGATTGCGTGCACAATCACAAAATCCTTATTCATCACCACCCATGGCTGAAGATTCTTATTCTCTTTGGACTTTGAGAGCACAAATGGAAGAATTGAAAAGAGAGAATCAAGAACTACAATGCTCAAAAGAGGCCTATATCTCCGAGAATCAACGTCTTCAAAACCAGCTTATATGTAAGGACGAGCAACTTAGGGCAGAAAAAGAAAGATGGAAGGCCACACAAGAAGCTATTCTCTCCGAAACCGAAAATGTTTGTGACTTGCTTATAAGAAAGGAAAGGGAATATTATGCTGAAAAAGGAGAGTTGGAGGCTACATTAAAGGCTCAAGGGGAAAAGTTTAGAATTCAAGAAGAGAAAATAAGGGCTCAAGAGGAGACAATTAAAAGTCAAGAACATTTATTAAGGGATAAAGAGCATGGAATTGAAAAGTTGGAATCTAAGCTAGAACTTTTGAGCACACAAGGTGATGATGGTAAGGAAAAGGAACAAAATCATTCATTTATGGAGGATAAGGAACAAGAGGATCAATTCATATTTGAGGATAAGTCGTATGTTTATTTAGAAGGTGTAGGATCTTTTGTAGAGAATTTTTCACCAAAGGAGCAAGAAGGAAAGGATTCTTAAGTGGAGATACCGAATTCAGTTCGCTTGAAGGATTTATTTAGGCTAGAAGAGCCGGTAGAGTTCGTCATAAATGAGCCAAAGGATGAGTCATATTTTATTGAAGATATGGAGTTTCCAGCTTTGATAAACTATGACAAGTTTCTTCTACTAATGGGAGAAAATGAGGAGCAAAGTCCGGAGAGACCTATGTTTGGATCACAAGCTCGACCTCCCGAGAGTAACAAGAGTCGAGCTGGGACTCAATAAACCAGAACTTCTTCTTTAACTCTTCTCTTTAAATTTTCATTTTTTATGTTTTGCATGTTTTTTGTTCTGCTATTGTTTTTATCTCTTAAGGTTTAATGCATGTTTGTTAGTTGCTTGTGTCTTTTAATTCATGAGTTTAAGATTAGGGGTTAGACATAAGTTACTCCTAGTAATTTTGTGCTTAATTATCATATTTAAGTAAGGATTTCAAAGAGCTACAATAATTTTTGAAGTGAATTGCAAATTAGTTGAACTTAATATGGAGTTATGAGTCTTGAGTTATTTTCATTGTCTGAATGAGAATTTGATCCTAGTTGCTTGATGCTTCATGAACTTAAGAGGGAATTATTCAGTTTGCTAAATGAATGGACTTGATTTGTAATTCAACTAGTTTGAAGATTTACATATTGTTTGGCATAACTAAATTAAAGCTTAAAGAAAAAAGAAAAGGCATAATTAAGTGATTAAATGAGTATGAGGAATATGGTAATTGAAATTTAATTTTTGTGCGTGCAGAAAATAAAGCCAAGAATACATAAGAAAGCCAAATGCGTGGCCACGCCTCTCTCAACACAAATCTACACGTGGTCACGTGTCTAGGCTTTTGTTCTTCACACGTGGTCACGTGTGGATCTATTTGTTCTTCATACGTGCCCACGTCCTCCATCTCCAATGCATTTTGCGTGCCCACGTGTGAATCCACCTATAACCATGCGTGACCACGTCCAAATGACCACGGTTTGTTTTCTTTCTTCCCTCACACTTGCATTTTCTGTGCTCTTATCTCTCTCCTTACTCATACATCACCCACCACACCTTTACACACTCACTCACATACTCACTCACGCACACACCTTTCCATTAAGGCACACACTTAGTTTTTCATTTGCATGATTGACTTGATGAGCTTAATTCAACTAAATTGGTGCATGTTTCATTAGTGTTGAATACAAGTTTAC
Source organism: Excoecaria agallocha (assembly GCA_037975025.1). Taxonomy (NCBI): domain Eukaryota; kingdom Viridiplantae; phylum Streptophyta; class Magnoliopsida; order Malpighiales; family Euphorbiaceae; genus Excoecaria; species Excoecaria agallocha. The sequence continues at coordinate 162,788 of JBBPFJ010000049.1, forward strand.
TTAGAGATTGATTTTCAAAGTTATGCATTATATTTACTCTTAGCTACTTATTGTTTGACATTGAGCTTCCTTATGGCTTCATATAGGTTGAGTTTGTATTTGAATTGGCTTATTTTCTTTTGTGCTTACCATGACCAATTAACATCTTTCTCTTCCTTTTATTTAAGCCTAACCATCACCAATTATCTTTACACTTGAGATTATGCATTCATACATTGTCCACTTTGTCACCTATGGATAGTATGCATTGAGCACTTAAGCAAGTTTGGCCTAGTTCCATTTATTCACTTAGTTACCATGTTTATTAAAGTCTTGTTCATTGCACTGTATTTGGTTTAGAGGCATGTTTGCTTGTTAACTTAATTCCATTGACCTCTTGCTTTCTTTTTGACTTGATTATGGTTCTAACTATGGTGAGCTTACATTTTTGGTCACTAACTTGTTTCTCAAAAGTGATAAAGTGTGCTGACATTTTCATACTTTGCTGAGGACAGCAAGATTTTAAAGAGGGGGATAGAGCTCAGCTGAGCTGATATTGAAGACCAATTTAAGGGAGTTTTTCTTACCTTACTCAGTTTCTTACTCATGAATTATGTTGTTTTAGTTGGTTTAGTTGTTTAGTCTAGTTTTGTTTTTAGTTTACATGTTTAGTTTTTTAGTTTTGCATGTTAGTTTAGTTTATTCATTTATCATATATTGTACATTTAGCTTAGTTCGCCCTAGTTATTCTCAAAACTTGAACACTTTGAACTTGAATTTAGAATGTGCAATGTTTAAAATTCTTGTTTAGCATTAGAACAAGCATGTTGTTTAATGAATTTTTGGCTAGTTTAATAGTCAACTTGACTTATATTTGTTAGTTTCTACATTTTTTGAGCACTTAAGACCAGTTTTTGAACTTAAAGAAAAATAATGCATTGAAATAGTCAAGTGATGAATTTTAGAATACTAGAACCTTCCTCATCACCCTTCAAAGCATATAAATAACTCAAAATAACTTGGAAAGTGATCTAGGCAATGTTTTTTTTTGTTGAGCCATATTTTAACTTATTTTCCTACCTTATATGCATATTTATCCTTTGTTAGCCAATTTTGAGCCTAATGAGGTATGCTTAATGCGTGCCATATTTATTTTTCTTGTTACACTCATTTATTTCACCATATAGCCTAAAAAGCTTTTAGCTTTCCTTCTAGAATTGGCCACTCTAGGATTGGATGGATTAATAAGAATTGGGTATTTTGATGGGTGTGATAAGATGTTGTTGATTTTATTAAGAGCTATTGTTGAAGTCAAGTGAATAGTGAATTTTGATTTTGTGATTACCCATGTTATTATTGTATTGCCAACATCAAAGCTAGTGAAGAAAAAAAAAGAAAAAAAAAGAAGAAGAAAAAAGAAAAGAAAAAGAAAAAAAAGAGAAAAAGTGAAAGAAAAAGAAAGAAATTTACAAATAAAGCTAGTATGTATGGCAAAATCTTAAGTGTGGGGTAGTTACAAGAAAAAATGGTTATGACTTCTTCAAAAAGGGTATGAATTGCGAATGAAAAAGAGTTTCAATTATTATTTCTTGTTCATAAAAGAGCTTTGAATTATGAAAGGTTGGGAAATTTTGGCTAAATTCTGTATTGATTAAGTTAATGGGATGATATTTGTGAATTATTAGTCTATTTTATCTTAGAGTGGCTATTCTTATTATTGATCTTTTATCCATTCTTTGATAACCAATACCTAAGCCCCATTACAACCTTTAAAAGACCTATGTCATTTTAAGTTTGTTGTTGAGTTGTTTAGCGGAGATGACCTTCGGGTTCCGGTGCTAAAGGAGAGGCCTATGGTGTTTCTAGAGTTTCAAGTACGAAACCTTGAGTATACTTATGTGTACATTCATTCTAACCTTGACTATGAATTTGCATTGGTGTTTTGGATTTTGAAAATACTTCAATTGTTTTGGTCTTGCACACACACACAAGGAAACTAACTTATATTGTCTTGATTGAATTTATTCTAGTTGAAAGTTTTATTAAGTGCTCTTGTTAATTGTTAACTTGGTTTTGAACTGAATGATTCTTTATTTAAGTTTGATTATTTTGAGAAGTTGGTTTGTTCTAATTTGCTCGAGGGCGAGCAAAGTCTAAGTGTGGGGTATTTGATAATGGTGAATTATATGATGTTTTTAGTATGTTTTTATGTGTTTGATTGAGTTAATTTTGTGTTAATTAGGTTTAATTTGAGTTTAATTTGTTATTTTTGTGTTTTTAGAGTTAATTCTGTGTTTTGCATGATTTTCAGGGCTAAAATGATGAAAAAGGACTTAATTGTAAAAAAAAGGCAAAGTTTTGGGCCAAAAGCGTAAAATTGAAGAAATTGTGCAATAAAACGAGCTTCAGTCCAGATCATTGAGACGTGGCCATGTGAAAACATTGAAGTATATTACACGTGACCACGTGAAGAGGTTAATTATGAGGTAACGTGGCCATGTGAAGTTGAAATGAAGGAATAAGAGAAGAGTAAGTGGCCACGTGAAGAATTAAGTGAAGAAGGAAGCAAGACACGTGACCACGTGTGACCCAAGGCAAAACTCACACGTGGCCACGTGTGAGGAAGGACAACATCTACACATGACCACGTGTAGGAAGGCACAAGTTGATGCGTGGCCACGTGCTTTGATTCTCCAATTGCGCGAAGGATTTCCCGAGCTTCCTGTTTTGAGCAGACTTCTTTTCCTATTCTGATTCTGCAATTTTGGAAGAAATCTACCACGTTTTTGCCTATAAATAGAGCCCCAAAACACAGAAGAAAGATATATAGAGAGATAGAGATAGAGATCAGATCTTTAGTTTAGCTTTGTTTTTCTTAAAGTTTTTCTTTTACGTTCTTAGTTTTCAATTTTTTATTCAAGCTTTTGTTTTTAGTTTTAACCATGTCTTTTGAGTAGTTTTCTTTAACTTTTGCTAATGGATTCTTGAAATCTTGAATTTTCATTGTTATGACTTTATTTTGAGCTTAATTTCAATATCGGTTGATTATTTCTTGGTTTTAAGCATATTCTTATCCTTGATTGAGTTGAGATTGATTGTTGGTTTATTGAATAAATAACTAAGAATTGGTTTTGACATAGTTAATGATTTGCATGTTCTTGGATTAACTCTTTAATGTTTATGCATGATTATTATCCAAAATATGAGATGATTATGTATGAATTTTATTGGTTAATACTAAGAGAGGAAGAATCAAGAATGAATTAGAATTGAATCACTTGAGAAAGGCTTCAATGAATATTTAGGAAGTTAAAACTAGATTTGCATGCTAAGTATTAGATTTGTCTATGAGTTTAATACTAAGAATGATAGACTTGAATAAAGATATCTGGCTTTATTACTAGTTTTTCCATAATCATTGGTATTATTCTTTGAATTTAAGTCATTACAATGAAAGTTAAGGTGGATAGTTTCCTTAGCAAAAGAATTTCAGTTATTGTTTTGTTTTTAATTAATGTTTTACCTTTTATTTTGTTTAATTGTTTTTTTTGTTTAATTTTTGCTTTCAAATCAAAAAACATTTGGGAAACAATCTCAGGTTGATTTAATTCATACATAGATATTATCCTTAGCAATCCATGTTCCCTTGGGTACGATATTTGGGGTCTTAATCTATATTTCCCTGTATTACTAGTCGATCTAGTACACTTGCTAGACACCAGTCAGAATCTTAAGGGTAAAAAAGTAATTTTGGTCATAAGTAGAAATTTTAGGGGTAAAATTATAATCTTAAGGAAAAATAACAATTTTAATGGCAAAACCATAACTAAATGGTAAAATTGTTAAAAATGTCATAATATAATGGAAAATGAGAAAAAAATTAGTAATAAAGGGATAAAGTATAGAAAATAACAATCCAAAGGAATAAATAAAATAAATAATAGTATTATTAAGAATGAAAGGAAAATGGAAAATTAATAAAATAAATAATAGTCATAAATGAGACAAATTATGTATAAATTATATTAATATATCATGCATTAAAGGAAAAAACATGTATAGAAGATTATATAATTAATTTATTTTGACTAAATTTTATCAATATGATAAGTGCATACTTGTGTGCATGTTGAAATATATTAGTTTATGTATCCACCACTATATATTTTATGCTTAACACGTAGTATTTGTTGCGAGTAGGTTCCATCTAACAATCAAGAATGCCCGAAAAGGATGGGTTAGCATTACAAATAGAGCCTTTAATTTGGAGAAGGGAATTTTGTATATGCATATTACATGTATACGTGAATAAATATGTATATAAGACTTAAGGGATTGTAATAAAATATTATGCATGTAAATATAATCTTGTGTAACTAATGGGTTGATATGTATATTTTGAGAGGAAAGATTATTCTTATGTATACATTGGAAATATGATGATGGTGTGTTGTGATAATATTAAAGGTGGATGTGGTTGTTAAAATTTTTAGGAGTGTTTGGAACTTGATTGTGCAGGATAGGGTAGGAGTAGTTGCATCCGTTATGCTACCAAAAATTTACCAAATGAATAGTAACCATGTAATTAGTTGATTAGCATATGCATGTACAAAAAATCCACCAAATTTATAAGGAATATTCAGTTGATAGGGTTTTAAAAATAATTGGGATAAGGAAATGATTTTAGTAAAATTTTATGATGATGGTGTGTTGTAATAATATTAGAGGTGGATGTGGTTGTTAAAATTTTTAGGAGTGTTTGGAACATGATTGTGCAGGATGGGGTAAGAGTAGTTGCATCCGTTATGCTACCAAAAATTTACCAAATGAATAGTAACCATGTAATTAGTTGATTAGCATATGCATGTACAAAAAATCCACCAAATTTATAAGGAATATTCAGTTGATAGGGTTTTAAAAATAATTGGGATAAGGAAATGATTTTAGTAAAATACAATGCCTTGAGCGTTGTTACTGACTGGAATGGTTAAGTCCGAGTAGACTTATCTTTTAGGTTCGATAAACTTAGCTTCGTAAACCCTAAGTTCGATCAGACCAGGGCTTAGGTCTGATCGAACTTAAGTTTTAAGTTAGATCAAACTTAACTTAAAACCCATTAGATTTGATCAGACCTAATTCAAGAAATGTAAAGGTGAGATTTTTATGATCTTATCTGAAATAAACCCTCGAGGGCATAATTGTCTTTTTGACCTATAGGCTTTAGTTTGAGAAGAAAAGGGATTCTCTTTCTCCTTGCTTCCTAAGTATTCTTTTTTAAAGCTTTTACACTCCACAAAATTCCTAACACACAAAATTTATTCCAACAAGCTTGGATTTATATGGTTCTTGGAGAAGTTAAAGTCAACACTACTTTAAAAACCCCAAAGGTATTACACCTGAGGGCTTTATCTATATAAGGGTTAGTTTTTAATTTTTTAGTGCTTTATATATATATATATATATATATATGTGCTTTACCTTTTTTTCTTGTTCCTTTAAGCTTTTTTTTGTCTTAAAAATATTTCTTTTATTCTTTTCATCTTCATATATTTATATAGTTCGTATTTAAATGGATAAATGATGTATTTTACGTATCAAATATGCCTCTTTTAGGTTATTATTTTCATTTATCTTATGGGTTTTGTACAAGGCCACAAAATACACCCTAATAGTATTAGAGCATGTTTAAGGTGCATTAAAAAGTAAACATAAAATGTTAAGCAAGTTAAAGTGTAGTCAAGTACATAAAGGAAATTAATCTAAAAGATAAAGGCAATACAGTATTTTGTTTAGATTGACATATACATGCATAAATAAATATGAGGCATGAATTAATATGTAAATAGAGGCAAAATTTCATGTAAATTATGAATAAAAGATTTTGGGGAGTGAAATGAAATTTTACCAAAAGTCAACAAGTGAATCAATAGGAGCAAGGCATGTGTTACATCTAGAATTTGTAAAAATCACGTCTAAAAGAGAAATAAAGAGAGGTCGGTTGCACTTGGGACATAAACATAGATTTTTAATTTAATTTTCTTTCTTTAAACACACACTCGAAATTACATGCTAAAGGGATTTAAGGAAGAGAACTAGAATTAAGAGCTTTAAGTGGATTAAGGTAAAATTTTAGCCTAATTTCATCTCCTTCATGCATCTAATTTAAGGAGCTAGAATTTGCAAATGAAAATGGAATTCGTATGTGCGTATGATTGTGTTTTAGTGGGAAAATCCAACCAAAGCAAAGGGAAAGGCAAATAAGGAAGATAAAAAAAATAGGTTGGCCATTTTTAAGGTATGGGAAATTGATAACTCTAGATTATAATTATGTTTCTGTGTGTTTATCATTTGTTTTGAGTTCATTAAGTTGATATTTTTGTGTGTTTTAGTTAATAGTCTTTGATTTTGTCAAAATTTAAATGAGGTGGTGAAATATTGTTTAAATTACAGAATTTGGGTTTAGCTTATGGCTGTCAGGTTTTATGTGACAACCATGAGGTCATGCAAAGTCTAAAATTTCCAGGATTTAAAAAAGGTCATGACTATCAGGTTTTATGTGACAGCTATGAGGTATGTAGGATTTGGCCAACTTTAATCCAAAAGCAAAAGTCACAGCTAGCACGTTTAAGGTCACAACTATCAGGATTTATGTGATAGTTGTGACCCCTCTAAAAAGACATATTTAACAACTCCCTCATAGTTATTAGGTCATCTGGTATTTAAGCTACAAACTTTAGATTTTGATGGATCTTCTCTAACTTTTAGCTATTTTTCTTTGTTTTTAGGGCTCTCTATAGTTTTTTTCAATTCATTTTCATTTCTAGTAATTAGATAAAAAGTTCAAATTTAAGATTCACTCTTATAATCATTTATTGTTCATAAATTTATAGACTTAGTTAAAATTTTTGGGTTTTAACTTCTAAGAAGGCATTAAGAGATGAAGTCTTGGATATGTCTATCTGTCCTTTCTTTTGGCCATTTGTGGTCCTTTTTAAGCCTTTCTAGCTTATTTTACATTTTTTTATCTTATAATTTATTTGCATGTTATGCCTGATTTACTGTCATTTTTGCTTATGTTCCAACATGATTTATATTTTGTATAGTTAATATTTTGCTCCAGTGTGCATTTTTCATGTTATTTTAATTAATTATTTGATTTATTTTTATGCTAATTGTTTGTTTTCTTTATGTCTTTCTTCGAGCCTTTATTTTATGCATTTGAGGGTTCTTTTTGGAGAATTAAATTAGCCTTGGAAGGACTAGCCTTGTAATGGTTCTTTCTTCTTCCCTTTATTTTATTGCATTTAATATTTTTGGTATTACTTAATTATGCTTTGGGCTTGGTTTATTTCATTTATTTGGTGTTTTGTACTTTATTATTTAATTTTGGATGTATTCCAATTTTGGGAATTGCAATAGCTAGTAAAAAAGGGATTTTTGGCACATTTAATCGAAAAAAGGCACTTAAAATGTTTTCTATTTAATTAATTGGGCATTTTAAACAAAATGGACCAATATCAAATTTTTTAGCCTAAAACATCACAAAAAGAATTGTTTTTGTAAACATACATGAGGGAACTAATGTTCCCAATCCAATAAGTAGCATGATTTAAGTATTTATTTTATTTTCCTACCGGATAATTTGTTTTTATAATAATTTAAGTAGATTTATTTTACTTGTTTATTTATCGCTTTATTTACTGCTTTCTTAATTGATTGATGTGTTTATTTATTTTCTTCCTAATGGATTGTGTGAGAAGTGAGGTAGTGGACTAATGATAAAAACCTAATTATAAGAAACACCTAACCAAGAAGGTTGAGATTCATTTCTTAATTTTTGTTGGGTGGCAACTTCATGAACCCTACCTCTCGAGCCCACATTGGACGACTTTCATGGGTTAAACATCAATAATAAAGTTGGGCGTAAACCCTTTCTATTGTGAAGTGGCCAGTTTGTGAAACTTATGAGCCTTATTTAGTCTTAGACCCTAAAATGGCCCTCTAAGAGCAAACCAAAATTAAGCGGGCTTCAGCATGCATCATAATATCAAATGGTGAACTTAAATCCATCCTAGAGAAAACTATCAATACTTCTAGGAAAGATTGTTCTCTCAAGCTTGACGATGCATTATAAGCATACCGTATTGCATATAAGACACCAATAGGAACGTCTCATTTTAGGTTGGTTTTTAGGAAGTCGGGTCTTTTACCGATTGAACTTGAACATAAGGCATTTTGGGCAACAAAGTTTCTTAATTTTGACTTGAGTAGTGCAAATGAGAAGAGACTTTTATAGCTTAATAAACTCGAAGAGTTTAGGCTTTAGTCATACAATAATGCTGCAAACTTCTAAGGAGAAAATCAAGCGATGGCATGACAAGAACTTACTTCATAAAGAATTCATTCCGGGCATGTTAGTCCTACTCTATAACAATTGGTTCTGATTATTTATAAGGAAATTGAAGTCAAGATGGCTTGGACCATATGAAGTGGTGGAAAATATCGAGAGTACAAAATTTAAAGGAGGGTCGGCAGTATAAGGTAAATGAGCACCATCTCAAACCTTACAATGCTTTATAGATTGAGGTTGCTGAGGCAACTTTAGTTCTTCATGACAAGTAAGGAAATTCCACAAGTCTAGCTGAAGACTTTAAAAATTCATAATTGACTTCTTTCTTATAAGGAAATCAACTTGGTTGAGACATTGTTGTCTTGACTGAGTCACTTAGTGACTTTAAAAGCAGAATGGATTGACGCAGCGGAGACATTAAGCAGCTTAATTGAGTCACTTACACACTTTGAGAATAGAAGCGTTGGACCCAACTGAGTCACTTAATGTCTCAACTGGGTCACTTCAAACTATTAAAATTTACAAATTTTTTTATAGGTGTTTCTCTTATTCTCCTCTCTTCTCATTTCCTCCCGACCGTTATACTTTGAATCTTCCTTTCAAGCACTATAAGAAAATCTGAAAATAGCAATGGAAATGATTCCGTTGTTAAATTAGCAACGAAAATCCAATTCTGTTGCTATTTAGCAACGAAAATCCAATTCTGTTGCTAAAATTGGTTAAATTTTTTATATTTAGCAACGGAAAAATTTTTGGTTATCTTCCATTACTAAAAATGGAGGGAATTTTTGGCGCCAAAATTCAGCGACGAAAATTAGCAACGAAATCACATTCAGTTGCTAATTAAGGCGCCAATAGATGGCAGAAAAAAATTGAAACGAAAAATAGCAACGGAATTTTTTTTCCACTGCTAATTTAGCAACGGAATTTAGTTTCCTATTGATTACCTCCAAGATAGGTTTGAGTGTCATTTTCCTATCTACTCTGAGGAAGAAGGTAAAAAGTTTAAATTTTTTAACACTAAAACTTATGCGGGTATGCTACACTTGGATAATATTTTGCTTAAGGATCTAGGGCTTACTGCACAATTTGATAAATATGTCAAATATATGAAGTGGGAAAAATTTGCTAGTATGACCTTGCCTATTAGGAAGGATTGGGCATTTGAATTTTTTGTTACCTTGGCATATGTGGATAGTAAAAAGACTCATTTTAAGTTTAGACATCATAGTGTTGAATTTATTTTTGGGTTTGATGAAATGCATGCTTGGTTTGGTTTTCCTTTTAATGGAAAATGTTTTAATGCTAATTTATTTGATCACTAACCCATTTGGACTAAAATAACTGGCTTAAATGAATTCAACAACAAAAATACATCCAATAGACTTATTAGGGATAATGCTATATTCTTATTTCATAAATATCTTTTTCTTGCATTATTTGGACGAGTCGAAAGCACCAAGGTTCAAACTAAGGATTTATTTATGCTTGATTTATTGCTGTCGCATAAAACACCCTGTTCTATAGATTTTATCTTTGATGGTTTATATCATGCGTCAATTGCTAAAACCAAAACGGTGGGAATGTGTCACATGGTAACCAAAATTATTCTAGGGTGTTTAGGTGATTTGGATAATTTTGTTGTGGATAAAATGAGCCTATTACTTTAATGGATATCTGTTATTTGCGTAACTCACATATATTAGATAGAGGTGCTTGGCCTCCGCAGTTTACCTCTCATTTTGTGCAGGATGCTAGTGCTCGTCGTGCCAAGGGTAAAGGTACAGCACCTGAATCTTCAACTACTACAGCATCTGGTGATTCGGATGGTGATGATGATGAAGATGCAGCTGGCCATGCAAGTGATTCGGGTGTTGGACATGGTGATAGTCCTGGACAATATGATGGTGCTGGGCAAGGTGAAATTGCTGGATTGCAGCAAGTTTTATCCCGTTTAGATGGCATTTAAGCTGCAAATCAAAGTATGGTGGCACGAATGGATTCTCTTGAGGCAACTGTACAACAAATGCATAAAAGTCAGAAGAGCCTCAATCGCAAGCTGCTATCCTTCTTCCGCCATAAGAATGTTCAATTAAATCCTCCTCCATCGGGGTCTAGCTGAGTAACGTTCCTTTCTCTCCTATCTTTAATTTTTATTACGTTTTTTTTGTGATTGTTTGTGTTGTGTTTTTATTTGTGTTGTGTGTTTTGTTTTTGTGATTGTTCTCACATAATGGGGACATTGTGTCCTTCAAGTATGGGGAAGGGATTGTGTTTTTATTTGTGTTAGATTTTTAGGTTGTTTTTCATTTGCATAATCTTGGAGAGTTTTGTAGTTGATGAATGCTTTGTAATATAACATGAGACAATTTCATTGGCACAAGATTTTTGGTCTAGTTAGCAAAATTCTTGAGGAATATCAGTGTTTATTTTATGTTGACATCTCTATGTGCATAGTGAGGGTTATGATTTAGTAAAGCATTCTAGTGTAGGTACTTTTTAAGTTATTTATCTTTTCACATGAAATTTGATTATTTTGGCAAATCATTGCTTAGAGTAATTTAACCTATAGCTAAGTGAGCTTTTGAGCCTTTACATTGATATATCTCTTTGTATGAGAGCCTTGATATGTCATATACTCTAGAACTTATTTTTGGTAAATTTCAAGATTACATTTAGTATAAGTTATGCATGAGAAATAATAAGGGCACTAGATATAGCCAAATTAGCTTGCTTAAACAGACGACCCTTTTGACTTTAGGTAGCCAATTTTGAGCTTGAACTAATTTTTTTTGGAGAACCAACATATAATTAGCCTTAATCCAATTTTTGAACATTGAACTTTTCTTTTGGCACCCTCTATGTGTAGAGGATTAGGATTACTGTGTCATTGGAGACAATTTTTATTGAGTAATAGCATGATAAATTGTTAGCTCCCTTTATTTTTAAGTCCAATGTTAAAACAAAAGCTAGTAGAAAGAAAAGAAAAAGAAAATATTTTTAAAGAAAAAAAAGAAAGAAAAAAGAAAAAAAGTTAAAAAAAAAGAAAAGAAAACTAGCACAATGAATGGATAAAGCAAGGGAATTAGAATAGTAAGTTAAATTTCTTGTGATCATGCTAAGTTGTTTTGAGTCTCTTTTGATATAGTGATCACTATTTTTCTCTATACATTATGAGCTACCTAACCAAATTGATCCTTCCCTTACCTAAGCCAGGATACAACCTTGATTAAGACCCTTTTGATTTCATGCATTTGCTTATACTAGTAGTGGAGATATTTATTCAATTACAAGCTTATGGTATGTAATGGCATATTAAAAGAAAAAGTGAAACACTAACCTTTAAGTATTTGAGTGAATAAATAATTAAGTGTTTGAGTGAGAGTTACTTTAGGTAATTTTTTTGTACGAAATAGTCTATACATGTGTTAAGATATTTAATTTCTTGAGTGCTTATATTTTTGTGTTTTGAAATTTCTTAATTCTCCAAATGTGCATGGGTGTTGAGTTGAATATGCAAGGATATTGCTTAAGAATTTGCAATTTGAGACTAAGATACATAGAGATGAAGTTGTAACATGAATTTTCCACTTGGTCATCAATTATGAATGCAAGCTCCATTATTGTGCGAATGTTTGGTATGTGTTATTTTATGTTATTTTCTTGCATTTTGAGTTTTTGCTTGAGGACAAGCAAAATTTCAAGTGTGGGGAATTGATATGAGCTTGAAAAGCTCATAAATATTGTGTTTTAATGTGCAGTTTCGTTGAGTATTGTGTTTATTATTTTGGTATTTTATCTATATTTTGTTACTTTTATGTGTTTTGTGTGTTTGTGGTTGTTTTACTTGTTTTGTAGGAGAAAGGACATGATTTGATTCATTTGGAGAAGAAGGTGAAGGAGTGGGGCTACAAGGGCATTGTTGTGAGGGAGACAATGCAAGAGAGGTCTCGACAGCTAGCAGAGCAAGCCAAGCCTGGGCGTGTCTTGTCGCGAGCGCGACGGAGGGCAAATGAGGAAGTTGAATTTGAAGAGGTGCACTTTTTCATCAACAATTGCAACTTTTATGAAGAGTTATTTTTGAAGGGACGTCTCTTTTGGAGATACATATATATATCAAGTTGAACAAAATTTAGAAGAGGATGAATTTTGGATTTTGATTTTGTGATCTTAAGAACAATAGTTTTCTTTAGTATTTTTGTTTAATTTTCATGTCTTGAAGAAGAAGACAAGCAAGGGAGAAGATACTTTTTGTGAAGGGAAAAGGTTTGAGAGATCCCCTTCTTCTTTTTCTTAATTTTATTTCTTCCTTGTAAACTTTAAATGAATGTTATTTTTGGTATTTTATTATATATGAACAATTACTATTTTCCATTTACATAATTGATCTTTGAATGTAGAATTTGCTATTAATATTATATTAGTATCTTTATAGGTTAAGGAAAACAACCTTAGATGGCAATTCCTTTTCTGAAAATCATCATAATGGTTATAAATAAGAGAGTTAGCGAGAGCAACGTCTTATTGAAAGCTAATAGAAAATTCATTATCAAAGCATAGTTTGAGAGATCACATGTGGAGATAATTGCTATAGGTTGGTGATTAATCTTAAAATAAGTAATTAGAGTCAACTAGTTCCTTAACGAGAGTTGAGAATTAGAACTTTAATTGCATGTTTTAGGCATTCTAATTCATGTCGAGAGAGTGGATTAGAAATATATTCCAACTTGGATTACTAATAAGATTAAAACATATTAATTTAAATAATGGTATCAAGTTTATGATCATTTAATTTCATTATATATATTGTCTTCTTTGATTATATTTATTTAAGATTTAAGTAGCTTACACAATAGAGTAGTTTAGAATTAATTTCCAATTATAAACATCGTAGACAAGATGAAAATTGAGTAGTAATAGTGGATAATTTCAATCAACATTCCTCATGGGATCGATATCTAAAGTACTATAATCGGTACACCGTATACTTGCGGTATTTAAGCTTTTAGAAAAAGCATATCACATATGTACACTCATATACTGTTAAATTACAAAAGCGAACCTCATACATCAAACCTTTCCATATTGATACATCATTACTTACATACTATACTTGATGCAAAGGCTTAAACAAAATATTAACCAAAAACTTCCTACATCAAAAACTATCTCAGACTTGTGTTGGCCTTCCTAATGCAGAAATGCATCCTTGAGCAAAAGTCTTAACTGCTGAACCTACATGGATAAACAACTCATGCTAAGCTATAAAGTTTAGTGGGGAATAAATCGTAATGGATGACCACTCACAGTAGTCATAAATAAATACTCAACAAGCATCACTTATAAAATAAGATCTCAATGCTAATAAAATATTAATATCAGTAACAAAGTAAGGCATACAATCAATAAGATAACAAGGCTCTACCAATTATCTCATCATGAATAAATCATATGATTTATTTATGTAATATGTGCATTTATACTTTGATACATTTGCTGCAACTAATAATTAGCCTGCATAAGTTTTGAGAGTGGATAAGGGAAACTTTAGATACCCAAAGATATCAAGTACTATAGATATCTGGAGATATCGAATCTTTAAACTCCAATGGAGCCAAACTATACTATAAACCTATTAGGCGGACCCTATTCAACCCAAATAGGACTGCTTATGATCCAAATAGGACCATTTTATACTTTATGACCCAAACGGGGTCAAACTATAGTAGCTGCAACTAAATCCCTATAGGCATGCCTATCTATCCACAATTGAACTCTAATTGTAAGCATTACTATGATTATATACATTTCATTTATCATGCTTGTGCTTATATTGAACAATTTGCACATATATAATCATATAAGAAGTTACACAATCACTAGTGTACACAAACATGTATAATCTATCTCATATAACAATACAAGTGATTGTAAATGAACATATATTACTATAAATCACATACTTTAACATAATAACATATAAGCATAAGCATATAAGCATAAGCGTGTTATCTTAAATAAATAACAAATACAATATTTATTCATATGTTTGCCATATGCCATGCTTCTTTAACTTTACATACTTTTAGCTTTACATGATGGAATTATCATATTCTCATCCACTTATATCTCATTGAATTTTATTTCTTCATTGTGAAATAATCTAAAGTTCTTTATATTTTCTTTTTAACATCCCAACCCATAGCCATCTATATCATACTTGATTGGATTTCATTAATTCATATTCTATTGGGTTGGTATTAGAGGTATAACAATATATTATTTTAAGGAGAAAGGAGAAAAGAAGAATAATTTTTTCTGGCTTGAGTCGCGAGCACGATAGGTATCGCAGACGTGACAAATGAGGCTTGCAGAAAATAAAAAAACAGAAGAAGAATTTAAAAGAGAAATGACGGGCTCTATCGTGGGCGCAACGTACTTGGTCTCCTCTACTGGCTCATATTTTTAACAACAATAAACCTAGAAAACTCATTTTTCCAAACAAGTACTTATTTACAATGTATTTAAAACATTATAATTTTAAAGGAATTTCATCAAATAATTCCATTAACAAAATCTCTAGTTCAAGTTGTATTTCAATATATATATATATATATATATATATATATATGGGCATCATGCTCTACTAAAATTTTAACAAACTTACTATAATATTAAGGGTCTTTTAAATATTTGAAACACTAAGATCAAGCTAAAGATCAGCTAAATAGAGAATAGGCATTAAAATGGTTTCTCTTTTCCAACTTTATCCTTACATACATTATCTTTCTTATGATCTATTTTGAGGATTTATTTTCATTTTCAGTTAAGCTTATAAACATTAACACATGCAGAAAGTTCTTAACTCATATATCAATGTTTGCTTAGATTTTATCAAAATCTACCAAAAATTACACATACAAGTTTATAATCATACCAAGTTCCCATACCTTGGCCAAAACTACAATCAATCTTAAGTTCCTGATACTTCTTTCCCTTATTCTTCCTACTCCCTACTTCTTCTGCATAAAATAATGCATTGTTGCATTATAACCTAGATTTCTTTCCCATTAAATCTATTACATAACAAGAAAGAAGATGAAGTAAGGAGATGGATTATGAAATGAATTATGTTACCTTCACAATTCTCTGTTCAAAACCATTTTATCAATCACATACAGTAGAAATCTTGAGAGTTAAAGAAAGGTAAAATGGAAATCTTAGAGAGAGAGAGAGAGAGAGAGAGAGAGAGAAGAAGAAGAAGAAGAAAAAGAAAAAGAAGAAATAAGTTCTGATTTTCTCTCCCTTGCATTGCTGACCAAACTTCCATTAAAACCCACTCTTAAATCTTATCTCTCTTACAAGTAGTTTCTAACAATTAAATGAGAGAAAAAGTTCCATTTAACTCCTTTATAGATCTTGCATTGTAAAATCTGCCCCCTTTTGTTTCCCTCTTTCAAATCCACCCTCAAGTTATTTTTCATCTTGTAATTGCACCTCTTTAAATATCATGCTTGACTATTCACATAACTAACATAACACAAGTTTAATAAATTGCCCTTTTATGGCCTAATCTATATTTTACTTGTTTAATTAAACATTAATCAAATTTAATATCACATTAATCAAGCATTTTCTACTATAGTCAAAGTTGAGGCCTTACATGTTAGATATGTTAGCTTTAGTTTAGTAGGTCATTTAGCCTATAATTTAGTTTAGTCTGCCTACTTATTTTTTAATTTTAAATGTTTTGACTTTAATTTAGAATTTTGTAGAGTTCAAGATTTTGATTATCTGTAATGCCCCGAACTATACCCTAGTAGGAATGAGACTTAATACTTATGGAAGCTTAAGAATTTGAAGATTAACAAATATGATAGCTAATATGATTCGGGGATATGATCGATATTAATGACATTATTAGAGGACAATTCGATAATTTGCTCCAATTATGTTATATATGTTTAAATATATGAAATCTTAGATTAACGTGAAGGACAAGTTAAGATTCCATGCTAATATCTAAAATTTAGGAATTATGTGGCCAAATTATAAATATGCAAAAGTTAAAAGTAAGAGGTGATATGAGCTTGACACCTAGCTCCTTTAAAAGATCCTAAAGGGAAAGTTAATGCATATATTATTAGAGGAGGAGTGGCTGCCCATTCAAGGCCAATAAACTATAGCATTTTAGTTTATTCTCTCTCTAAAATTCACTTTAAAAACTTGCTCTAAAGGATTTTAAAAAGGACGGATTAAAAGCCTAATTTAGTTTCCAAAAAGTAAGGTAAGTAATGTGAGGAATTACTCTCTTTTCTTCTCATTTCTATTTCAAACGTGTTAGCTAGAGTTGGGAGTATGGAAGTTGAGCTAAATAGGTGTATTAATATGTGTTTACAGTAGTAAAATGTAGCAAACATGAAAGGAAGAGGAAGAATAATTAGAATGGTGGTTAGAGGCTAAAAAAAGCAAGAAAAAGGTATGGGAACCTCTTGCCTTGGTTTTTGTTATAATTTATATTTTAGATGATTAAATATGATTTTTGATATTATTTTGGATTGTAGATAAGAGAATTGAGGTTGGTTTATGTGTTGGAATTTAATCTAAGCTTTGAATTAATAATTAGCTCAAACTCTAGTTTTTGTTCAATTGAACTAGTCTAGGTAATTTGGCCATAACCTAACCTATAGACCTTTAAATTGAATAATTCTAGTGCCATTAGAATCTTAAGGCATAAGGATTAAACTTTCATAAGAAACTCATACTTTTAAACTATTCAAAAATGACCAAAATTTTGGAAGTCTATTGCTAGCCCCTATTTTAGACCAGCTTATAGTATTTTAGGTATAAATCCTAAAATATAGCTCCAAATTGCATTATTTTTATGTCATTGGAAATTAGACATATAGGGGAATAAAAGTCTAAAAAATCATTTGGGCTAATTTTTAGTGCAACTAGATCAAATTAGCCATGCAAAGTTCAACAAAGGGGATGTAGTAGGGACTTTTAAAAGCATATTAAGGGTCACAATTAGCAGGATTTGGTTACCACTGTGACCCTAGCTTCTAGATGGTTAATTTGATGAAATTAAGAGGCTTAAGGTGGGCATATATTGGTGCCAGTCGTGACCCTTGTCTGTTTTAATGGGTCAGAGCTGGAAGGAATTTGTTACCACCGTGACCCTAGCTTCTAGATGAAAAATACCCTTGTTGCATGGGTTTCACAGTGGGCATAAATCTATGACCACCGTGACCCCTGCTTGTTTGTAATTTGTATTAAGTTTTCTTTTTCTAAACCTATTGGAAGTTTTTGAAAGTATGTTATATGATTATTTAAAGAGCATTTAAGTATATATTAAGATTGTTTAAATTTATTAATGATTAAGGTTTAATCATATGAATATCATGATGTATTACTTCAAATAACCAAGATTGTTAACTTGTATAGATTTGGTATATGACGGTTCTGAAGCGACAAATGTCTATAATGTTTAGACACTATTTAAAAGTCCACGTACCAATGTTTTGAATATAAGTTATTACAATTTGATATGTTTCATATTTAAATGATGTATGAGAACTCATTTGCTAGAATTATGTGACTAGGCATCGAAAGTCATAGCTAAACAATGTTTATGAATTAAAGCATATGGGTACTTAAAATTTGCATACAAGTCTAAGGGTGGCAAGCTGTAACTTGCATGTGTAGACTTGAATGCAAACCTTATGGTCTTAAATGAATATTATATGACTTGCTAATATATGTATATTAATTATGAAATGGTAAATAAACGAAGGAAATAGTATAGTTGCCTACTATGCTGTTTTTGCTAAAAAATGTGAACTTGATATAAATTTTGTGGCCTTACTCGAATACCGTAGGAGTTTTTAAGACATGATTTAGTAACCTTGCATTAAATATGAAAATGCATAATGTATATGCATATCTATTTCCACGTTCTCATATATATATATATATATATATATATATATATATATATATACTTGATGATGAAATACATAATAGATGAAACCAATGTAAAGTATATTATATGTACATAGGAAGTTTTAAGTCTTGTAGATTTACAAGCACTTATCTTGCATATATGAGGTATACTTCTATAAAGCACAATGTGTCTTTTCCTATGACCTTCATAGCTATTTAAACTTGATGGCCACTATTAGGCTCCCCTGCTTTCCATTAAAAATGTGAATTTGATTGTACCATTTTGACATCAAACGTATTTGGATGATAATGATGCTTAGTTACTAAATATACATTGTTACATCATGAAAGATATGAGAAGTACTTAAGTATGTACTTTTTGAATAATTATAATGCTTATGTGGTTTAATTTATGTACAAATGAACATGATTTTGGATTAAAAAGTCGAAGATGTAAATTTGCATGCATCATATGTGTTTATGATAATATAAATAAGGCATAACTATAAATGCTTATGATATCCTAGCAATGTAATAATTTTGTGAATAATTATTAATGGCCAATATGATATGATGTTAGTATTAAACCTGCTTTAATCTTAGTTGTGGGTAAATGGGCATGCCTGTAGGAATTGTAACTGCTTCTGTGAGACTAATTAGTGTCTTTCGTTCAATACTTTGGTATCTTTTATTCTAATTTATGATTTTGAGACTTATTGTCTTTTCTATGATGCCTTTGAGGTATCTCCTGTATATGTTATATAATGATATCATTTATTTTCCATTACCCATGCCATGTTCTGTGGAAGTCTTAGATGTAGATAAAAAGGCATGCCTATAAAGGGTTTTGCAGCTACTTTTGTGACACTACAGTGTCTTCTATTTCAAGACTTATGTCTTACCCCGATTTGAGGTTTTTGCATCTTCTGCTGATACCAAGAAAGGTATTTTCTATACTTATTACCCATAATACAAGATAAGCAGGTGAATATGGATGTGAACTGCTACAATTTTATCATATTCTTAGTTCACCCACTCTATTAAAAGTGTTTTCAGGTCTGTATAAAGTCTATTTTTGATTTATTTTACTATGGGCAATTAACAATATTTTTTGGGCTATATGAGGTCAGTTACTACTTGTTTTGTTGGGACCATTAATTTATCGCAATTTTATAGCCCAATAAGCTTTATGCTCTAATTTGACCGGTAGATGACATGCTTTCCAAAAAACTAATCTATATGGAGACATGCCTATAGGGTTTTAAATGCAGTTCTATAAGCCTATAGAGCCTTATCTAATTTTTGAGACCAATATTTTCTAGAGTTATTCACTATTTTCTCCAAATTTGATTTCAACTCCCTATTGGACACTTCAACTTGCCGATTTACTTGGGGATGATATGGGGTAGTTAACTTATGCCTTACACCAAATCTTTTTAGCAATGCTTTAAATTGATAATGGATAAAATGTTTACCCCTGTCACTCATAATAGCCCTTGCTGTTCCAAACCTAGTGAAAATATTCCTCCTAAGGAATTCAAGCACCACTTTGGCATCACATGTTTTATAAGCTATGGCTTTTACCCATTTGCTAATATAATCCACAGCTACTAAGATATATTCAAATCCAAAAGAGTTTGGAAATGGCCCCATGAAATCAATTCCCCTGACATTAAAAATCTCAACTTCTAACACATTATTCATAGGCATCTCATCCCTCTTAGATATATTGCCCACACATTGACACCTATCGCAGACTTTGATAAAAGACTTAACATTAGAGAAAAAAGAAGGCCAAAAGAAACCTGATTGGAGAATGTTTTGTACCATGAGATTCACTCCATGGTGACCTCCAACTTCTCCTCCATGACATTATCTTATTATATATTCTTGTTCTTCTTCTGGAACACATCTTCGAAGCACTTGATCCGGGCAAATTTTGATTAAATATGGGTCATCCTAAATATAATGTCTTGCATCTGCTTGAAGCTTTTTCTTTTGTTTCCAAGTAAAGTCCTTTGGAAGGTATCCTCCTACAATAAAATTAGCTATATTAGCATACCAAGGAACCGAATTTTCATAAGTGTAAATAGCACAAATACGTTCATTAGGAAATAAATAAAAAATTTCCCCCTTTTCAATATTGTCATAATTCAATCTTGATAAATAGTCTGCCATAAAATTCTCAGCTCCTTTCTTATCTTTAATTTCCACATCAAATTCTTGTAAAAACAAAACCCATCTAATAAGTTTTGGTTTAGAATCCTTTTTTGCAAAAAGGTGCCTCAATGCCGCATGAACTGTCCATACAGTGACCTTAGATCCAAGGAGATAGGGTATGAATTTTTCAAAAGAAAACACAATTGCTAAAAATTCCTTCTTCATGGTTGTATAATTAACTTGAGCCCTGGTGAGAGTATGACTGGCATAATAAATAGTATAAAATACTTTCTCCCTTCACTGCCCTAAAACTGCTCCCATTGCATAATCACTAGCATCACATATGATCTTAAATGGTAAGTTCCAATATGGTGATGCTATAACCGATGTTGTGATTAACTTTTCCTTCAACATGTTAAATGCCTGCAAATACTTATCATCAAAGTTAAATGCAACATCTTTTATTAACAAATTAGATAGTGGTTTAGCAATTTTAGAAATGTCCTTAATGAATTTCCTATAAAACCCAACATGACCGAGAAAACTTCTGATACCTTTGACGTCAGTTAGGGGAGGTAATTTAGCAATGACATCAATTTTAGCTCTATCCACCTCTATCCCTTTCTCGAAAATCTTATGGCCTAACATTATTCCTTCTCTTACCATAAAGTGAAATTTTTTCCAATTCAGAACAAGATTGCTTTCTTGACACCTTTTTAAGACCAATGCAAGATTAGACAAACATGACTCAAAATCACGCATATATAATGTAAAACCATCCATAAAGACCTCCAAATGGCATTCTCCTATAAGCAAATGTACCATATGGACATGTGAATGTGGTCTTTTCTTAGTCTTTCGGGGCAATAACAATTTGCATATACCCCAAATATCCATCTAAAAAATAGTAAAACCTATTCCCTGCCAATCTTTCTAGCATTTGGTCAATAAATGGTAAAGGAAAGTGATCCTTTCTTATGGTATTGTTCAATCTCCTATAGTCTATACATACTCTCCATCCTGTCACTGTGCATGTTGGGATAAGTTCATTATTTTCATTGATTATTACTCTCATTCTCCCCTTCTTAAGCATACATTGAACCGGACTAACCCAACTACTATCTGAAATGGGATAGATAATACCTACATCAAGTAGTTTTAGTACATCATTTTCACCACTTCTTGCATAGCTAGATTTAGTCTCCTTTGTGGTTGAAGTTAATTTGCTTGAAAAAGATTTTAATGGATGTCTAGGAGTTTAAAACTAGATTTTTATGCTAAGTGTTAGATTTGTCTATGAGTTTAATACTTAGAATGATATTCTTGCATAAGATATTTGGCTTTATTACTGGTTTTTTTCATAATCACTTGTGTTAATTTTGTTTGAGTCATTGTAATGAAAGTTGAGGTGGATAGTTCCTTTAGCAAAAGAATTTCAGTTATTGTTTTGTGTTTAATTCATGTTAGTTTAATTTTAGTTTTTGTTTTACTTTATTGTCTATTTAGTTTAGTTCTTATCTTTAAATCAAAAACTTGGGGAATAATCTCAGATTAATTTAATTCAAGCATAGATATTATTCTTAGCAATCTCTGTTCCCTTGGGTACGATATTTGAGGTCTTAATCTATATTTCCCTATATTGCTAGCTGATCTAGTACACTTGCTAGACACCGATCAAGTTTTTAGGACACTGAACCTTCCTCATCACCCTTCGAAGCATAAAAGCAATTCAAAGTAACTTAGAAAGTGATCTAGGCATAATTTTTCTTGTTGAGCCATAAAAAGATTGTTTGCCCACCTTTTTGATATAATTAACCCTTGTTAGCCATTTTGAGCCTAATGAGGATGTTTAATGCATGCCATCTTATTTTTCTTGTTACACTCAATTATTAACCATATAGCCTAAAGAGTTTTTATCTTTTCCTTCTAGAATTGGCCACTCTAGGATTGGATGGATTAATTTTGTTTGGTCATTGAAGGGTGTAGTAAGACATTTTTGGTACTGTTGTTAAGAGCTATTGATGGAATAAAGGAAATAGTAACAATTTACCTTGTAATTACCCATTTTTATTGAATTTCCATCATAAAAGCTAGTATTAAAAAAAGAGAAAAGGAAAAGAAAAGAAAAGAAAAGAAAAGAAAAAGCAATAAAGCTAGCATATATGGCAAAAATCTTAAGTGTGGGGTATTTACAAGGGAAAAACATGTGTGACTTTAGAAAAGGGATGAATTGTGAAGAGAGTTTTTATTTATATTTTCTTTCAAAAGTAGTTAAGATGTGTATTGGTTTGAACATACAAGTATGGAAAAAGGAGTTGTACTTAGAAATTTAAAATTCTGAATCTATTTATCTTAGAGTGGCTATTCTTTTTATCATCTTTTATCCATTCTTTGATAACCAATTACCTTAGCCCCATTACAACCCAATTAAGACCTAAGTAATTTTAAGTCTACTCTTAAATTATTTATTGGAGATGACCTTCGGGTTTCGATGCTAAAGGAGAGGTTTATGGTGCTTCTAGAGTTTCAAGTGCAAAACCATTTGTACACTTAGTTGTACATTCATTCTAAGCTTAGCTATGAAGTTGCATTGGTGTTTTATTTTAATGATGCCTAAAATATTTTGGTCTTGCACACCCACAGAGAAAACTAGCTCATATTGTCTTGTTTGAATTTATTACTAGTTGAAATTTGGTTGAGTGCTCTTGCTAATTGTTAAGCTTATTATTAAGCTGCATTATTTTTTTGTTTAAGTTTGATAATTTTGAGGAGTTAGTTTGTTCAAATTTGCTCGGGGGTGAGCAAAGGCTAAGTGTGGGGTATTTGATAAGTGTGAATTATATTATATTTTTAGTGTGTTTTTATATGGTTAATTCAGTCCATTTAGTCTTAATTAGTTGGTTTTTGGTTTAATTATTTAGTTTATGTGTTTTTAGGTCTACATGTTAGTTTTGGTGTTTTTCAGGGCTTATTTGAAAAGAAAAAGGGCTTAATAGAAGAAAGGGGAAGTTAAAGGGGGAAAATTGTAATTTTAGGAAGAAGGAAGGTTGAAATTTGTGAGGGGAAGCAGAGAATCACTCGGCAGAGTAATTTTCTCAATCTTCTGAATGACTAGAGCACTCTTCAGAGTGAAATTTCTCTCAGCTAAAGGCAAAAAGCCACTCACCAAAATCTATCCATTTCTCTAGTAAAGGATCACTCTCGAGAGTGCCTAAGGCCACTCTTCCGAGTGAGGAAAGGGAAAAAACGAATTTAAAGTTCCTATTTACGTAGAATTCAATTCCTATTTTGTTTAAGATGCTTACAAAGGCAAAACATCTTCTTTTGGCAAGATAATTCAACTATAAAAGCACCAAAGCACCAGAATTTAGGCGAGCAAGAATTACAAATTTTTTTCTTTTTTTAGTTTTAGTTTTCTTTAATTAATTGTACATTAGTTTTAGCTTAGTTTTAGTTTAGTTTTCTTATTTTCTTAGTTTACAATTCTCTAAAAGACTCAAGCTTTCTATTGAAGTCATCAAGAATAAAGTTTGGAGCTTCATGAGTATTGTATGTCTTTACTTTAATTATTCATTTAGTTTTCATCATGTTTGGTAAGTAGTTTTTCTTCTTTTGCTAGGGGAAACTTGAACCCTCATACTTTTATTGTAATGACTTTATTCTGAGCTTTAATTCAATGCAAGTTTGATTATTTCTTAGTTTTGGATAAATTCTTACCTTTGGTTATTTATAATTTGATTGTTGACTTATTTGAATTAATAGTCGAAGATTGATTTATGCATAACTATTGGTATGCATGCTCTTGGGTTAGTTCAATAGTATTAATGCATGATTCTATTCTGAGTTAAGGTGTAATTATGTGTTAGTAAGGATAGATTAATACTAAGAAAAGTTAAACTAAGAATAAGTTGAAGTTAATTTGCTTGAAAACGATTTTAATGGATGTCTAGGAGTTTAAAACTGGATTTTTAAGCTAAGTGTTAGATTTGTCTGAGTTTAATACTTAGAATGATATTCTTGCATAAGATATCTGGCTTTATTATTGGTTTTTCCATAATTACTTGTGTTAATTTTGTTTGAGTCATTGTAATAAAAGTTGAGGTGGATAGTTCCTTTAGCAAAAGAATTTTAGTTATTATTTTGTGTTTAATTCATGTTATTTTAATTTTAGTTTTTGTTTTGCTTTATTGTCTATTTTGTATAGTTCTTACCTTTAAATCAAAAACTTGGTGAATAATCTCATATTAATTTAATTCAAGCATAGATATTATTCTTAACAATCTCTATTTCCTTGGGTACGATATTTAGGGTCTTAATCTATACTTCCCTATATTACTAGTCGATCTAGTACACTTGCTAGACACCGATCAAGCAGGCTAAACTATAAGTACAATACTGACATTAAAGTATAAAGTACGAAGCAAGTATTATGTAAGAGTTAAGGATAATGCTTGATTTCATGTCTAACATGATTTTCTTATATTGTTTCATGAGTTTAAATAAATAGAGGTTACCAAGTAGCACATGATATATATATATATATATATGTGTGTGTGTGTGTGTGTGTGTAAAAGGGATATATTTCATATGTATGAAATTATATTCTTAATAAAAGGCATTATTCATTTATTAATGCTATGTTTAAATACATGAGTTTGTAAATCTTAAATTAATAAATGAAGTCCTTGATATTATAAACACAGTGCAAAGGCAATCATGAAAGTGTTCATGATATGAGGTGTCTATTGCATGCAAATGTGTTAATATCTAAATATTCCTAGTCATAGAATTAACAAGATAGGACATTGTTAATTTGGATAGACTAGCACATGTTATGCTTCTTGAATGGTTCAAGCAGTGGTTCTTATAACTGTGATTATGGAAGATAATCAAAGCTAACATGTGGATGCTTGTTAGAAGAACAAGTTCATTGGAGACCTGTAAAGAGAATCCTCATATGGATATTACATCTATGTCAGTGAGGAATCTCTTCATAGCGGTTGTGCAAATATCCTTAGACTTGAGATCACCAAAGTTATCTTAAGTAGCAAGTGGTATACTTTGACTCCATAACTGATTACCTACAGCTGGGAGTGAACATAGTTAGGAGATTGGGTATATCATGACCTACTTGAAGATAGTTAAGTGATTGACAAAGGATTCACCATCCCTGATTTATTAAGGAAAGTTATCTCGTATGATTCTATAATTGCCTTGTTTAGAGAATCTCTGGCCAGAGTGATATGCCAAGATGGATAGAGATCCATGAAGGGCATTTTGGGAACAATGGTTAAATTAATAGAACATACACAATTAGATTTATATGAGTTGACAGAAATCCATACTCAGAATATAATTGAGATAGGAGTGGTGAAAGGAGTAATTGCACGGTAACTATTTCTATGGAAGGGTATAATCAAACCACTTGACTTTCATAACATTTGGGTAGTCATGATGCCTAGCTAGAGGCCAATCATGACTCGTATAATAATGTATCATAAATATCAATAGGGATTGATAAAATGATTTAAAGGAGTTTAAATCATGTGAGTTTTGAATAGAACTCACAATTACATATTATAATGCCAATATGGATATGAACCCAATAGGTCACACATATATAGAGAAAAGGATAAAAAGGTAATATTACAAGGATAATAATATTTGATATTATTATGGGGATAGAGAAGTGAATAAGAGAATAATTAATTAAAAAGTTTAATTAATTTTGATCAAGTAAAATTATTCGCATAACTTTTTAGAAATATTCTGTAAAATGGACCTAATTGAAATAATGTATTTCATAATTAATTATTATTGGACTATAAGTTTTATAGGGCTAACATAATAACTAATAGATCCATTGAAGGAATTAAAGAGGCCCAAAGAAGTGAAGTTGGTGCAGAAACCCTCCACAGGAAGGGTTACACGCCAACTACAAACAAAAGGCCTTAGAGGCCTAATTCTTTGACCAAAATAAATTAAATATATTTCATAAGTGTTATTCAGCCTACATATTTAATTTGGTTGGATGTGAAATTTATTTGGATAATTAAATATAAATATATATACAAAGGGACTAGTTTGTGGGTTTTGTGCATAGTCTTTTGTGAAAGGGCTAAAATTGGATTTAATTGAGCCCAAATAAATTATTAATAATTCCAAAAGCCCTATTAATATTTCTCCAGCAATTTTAAAGATTCCAATCCTATTATGAAGTTGAATTTTTATCCTAACTATAAAAATCCAAGTGATAGGATTTTAGGGTTAAGTGTGAATAATTAAGAGAAAATATTTTTCTCTCTTTTCTCTCAACCCTAGCCGCCACTCCCCTTGCTAGCATCAAGGGATTTCAGCCAGCCCTTGTTCTCTTCCTTAGTTGGTTCATTCAATCCTTCTCTAGTGTGGATTACTCATTGGAGGTGTTCGATTTTAGACATTGTGGTTTGCGACAATCCAGTGAGAAGGAAAATCAATTGTTTAACAAAAATCAAAGGTGATTTTTCTTATTCCCATTAATATGTATATTGTAAATTCATGACAAGATCAGATCTATTGGTTAAAAATTTTAAATTCTGCTTATGTATGAGATGCATGTAACCGATAATTTCCAACATGGTATTAGAGCCTCAGTTTTGCCATGAATCTACAATTCTATATTTTTCTGCAGAATAGTTTTTGTTTTTGAGTTATTTATTTCATAAACTTTAAAATATAAGATTTTATTGTTGATCAATGAGAAATATTGATTTTTGGATGTATGTGATCAAATATATAAAACGAAAAATAAAAACGATTCTTTTGAGAAAACAACCATTGAGAATGGCATGAATGGCTTTTATTTTTCAATAAAGTTTAGGGGCTGTTCTAAATTAAATTTTTATTGATCCTTTCTAGAATTATTTTGATGATAATTTATGTGTTTAATATGTGATATTAAGCCATAGGATCAAACAAAATCAAAATTGAACAAGTTTTGCATGAAAACTAGTTTAGTAGAAAAGTTCGATAAATTGGTGTTCTTCGTGTGTTCTTGGTATGTTATTGGTGTGTTCATGTTTAGAACAATTTTTAATCTTCTAAATCTGATATATCTGATATATTAATGTATTTTTAATTAATTTTATTAATTAAAATGGGCCTTAAATTAATTAGGTTAATTTTAATTCATTAAAACCACTTAATGGGCTTAATTGTATTTACGGACTTGGTTTATATTAGTGAATGACTTGGTGGGCTTAAGAAGCTAATTTAAATTAAATATTATAAACTATAATTAAGTTAATTAATGGGTTTTAAGGGCTTGAGTGGGTTTGGCTCATTCCAAAAGGCCAAAATGGTCCAATAGATACAAAACTAGTTTGTGTGTAAACACATTTAGGGTTTAGTTTGGTGGGTTTCAGCCTACCCTTTATCTTAAGCCCAAAATTGATTCTTTTGATTATTTAATATGGTTAACTAATTAAATAATCAATTAATAATTAATTATTAATCAATTGGATTGATTATTAAGGCAAGAACACATGCATGTAAAAAGGTTTCCTAAAATGAAAGTTTTCAAAATGGAAAAAGTTTCCTAATTTGATCACATTATTAAAATAAATCAAAAGCAAGTTTCAAGAGTTGAAAAAAAGTTAGTAATCCATTATATTTTTTACTTTATGCATTAGATACATATATAAAGGTGTATGATTCGCATGATGTATAGTTATGGACAAGGCCCAATATGATTGAGCATAATGCATGTTGCAGCCCAATGAGAACTTTTATGTCCTGACCACTTGTTTTTGGTTTGTATTTCTTTTCAAATTGCATAATGTAATTAGATTACTTAAATTAGAATTAGAGATAGAGATGGAGACCACTATCAAGGAGCAATATGGGCCGGATGGAGATCCAACAAGTTTGAAGATAATGTAATTATTTTTACTTGTTTGAATCATGCATACTAACTAGGTGTGACCTTTTGATTTCCCTTTTGGCTCGGGAAAATCAATGTAGTAAAGTTCATAACTATACCATATTTGTATGCTTATATTTATGAGATAGATATAGGATGCATACCAATGTATGCCAACCATGTATGATGAGACTTAATTAACTAAAATCCCTTATACTAATACTAAGGTATATAAGCCTTCCATTAATTTGAGGAGAACCAGAGTTCTTTATAGTGTGGGTTGTTGACCACAGTCAAGCTCACATTATATCAAATAT
Organism: Excoecaria agallocha; assembly: GCA_037975025.1. Classification (NCBI taxonomy): domain Eukaryota; kingdom Viridiplantae; phylum Streptophyta; class Magnoliopsida; order Malpighiales; family Euphorbiaceae; genus Excoecaria; species Excoecaria agallocha. The sequence continues at coordinate 191,439 of JBBPFJ010000049.1, forward strand.
GTTCAAATCTAATTAAATAGGTCATCTTAGCTAGCCTATTAGCTTGTTGACCACAGTCAAGGCTAATAGTTCTAGAGGCAAGATTAGGGAATGCATATATGATATGAATGTATAAAGAGTTGATAACCTAATGATCCAATAGCTGTGTAGAGACACAATTGGTATGGAGATACCTACCTTTCAAGGGTATGGAGTTTGGCTTGTTGACCACAGTCAAGGTCAAATTACATATCAAGGATTGGATATTGGCCCACTAAGAAAACCATTGGGTTTTCTCGAATTATATAGTGAGGGCTATTAATTCGCAATAAAATAGTGGGAGTAAGTGGATTAATTAAAGACCTAATTAATGCATACATATATATGAACATACTCTCATATGTTTTCTTTGTCACATCTAGGTCATCATCATGAGCACATCAAACATTAATATACGATCAATCTTGGATAACAAACTTGTTGGCAGCAACTATTCTAGGATCAGGCAAGTGAGAATTGTTCTCAGAGCTGAAAAGATCCATTATGTCTTGGATAAAGATACACCACCACTTTCATCAAATGATTATATTAATGAGATCAAGGGTACTTATCAAAAATACATGTAGGATAGTGAAGCAGCAGCATTTTTGATGTTGGGTGCTATGTCCTCAGAGCTTCAGAAGCAACATGAGATGATGGATGCTAGAACCATCATTTTGCATCTAGAGGAGTTTTATTCTTCTCAGGCTGGAATTGAGCAATATAAGATTGCTTGAGCTCTATTTAGCTATAAAATGGTGGAAGGCACTTCGGCTGCTACTCATGCATTGAAGATGTATAGGTATATTGAGCATTTGAGCAGACTTAGCTATGTAATGGATAATGATCTAAACATAGATTTAATTTTGTACTCATTGGCTCCAAGTTATGCACCTTTCGTGCTTAACTTCAACATGAACAAGATCCAAGTAACATTCCTGAGTTAATCAACACGCTTAAAACAGCTGTTGGATCCTTCAAGAAGGATCCAAAAAGTGTCATGGTTGTCATTTCTGCTAAATGCAAGAAGCAAAAGAAGAAAAAGAAGATAACCAGGGCACAGCCAAAGAATGGTGGGATCTCCAAGAAAAAGGTTTCCATGAAAGAGAATCCCAAAGGAACTTGCTTCCATTATGGAAAATATGGTCATTGGAAGCGTAACTATAAGACCTATCTAGATTCTCTCAAGGAGAAAAAGCAAGTCGATTCTTCTACTTCAGGTATTCATATGATTGAAATTAATACTTATTCTATTGCTTCAAAACAATCTTGGGTATTAGATACCGGATGTGGATCTCATTTATGTAATGATTTACAAGGTCTTAGAAGCTTTAGAAGAGTTAGAAAAGCATAAATATGTTTGCAGTCAGCTACTGGACAAAACATCTCTACAATAGTTGTGGGGACTTACCATTTGCCTCTTCCAGTGGATTAATATTGGAATTAAATAATTATTATTATTATGTTCCAGCTTTATCCAAAAGTATTATTTCTTTCAGTTATTTATTGAACGATTATGACATTTTTTTATAGGACAAGTGTTGTTACATTTTTAAAAACAATATGTTTTATGCAAAAGCTATCATTGAGAATGGTATATTTGTTCTTGATTTAATTAAAGAAGTGCATAATATGGATACCAAAAGAATGAAACAAGATAATCTAAATACCTCATATTTATGGCATTGTCGTTTAGGCCATATAAATGAGAAACACATGACCAAATTACACAAGTCAGGTAATTTGGAATTATTTGATAATGAATAATTTGATACATACAAATCTTGTTTATTGGGAAAATGACAAAAGCTCCCTTTATTGGTAAAAGAGAACGAGCTAAAATGGTATTGGACTTAATACATTCATATGTATGTGGTCCAATGACTGCACATGCCAAAGGAGGTTACTTCTACTTCATTACTTTCATAGATGATTATTCAAGGTTTGGATACATCTATCTAATGAAATATAAAATAGAAGCATTTGAAAAGTTCAAAGAATTCAGAAATGAAGTGGAGAAACAACTTGGCAAGAGTACTAAAACACTTAGATCAGATCGAGGTGGAGAATACTTAAGCCAAAAATTTCAAGATTATCTTAGAGATAATGGGATTTTATCTCAATGGACTCCACCATATACACCACAACACAATGGTGTATCTAAGAGGAGAAATCAAACACTATTAGATATGGTTCGATCCATGATGAGCCGAGCAGACTTACCTAAGTTCTTTTGGGGATATGCACTAGAAACTACTGTTTATGTGTTAAATAGAGTTCCTAGAGACTGAATTTCATAATGATGAGATTACAGTTGAACATGATTATACACAAAATCCTAAAAGATCTACTAGGATGCATTCTATCCCTGTGAGATATGGATTTCACATTGATACACATAGAGGCATAACTGTAGTAGAGGACAATGAGCCTACAAGCTATCAAGAAGTTTTGAACAGTTCAGAACGTGATTTATGGCTTAAGGCTATGCAATCTGAAATGGACTCCAAGTATGAGAATAAAGTATGGACTTTAACTCAACCACCTAAAGGGATAAAACCTATAGGGTGCAAATGGGTCTTCAAAAAAAAGACCGACATGGAAGGTAATATAGTTACCTATAAAGATCGCTTAGTAGCAAAAGGCTATCATCAAAAAGAAGGTATTGACTCTGATGAAACCTTTTCTCCAGTAGCGATGCTTAAGTCTATAAGAATACTTTTAGCCATTGTAGCTCATTATGATTATGAGATTTGGAAAATGGATGTGAAGATAGCTTTCCTAAATGGAAATCTGACTGAGGATGTGTATATGATACAACCAAAAGGGTTCACATTATGAAATAGAGAAAAGGTATACAAGCTTCAAAGATCCATTTATGGATTAAAGCAAGCCTCTAGGAGCTGGAACATACGATTTAATGAGACAATCAAAGAGTTTGGTTTCTCACAAAATGAAGATGAACCTTGTGTGTATAAAATGGTTAGTAGGAGTGCAATTGTCTTCCTAGCTCTATATGTGGATGACATATTAATCATAGGAAATGACATTTCTCTTCTCCAATATGTTAAAATATGGTTGTCCAAGCAATTCTCCATGAAAGACCTTGTAGAAGCATCATATATTCTGGGAATAAGGATCTATAGAGATATATCCAATAGGTTCCTAGGTCTTTCTCAAAGTACATATATAGATAAGGTATTAAAGAGGTTAAATATGGATCTCTCTAAGAAAGGGTTTATACCCATGGTGCATGGGAAACACCTTTCTAAGTCTATATGTCCGCAAACACTAGAAGATAGAGAGAGCTTGAATAGAATACCATATGCATCTATAATTAGTTCTATCATGTATGTTATGTTATGGACACGTCCAGATGTAGCATTTGCTTTGAGTGTCACAAGCAGATTCAAATCCAATTTTGGAGAGGAACACTAGGCAGCTGTCAAGAATATCCTTAAGTACTTGAGAAGGACTAAGGATATATTCTTGGTATATGGAGAGGGCAGTTTGGAAGTAAATGGTTATACAGATGCCAGCTTTCAATCTGACAAGGATGATTATAAATCACAGTATGGTTATGTGTTCATAATGGGAGGAGGGGCAGTTAGTTAGAAGAGTTCCAAACAAGAAACAACTGCTGACTCCATGACAGAAGCTGAGTACATTACTGCTTTGAAAGCAGCCAAAGAAGCATTCTAGATCAAAAAGTTCATATCTGAACTAGGAGTGGTATCCAGCATTATTGATTCAATTCCTTTATATTGTGATAACAATGGAGCCATTGCACAAGCAAAGGAACCACGGTCTCATCAGCGATCCAAGCATGTTCTCAGATACAACCATCCCATAAGGGAAATATTAGCTAGAAATGATGTGAAAATATAAAGGGTCCCTAGAGATGATAATGTGGCAGATCCCTTCACTAAAGTACTTTCCCAGATTAAGCACAATCACCATATAAATAGCATGAGTCTAAGACATATGAGTGATTGGCTCTAGTGCAAGTGAGACATTGTTTAAGAGTATGCCCTAGAGCCCATGTAAAAGGGGTGTATTTAATATGTATGAATTCATATTCTTAATAAAAGGCATCATTCATTTATTAATGCTATGTTTAAATACATGAGTTTATAAATCTTAAATTAATAAATGAAGTCATTCATATTATAAACACAGTGCAAAGGCGATCATGAAAGTGTTCATGATATGAGATGTCTATTGTATGCAAATATGCAAATATATAAATATCCCTAGTCATAGAATTAACAAGATAGGACATTGTTAATTCGGATAGACTAGCACATGTTATGCTTCTTGAATGGTTCAAGTAGTGGTTCTCAAAACTGTGATTATGGAAGATAATCAAAGCTAACATGTGGATGCTTGTTAGAAGAACAAGTTCATTGGAGACCTGTAAAGAGAATCCCCATATTGATATTAAATCTATGTCAGTGAGGAATCTCTTCATAGCGGTTGTGCAAATATCCTTAGACTTGAGATCACCAAAGTTATCTTAAGTAGCAAGTGGTATACTTTGACTCCATAACTGATTACTTCCAACTGGGAGTGAACATAGTTAGGAGATTAGGTATATCATGACCTACTTGAAGATAGTTGAGTGATTGACAAAGGATTCACCATGCCAGATTTATTAAGGGAAGTTATCTCGCATGATTTTATAATTGCCTTGTTCAGAGAATCTTTGGCCAGAGTAATATGCCAAGATGGATAAAGATCCATGAAGGAAATTTTGGGAACAATGGTTAAATTAATAGAACATACATAATTAGATTTATATGAGTTGACAGAAATCCATACTCAGAATCTAATTGAGATAAGAGAGGTGAAAGGAGTAATTGCACTGTAACTGTTTCTATGGAAGGGTATAGTCAAACCACTTGACTTTCCTGACATTTGGGTAGTCATGATGCCTAGCTAAAAGCCAATCATGACTTGTATAATAATGTATCATAAATATGAATAGGGATAGATAAAATGATTTAAAGGAGTTTAAATTATGTGAGTTTTGAATAGAACTCACAAATACATATTATATTGCCAATATGGATAGGAACCCAATAGGTCAACACATATATGGAAAAGGATAAAATGATAAAATGACAAGGATAATAATATTTGATATTATTATGGGGATAGAGAAGTGAATAAGAGAATAATTAATTAAAGAGTTTAATTAATTATGATCAAGTAAAATTATTCGCAGAACTTTTTAGAAATATTTTGTAAAATGGACCTAATTGAAATAATATATTTCATAATTAATTATTTTTGGACTATAAGTGTTATGGGGCTGATATAATAATTAATAGATCCATTGGAGGAATTAAAGAGGCCCAAAGAAGTGAAGTTGGCATAGAAACCCTCCAGAGGAATTGTTACATGCCAACTACAAACAGAAGGCCTTAGAGGCCTAATTATTTGACCAAAATAAATTAAATATATTTTATAAGTATTATGGAGCCTACATATTTAATTTGATTGGATTTGGAATTCATTTGGGTAATTAAATCTAAGTATATGCACAAAGGGCCTAGTTTGTGGCTTTTGTGCATCGTCTTTTGTGAAAGGGCTGAAATTGGATTTAATTGAGCCCAAATAAATTATTAATAATTTCAGCAGCCTAATGAATATTGCTCTAGCAATTTTAAAGAGCCCAATCATATTATAAAGTTTGTTTTAATCCTAACTAGAATCAAGGGATATCAGCCAGCCATTGTTCTCTTCCTTAGTTGGTTCATTCAATCCTTCTCTAGTGTGGATTACTCATTAGAGGTGTTCGATTTTGGACACTGTGGTTTGCGACAACCCAATGAGAAGGAAAATCAACTGTTCAACAAAAATCAAAGGTGATTTTTCTTATTCCCATTAATATATATATTGTAAATTCATGTTAAGATCAGATCTATTGGTTAAAAATTTTAAATTTCGCTTATGTATGTGATGCATGTAACCGATAATTTCCAACATATATATATATATATATATATATATATGTTATTTATAGTTGATTTCAAATATTTGAAATTGCTTAAATGAGTTTAACGCATGAAGAATTCTCAGTTAGTATACAATGCAAGTATGTTAGGCTAACTGTTAAGCTTCTCAAGTGTTTTTATTGTTTACTACATGAGGTGGTTAGATATGTTATGATTTACTAATCCATTGATTACATGTTAAATATATATATATATATATATATATATATATATATATATAGAGAGAGAGAGAGAGAGAAAATATTGAGTGTGATTACAGATTATTGTTTTTAAGTGTTCTTATACTTGTAAGCAAGCTAACCTAGAGTATGAATATAGCATAGTTAATTATAGTATAATTATCGCTTATGATTTATGAAACAACATGATTCACTTGGTTTCTAGTGTATGGATTATATTTGTTAATGTTTAGATCATCTCAATCAATGTTGATATTTAAGGTCGCTAAATTAAATGTAGGATTACATTGTTGTTAAAAATACTTATCATATTATATACCTCTTTCTAACATGTCATGTTAAGGTTTCAATTTATGTACGTTATATGATTTTGATGATCACTGTGAGTGGTTGTCTTTCATTTTTAGTATCCCCATTAAGTTTTATTGCTTAGCACGGGTTATTTTATCCGTGTAAGTTTTGAGTTAGAAATTATCTCAAGGTTAACGTCTGCAGCTAGTGGCCCAACACAAGAGAAAGAGTCTAAAGTATAGCTATTGACGTTGAGTTCTTTTTGGTTACAAGAATTTCATTTGTAATGTCAAATGATGTATGGTACTAAAGATTATTGGATGTAAAAACTTAAATGTTCTAAGACACTCAAATGTATAAAGTAAAGATTTAAATTGTATAACCCTTCTGATAGATTCATTTTCTTTAGAAGATCTTTATATTTAATAATTTATGGCTTAATAACGTAGTAAAAAGTGTTGATACTTTTAAGATAAAGTGAGTCAGTTTAGGTGCAGGATAAAGGTGCTACAGCTAGCCCTCTCCCAAGGGAGCTTGCTCCTTTTTGTCCCAATTTCTTCACCTCGCCTAAGGGTTTTTCCCCTCTCCAAAGGCCTTTTGCTCTCTTCTTTCTCGCTTCCATCTGCTCTCTCGAAGCCCTTACCCCTTATAAACCCCCTCACTCACTTTTAAACTCCCTCACGCAGGACTCATCTCCCTCACCCGAGGAAATAGAGTTAAGATTTGATCTTTCTTCATATCTCATCTACAACCAAACAAGTAAGTGCATATTATTAAGTTTAATTCTTAAATTTGCAAGTTACCTTACTTGATTTGAGTTGGATTTAGGTTTACCTTACTTGATTTGAGTTGGATTTAGGTTTTTTGGTCTTACATCTAGGTTTGATTAAAGTTAAAATTTGAGCTAAACACTTGTTTCATTTGCACTTTATTTACATCTAGCTTGCTTATTGTTTGCAATTGATGCCTAATTTCACTTGTGGCTTGATTTTAGGATTTAGATTGTTTTCACTTTAGCTCAGCTCATTTGTGCACCCATGGTGTTTGATAAAATGCCTAAGTGACTAAGTTTACATCTTTGGCTTAAATTTTCTTAGCCTAAACCATGTTTCATTACTCTCATCTATCATCGTCTTATTTCCAATCTTCATTACTACTTTGTGATCAATTGGTATTGTGCTTTGACTTGGATAATCATAATGCTAATAGTGACTTGTTTCTCTTGGGATAAAGTGTTGAGCTTTCAATGTTGGTTACTTAGTTACGCTATTTTTGCCTTGTGTAGTGGCACATAATTGACCAAGACATGGTGGTGCTTCAAGCTCTTTCGGATTGTACATTCCACCATATGTGGATGTGGAGAATATTCCATTATACGAATACTTTGGGACTACAACATATGTCAATCTAGCTTACTTGAATGATTTGTTCCTGGATATACCTGATGGAAGTTTGTGGGATGAGATCTTGCCACTAATCAGAAACATTGTTGGGAAGATTTTATCCAGAAAAGGACAAAAGTTCACCCCTTACTTGCAAGAGACTTTCTCACTTCCTTTCATTGTTACTTTGAGTATAAGGAGGATACTGGTAATATGAGCTTCAAACTTGGGAGGAAAACATACATAATGGATTTCCTTAAATTTACAAATCATTTGGGCTTTATATTGGATGGGATTAATGAATTGCCTAATGTAACTACAAGTCAAAATGGGGCATTTATTAGAGATCCTCTCAACCTAGTGGCACAAAATACAAGCTTGACTAAGGCTCACTCTTTGAGAGATCATGCACTGTGAATTTTACATCGGTTCATATCAATCACAATCTACAACTGTCTTGGTGGCCTGAGTGCAATCAATGTAGGTGAGTCAATGCTATTAAGGTGTATGGTTAAAGGGATCCAAATAAATGGTGAAGTACATCTATGGCGGAAGATAGAGGATCTATAAAATAAGCCTCATGCTGTCAAGGTCATCTATATTGAATCGATTGCCACTATCATAGCTAAGGTAGTAAAACACTTAGATATGGGGGATCCTCTTCCTAGTGATATCTAGTACATTGATTATACAGTGTTGAAGCATATGAAGGTAATGTGGGACAAACCACATCGCCACTAGATGGATAGTGCTGAATACTTGTAGTTGATTCGTGTTGGGCACAATGAACAACAAATAGATGAAAATAAGGCATAGGCTGAGCACCAAAAGGCACCATTAGCTGAAAAAGCTCCTTTGCCACAAGTGGTCACTTTTATAAACTAGATCAATGGTAGATTGGATGTTCAAGTTGGGCAGATTGACAGTCTACAAAAGCGCTTAGAGCATCTTGCCTCAAGCATTGAGTATTTCACTACACATTGTTGGTAGCAGTTCCCACCACCACCTCCACCACTATAATGACTTGACATCCATTTTGCTAAAGATAACAAGTTTTTTTTAGGGGGCGTAGAGCTCATCTAATCTTAATTTTGTTTAGATTTAGGAACTAGAATTTCAACCTCCCCTTTTTAATTTATAAAAACTCTTAGTTTTTTGTTTTGTGTTTTTGTGTTTCCATTGTGTTGTTTAGTTATCTTTTTTCCTATTTATTAGTCTGTTGCTTTTATTATAACCTTTATGTTGGTAACTTTATCATTTGTTTTAGTAGTAATAGTAATTTTCTTTTATTGTCCTAGTCTTTTAGTAGTTTAGTATGTTCTTAGTTTTGGTTATGCAAGTAATATAGTTAGTTCAAATTGTCATTTCGTTTGCACTAAGCTTAGTTCACCCTAGTTTTCTCAAAATTGAACATATTGAACTTTAACTTAGAATGTGCAATAGCCAAAATCCTTATTTATCATTAAGACAAACATATTGTTTAATGAAATTATAGCTAGTTTAGCATTCAAATTAAGCTATATTTGTTAGTTTCCATTTTTTAGCACTAAAGACTAGTTTTAAAATAAAAAAAACTAGTGTATTGAAATAGTTGAGCAAGGAATTTTAGGACACTAGAACCTTCCTCATCACCCTTTAAAATGTAGAAAAAAATCAAACAATCTAGAGAGGCATCTAGGCATATTTTTCTTATTTATCCATAACTTAGCTTGTTTCTTACCCAGTATGTACATTTATCTCTTATTAGCCATTTTTGAGCCTAATGAGGCATGCTTAATGTGTGTATATTTATTTTTCTTATTGCACTCATTTATTTACCATATAGGCTAAAAAGCTTTTATCTTTCATTCTAAGAATTGGCTACTTTAGTTTTAGGATGGATTAATAGTTGGTAGGTAATTAAAAGTGTAGTAGAGAGGATTTTTGGCACTATTCTCAAGGGTTATGGATGAAGTCAAGTAATTAGTGAAAATTGACCTTGTAAACACCCATATTATCATTGATTGCCAGAAATGAGGCTATATATATAGGTGTGTGTGTGTGTGTGTGTCTACACACACACACACACACACTGATGGGGATTTATTTGAACCCTTAGTCTTACTAGACTGCGTATAATATGAGTAGGGTATCATTCCAAAGGGAACATAGCAATTTTGTATTGAAATAACAATAAGTAGATGGATAGGTAATGAATAAAATAAGAATCATACATTTAATTTAATGACTAAACTACTTTAAGTCAATTTTGGACGAAAGATGAATTTAGTGATGTTATGAACATACATTATAACTAAGAGAAACAATTTCATTTAAGAACCATTAAAGACAATTGTATGAATGACATGATTGGAGAATTTAGCCAAATTTCTTTAAAGCAATTCTCAATGTCATTAAAGGTATTTTTATTTAGAGTCTATAAGCATTCTTATGACATTATAGAGATAAATAAAAATTATGAAGTTCTATGCCAATTCTTAACCCCTTAAAGTTAATTCCTTATCTCTAAGTGAATTCAATGCTTCAAGTAAATTCATTTGTTTTTCCATCAAAGAATTCCAATTTTCATTGTGAATAAATTGACTATCATGCTAATTATGGTGATCAAGCATAATAAGCAAATTAATGCACCCAAATGAATTTAAATCATACTTCATTCATAAAGAAAATAAACGTTCACAAAGATAATAAACATAAATAAAACAAATTGTACTACATAGTTATGGTGTAAAAAAGAACTTAGCCAAATACACATTTGAAAGGAAAATGAATAATAGAAAAGAAAATATCATCACTCCCTAGGGTTTACTTTCTAAATAGACCTTCTGATATATCTCTTACTTCTTTGGCTTTGCTCTTTTGTCATCATCTATAAACTAAGTAAAAATGTTATCCAAAATAACTAAAATATTCTAGGAAAAACTAATAAATTTTCTTTGATTCCCTCCTTAAAGCTTCACTGCCATATTTATAGAGATTAACACTACAAACATGTCCTTTCAGAATGATTGTCAATATGAGAAGTTGCCCTAAAAAGTCTTGATAGTTGGCTAAGAAATTGGGTGTTGAAAAGTGGCATCGCTTGAAAATATATGCCTTGATCGACTCATGAATGCCTTTACGAGTCGTGAACTCCCTCAATTTTCCCCACTCGTGAACATCCTCTAACTCGCGAAGATTGGCTTCTTTGCTACCGAGTCGTGAATGCCTTCACGACTCGTGAATGTGTCACCTCTGTGTCATTTATGAGCATCTTCACATCTCGTGCATCTTTGTCCGAGTTGTGAACCTCTTCATAACTCATAAGGCTCCTTTGCTTCCTTCACAAATCCTCAAATTACTTCATATTTGCACTAAGTTGACCTATAACATAAATAAACACATAAACTAAACATAAACACATAAAATACACACTTAGCTACTTAAATAAAGGAAAATATGCACTAAATAATAGATATTTTACATGGTATCAAATTCCCCAACACTTAATCCTTCTTTGTCCTCAAGCAAAAGGAAAGAATGAGAAAATTTAATTCCAAGTTAAACTAAGTAAGTTATGCTATAAAGCATTGCTCAATATGCACTTTAAACAAGATAGGAATGAAATCAAAAATCTTAAATACTCAAAATATTAGTAAATCAAATCTTGAAACATGTATTCTAAATTACCAAGTCACCTAAGTTTACTAATCCCAACATCAAGAATATAAAGTCTCAAAACTAACCATGCTCAAGAGAGAATATTGATCATAAAACTTAAGATTATAGGATTATTAGTTGCCTTTTAGGACCAAAAACAAGCACTCATACCCTTAAATCAATCTCATGGCATTTCTAGAATGCATTTTTTTATATTAGCATTGGTATGCTGTTAAACTTTATTCCATGTAATTAAAGTAGCAAGAAAATGTAGTAATGGGTGTGTTTTATGCTCCATTCCATACTTTATTGAACTTTTGAGTATGCGTCTTGCTTTACTTTTTTTTTCTCTTTTTGCATTTTCACTAGTCCTCATCCATTATTGAAAGGGCCTAAGGGTAAGTATTATGGCTATAGTTTCCATGAGGCAACTAGAATCCTAAAAATCTTAAACTAAATGATCAAATCCTAACCTTAAAGCATAGTTAATGAAGAGACTAAATAGTCTAAAATGTTAAAAGAAGTAAAAAGAGATAACTTGAAAACACAAAACACATGCCAAAAGCTTTAAAAAACTAATAAAATGAGCATAAAAGGCAAATGACTTAACATAACAACCTATACTTTATAAAAAGTGAACAATGCTTCAAATAAAACCTACTGAAAAGTTTAGTCTAAATGAAGAAAAAGACAAATAATGCAAACAAACATACAACTATAATGTAAAAAAAACATGCAACGCACAACATACTCTCCCCCACACTTAGAGCAAACATTGCCCTTAATGTGAATAAACAAAAAAAAAATAAAAAGAAAAAGAAATAAACTAAAGAATAGAGGAAAGAAAACTCCCCTAAAAATTATGGTGAAGGTGGAAGAGAGGACACATATAACCCGATTGAGCAATGAAGGTATCCACCTTGTGCTCAAGTTGTCGTTGACGTCGAACCAATTGTGATGTAACTTGCTCCAAAGATGTGAGTTGATGCTAAATGGTGGACTGATTTTGCATCAATTGGGTGAACATGGAATGAATAGTATTTGAAAAAGATCCAATAATAGCCTCGTCACTAAGGACATCAGCCATGATATCATCGCTATACCCCTGCTCCTCTTGCATTGCCTCATCTGAAGTGCTCTCCACAGCAGCTTCTTGTGGAGTAAAAGTTCCTGCAAGATCCTTCCAACAAGATCGTGAAAGCGGTGGAATGAATTAAAAAGAATTGTTAACAATTTCACCCCGAACAAAAAGATGTTTGGAAAAATATAAATATGGAAGGACACGATCATAAGTACGCAAATCAATGTCAAGACTCCTAGCAATAGCAGCTATTAAGTGGCCATGCATGAGAGGAGACTCCGAACGACAAACACATTGCATTAATTGATTGAAAATCCAATAAGACCAACTAACCGATTTGCGATTATGCACACACCACATAAAAAATAACTCGTGATGAGAGACTTTATTAAATTCAGGCTTGTTAAAAACTATAGAAGCAAGGATTTTATACAAAATCCAATATTTCAAATCTGTGATGAACATGGACATAGCCTCCCTAGCCTTAAATGGTGTGGTCAATCCAGTTAGAAAATTCCAAAATGCATTAGGTCGATAAATTTTAGGAGAATCATAGAATCCAGTTTGCTTAAAGCCAAAAATGCGATGCATCATAAAATAAGTAAGTGTATAATCAATACCATTTAAACGAAAGTCCAACAGCCTATAATTTTCTGCATTTTCCTTCAAATTGGTATAAAATTCTAAGACAAAATCAGTATAAAAATGTTCATGCATATTGATAAAATTTAGCAACCCACATTGAGATAACATGTCATTTACAGCATCAAGCATACCCACTTGTTTAAGGAAAGAGTCTGGAAAATACTTACATTGCGAGATAGCCCTATCCTTGAGAGCAAGGAAGTGATTACCTTCTTGCACAGAGGAAATGGTAAATAGAGCACCAAATTGGGCTGAGAAACTTTCAAGTTGTGCTTCATCTCCCCCTTGGTGTCCCCTTGAAGATGATACATTCTTTGTTCTCACCATGTTGGAAAAAGAGAAAGATAGAGGAAAAAGAAATGCAAGAACGTAGAAGTAAAAGAAGAAAAAGATGTAGAAGACACGCATATGCAAATGGGTAGCAGAGAATAAGAGTAAGTAAGAGAGGAGAAATAAAAGACAAAGCCAAAGAAAAACAAGTACACGAGTGAAGAAGGAAAAAGAAGTGTGGGAAATAAAGTGGTAACTGCAGTATTTATAAACAAATGAAGAGGGGAAAATGAATCGATAGTGAAAAGTCACGTTGATTCACAAAACCCTAATTTCACTTATAACTGTTCCCCCTTTGTTTTAAATAAATTAAGTGCAGTTAAGTAAAATTAACACATAATTCACAACTAATTAAAATAAATAAGAGTTAAAAAAAGGAAGAAAAACAAATTAAGAGAAGAAATAATCTCTAAATCATGACTCGGTAAAAATTGGGAATAGTGGATCACGAGTCGGAAAAATCCTCATGACTCGTGAAGAATTGATTGTGGCACATCTTCACAAGTCGGACAACCCTTCACGACTTAGTAAACTTTTCTTTCTATATATTACTCATGAAGCCCTCACGAGTCGAACCTGTACTGCAAGAGTCGAACAAACGTTCACGACTCGGTAAGCTTTTGCTTCTGAAGTACTCGTGAACATCTTCGCGAGTTGGACTTTACTAGTGAATATGTCCCTATGCTGCAACTTTTCTGCAAAAAATACCAATCTCGATCCAAAGCTCAAGAAGACAAAACAAATATAAGATAATAAAAAAATAAAAATTAAAACTATAAAATACATAAAACATAATCAAAAATAAACCATAAAACAAATAAAACCTAAACTAATATAACTAATCCTAGACAAAAACAGTTTTATGCTAAAAATGAACTCAATAAAGAAACTGTTTAGGTAGGAACTAATGCATCACCAATGAAATAAGGTTTCAATCTATGTCTATTAACCTTAAAGACCTCCCCTTTGTCATTAGCAATATCAACAGCCCTATAAGAAAAAACTTTAATCACCTTAAATGGAACCATCTCAATTTTAATTTACCAGGGAATAATTTCAATCTTGAATTATACAACAAAACTAAGTCACCAACCTTAAACTCTTTCTTTAATACATGTTTATCATGCAATGATTTAGTTCTCTCTTTGTATAACTTAGCATTCTCATAAGCATTCATATGTAGCTCCTCAAGTTCTTGCAATTGAAGCAATCTCCTCCTACCAACTTGTTGCATATCAAAGTTTAATACCCTAGTTGCCCAATAGGCTTTATGTTTAATTTCAACAGGCAAATGGCAAGATTTACCATAAACCAATTGATAAGGAGTACGGCCTATAGGAGTTTTAAAAGCTGTTCTATATGCCCAAAGAGCATCATCAAGCTTAAGTGCCCAATCCTTTCTTGATCTAGAGACCGTTTTCTCTAATATCCACTTAAGCTCTCTATTGCTAATCTTAACTTGGCCACTAGTTTGAGGGTGATAAGGTGTAGCAATTTTATAGGTTACATTATTCTTCTTTAATAATTGCTCTATAAATTTGTTACAAAAATGAGATCTATCATCACTAATAATTGCCCAAGGTGTTCCAAATCTAGGAAATATAAGTTTTTTAAGCATTTTCTTGACCACCTTAGCATCATTAGTAATGGTTGGAATTGCTTCCACCCATTTTGATACATAATCAACCATGACCAAAATATATTTATTTCCCAAAGAACTATGAAATGGTCCTATAAAATCCATACCCCAAACATCAAATAATTCAACCTCTAAAATACCATTTAAGGGAATCTCATTCCTCTTAGATAAATTTCCATTCTTTGGCACTTATCACAACTAAGCACAAATGCTTTTACATCCTTAAACAATGTGGGCCACCAAAACCCAACTTGCAACACCTTGGAGGCTATCTTAGAAACTCCAAAGTGACCTCCTATAGCATATGAATGACAATAAGCCACCACATCACTAACCTCTTCATGAGGAATCCACCTCCTAATCAGCCTATCAGCACATCTCTTATATAACAATGGCTCTTCCCAATAGTAAAACTTAACATCATGAAGGAATTTTTTCCTTTGCCTATAATCAAGACCATAAGAAAGCACACCACTTACTAAATAGTTTGCCATATCAGCAAACCATGAAAGATCCTTTGAAACAACACTAAAAAGATGTTTCCCAAGAAAAGCTTCATCAATAGGCACCCCATCATCACTATCCTTCAAGACACTTTGGATCAACCTAGATAAATGGTCAGCAACTAAGTTCTCCTTTCCCTTCTTATCCCTCATTTCCCAATCAAACTCTTGCAACATTAAAATCCATCTTAACAACCTAGGCTTAGCATCTTTTTTAGTCTAGAGATACTTGAGGGCAGAATGATCAAAATAAATAATAACTTTTTCCCTACAAGATAAGCCTTAAATTTATCAAATGCATATACAATGGCTAAGAGTTCTTTTTCAGTTGTAGAGTAATTAATTTGGGCATCATCTAGTAACTTACTAGCATAATAAATAACATAAGGCTTCCCATCGATTCTTTGGCCTAAAATAGCTCCAACTGTATAGTTACAAGCATCACACATTAATTCAAATGGTTGCTCCCAATTTGCTAGTTGCAACACTGGTGAAGTGACAAGAGCATGTTTAAGAGTTTCAAAAGAATTAAGACATGCCTCATCAAAATGAAAATCAACATCCTTGCCTAGTAATGTGCACAAAGGTTTAGGTATCTTAGAAAAATCTCTTATGAACCTTCTATAAAATCCAGCATGACCTAGAAAGCTTCTAACATCTCTAACATTTTTAGGAGGAGGCAAATTAGCAATA
The DNA here is from genome assembly GCA_037975025.1 of Excoecaria agallocha. Classification (NCBI taxonomy): domain Eukaryota; kingdom Viridiplantae; phylum Streptophyta; class Magnoliopsida; order Malpighiales; family Euphorbiaceae; genus Excoecaria; species Excoecaria agallocha. The sequence continues at coordinate 207,859 of JBBPFJ010000049.1, forward strand.
ATTTCAATTTTAGCTCGATCAAACTCAATCCCCCTATTAGAGACTAAATGTCCTAAGACAATATCCTCTTGTGCCATGAAATGACACTTCTCCCAATTTAACACCAAACCATGCTCCATAAATCTATCAAGCACCTTAGAAAGATTAGATAAACAATTTTCATATGTAGTGCCATACACACTAAAGTCATCCATAAAAACTTCTACACATTGATCATTGAGATCACTAAAAATAGAGAACATGCATCTTTGAAAAGTGGCTGGTGCATTACACAATCCAAAAGGCATGCGCCTAAATGCAATAGTTTCATATGGGCATGTAAAAGTTGTCTTAGATTGATTATGTGGATGTATAGATATTTGATAGAAACCACTTAGATCATCTAAGTAACAAAAATAAGAAAAATTAGCTAATCTTTCAATAACTTGGTCAATAAAAGCCAAAAGGAAATGGTCTTTTCTTGTAGCCTTATTTAATTTCCAATAGTCCACACACATATGCCAACCCGTGATAGTCCTAGTAGGAATTAAATCATTATTATCATTATGAATAACGGTTAAGCCACCCTTTTTAGGGACAACTTGAATAGGACTTACCCACTTACTATCACTTATGGAATAAATTATGCCATTATTAAGCAATTTAATTATTTCTTCCTCACTACCTCCTTTAGAGTTGAAATAAGCCTTCTTTGACCTTCAATTAAAGGTTTAGAATCCTCCTCGAACAAGATCCTATGCATGCAAACTTTAGGTGCAATCCCTTTTAAATCACTTATTGAATATCCCATGGCATTTCTATGAGCAAGTAAAATATTACGTAAAGCACTCACATTTTTCTTATCAATTGAAGAATTAACAATGAAAGGTAATTGAAATTTTGAATCCAAATAATCATACCTTAAGCTTGTTGGTAATGGCTTGAGTTCAAGTTGAACTTCCTCCTTAGATGTCTTTGATGGCATATCCTCATCCTTTCTAAAAGACTCAAACTTTAAGAATCCTCGATGAAAAAGGTAAAAGGCAACTTGCAAAACCTCAGCACAACTTTCATTTAAACTATAAGATGCAATAGGGTTTTGACTAACATAATTATTAACAACATTATCAATGCACTCATCAATAACATCATATACATCAATTCTATTCACCACTTATATTGGTGAAGACTTAACCATCCCAAACACATTAAATTCAATTGTTTCATCATTAACTTCAAGTGATATTTTTCCATTTTTTATATCAAAAATAGCCCCAGCAGTAATTAAGAAAGGCCTACCAAACAAAATAGGAATTTCAAGATCTTTATCCATTTCTAGCATAACAAAATTGATAAGAATTACAAATTTACCTACTTTGGTAGGGACATTTTTAAGTATGCCTATAGGGTTTGAAATAGACTTATTTGCCATAGATAAAAACATATTAGTAAGCTTTAATTCACCCAAATCAAGTTTTTTATAAATAGAATAAGGCATAAGACTAACACTTGCACCCATGTCACATAAAGCCTTATCAAAATATGGGCCACCTATAACACAAGGAACCGTAAAACAACCCGGACCCTTTAGCTTAGGTGGATACTTAGAATACATGGCCCTAGACTCTTCAATTAAGGAAACATAACCATGTTCTTCAAGTTTACCCTTATGACTTACAATTTCTTTTAAAAATTTTGCCCATGAAGGCATATCCTTAATTGCATCCACAAAGGGTATAGCTATAGTAAGTTCTTTCAAATAATTCAAAAACTTGCCAAATTGCTTATCAAGATTCCTTCTAATAAGTCTTTAAGGAAAAGGTAAAACATTTAAATTAATTTTAGGGTCATCTTCCTTAGATGATATCATCTTTTCTTTAGATTCATTAGACTTCTTCATCACAATATCATTTTTATTAGTATCTAAAACATGCTCGTCATCCACAATAAAATTATCATCTGCCCTAATGTTACTCTCAATTTTTTTCCCACTCCTTAACATAATAGATTGAACCGATTTATAAGGTAAAAATTTTGGTTAACTTGGGAGTTTGCCTAATGATTTAGCACTAGAAGTGGCTTGTTGAGCCAATTGAGTTTCAAGAATCTTATTGTGGGTAACAAGTTGGTCAATTTTAGTATTTATTTGCTTAAATTGTTCCTCATTTTGTTTGTTAGTGGTCATCTGATGGTTAACAAATTGCTCTATTAAATTTTCAAGATGGGATTTAGGTTGTTGGGGGTTAAAAGGTGGTTTAATTGGAAAAGCTGAAGGGTTAGGTAATTTAGTCATAGGATTATTATTATTTAGAGGGTTTAATTGGGCATTTGGGTTAGACCAAAAAAAATCGGGATGGTTCCTCTATTGAGGATTATAATAATTAGCATTTTAACCCATCCTTTGATTATAACTACCTTGAACAAAACTTACATCCTCACTAGACCCCTCATTACAATTAGCATACATATGAGGTCCACAACATTTTTCACATACTTGACTAACATTTTAAATATTAGAGTGAGAATTATTTACCAACTTAGTCAAAGCTTCAACTTTAGTTGTCAAGAGATTAATGGAATCTAATTCCAAAAATCCCTTAGCTTTAGCCATCATGGGTTCTTCTCCCATGTAGCCTTGTGAGGCTAGTTCCTCCAACAAAATTTCAGCTTCCTTGGCAGTTTTCTCCAACCATTTTCCACCTCAAGTAGCATTTACAATATTTCTATTTTCTTTCATTAGTCCATTGTAAAAGATTTGAGGAATCATCCAATCCGGCAAGCCATGGTGAGGACTTTGCCGTTAGAGTTCCTTAAATCTTTCCCAAGATGTATAAATAGTTTCATTAGGCAATTGTTTAAAAGTAGAATTTGATTTCTAAATTTTGCTATTTTATGTAGGGGAAAATACTTATGGAGAAAAGCTTGTTTAAGTTGATCCCAAGTAGTGATTGTCTCACTAGGTATACTAGCAAGCCAAATTTATGCTTTTTCTTTTAATGAAAATAGAAATAGCCTAAGTCTAATAGCATAATTACTTACTCCATTAATTTTAAATGTAGCACACACATTAAGAAAAGCATGGATATAAGCATAAGGGTCTTCCCCTTGCAAACCTCCAAACTAGTTATTTTGCACCATTTGTATGACTGCCAATTTGATCTCAAAGTTTTTGTTGGCGATGGCCGGTGCCACTATTCCTTCAAAACTTTTTGAGATATTGGGCATGGCAAAATCTCCAAGAGTTCTCCTTTTTTGATCCATCATATTTCGAATATTGTGACTTTCCCCCAACTTAGCACTTTATTCTCCTTCTAATTGCAATCTAAGTTCCTCTTATTGCTTTCTTCTAAGTTCCCTGCACAAAATCACAAGAACTTTAGTCTAAGATCATTAAAAAAACTCTAATACTTTTATAAAGAATAAAACAAAAAAAAATAAAATTTCATACATCAAAATAATGACTAATTAATATCTTACAATCCTTAAGCATCTACTACTTTGTCTCAATCAATAAAAATTCATTTAAACCATTTCCCGACAACGGCGCCAAAATCTGATAGGGATTTATTTGAACCCCTAGTCTCACTAAACTGCGTATAAGATGAGTAGGATAGCATTCCAAAGGGAACAAAGCAATTTTATATTGAAATAACAAGAAGTAGATGGATAAGTAACGAATAAAATAAGAATCATGCATTTAATTTAATGACTAAACTACTCTAAGTCAATTTTGGATGAAAGATGACTTTAATGATGTTATGAACATACATTATAACTAAGAGAAACAATTTCATTTAAGAACCATTAAAGACAATTGTATGAATGACATGATTGGAGAATTTAGCCAAATTTTTTTAAAGCGATTCTCATTGTCATTAAAGGTGTTTTTATTTAGAGTCTATAAGAATTCTCATAACATTATAGAGATAAATAAAAATTATAAAGTTCTATACCAATTCCTAAACCCCTTAAAGTGAATTCCTTATCTCTAAGTGAATTCAATGCTTCAAGTAAATTCATTTGTTTTTCCATCAAAGAATTCCAATTCTCATTGTGAATAAATTGACTAACATGCTAATTATGGTGATCAAGCATAATAAGCAAATTAATGCACCCAAATGAATTTAAATCATACTTCATTCATAAAGAAAATAAACGTTCACAAAGATAATAAACATAAATAAAACAAATTGTACTACATAGTTATGGTGTAGAGAAGAACTTAGCCAAATACACATTTGAAATGAAAATGAATGAGAGAAAAGAAAATATCATCACTCCCTAGGGTTTACTTTCTAAATAGACCTTCTGATATATCTCTTACTTCTTTGGCTTTGCTCTTTCATCATCATCTATAAACTAAGTAAAAATGTTGTCCAAAATAACTAAAATGTTCTAAGAAAAACTAATAAATTTTCTTCGATTCCCTCTTCAGAGCTTCATTGCCATATTTATAGAGATTAACTCTACAAACATGTCCCTTCATAATGGTTGTCAATATGAGAAGTTTCCCTGAAAAGTCTTGATAGTTGGCTGAGAAATCGGGTGTTGAAAAGTGGCATAGCTTGAAAACAGGTGCCTTGATCAACTTGTGAATGCCTTCACGAGTCGTGAACTCCCTCAATTTGCCCCACTCGTGAATATCCTCTGACTCGTGAAGATT
>JBBPFJ010000049.1:215000-384516 GCA_037975025.1 Excoecaria agallocha
TTGTTGAGCTCCTCAAAGAGGTCCTGGTAAAAATCCTCAAAATGGTCTTGGATCTTACGAGGATCAACACCAGGAGTGAACATATCGGGACGTTGATACATGTTGGAGAGAAGAAGGGTAGGGCTAATACTGGGCTTGGTGTGAAGCCTTGAGCAATGATCTCCATGCCTACAAGCGCTGATCTTGAAGTAAAACGGGCAATTAACTCTGTCTTTCTCTATTCCAAATATGGATGATAAATGCTCTGCCATGATCCTTTCTTTTCCTCTCTCCCCCTCTCGTCGATTCGATCTGCTTAGGGTTTTTACTCAATGAGATCCTAACGCCAATCAGCAGTCTAATTTTAAACAATAATAAAATATAATTATATAATTATAAAAAAAATTCCTTCTTAATTTTCCCTCTTAAATTTAATTAAATTTTTTTACTCCCTCCAAAATTTCAAAATAAAAAAATTCCCTCTTAAAAAAATTTAAATTTGATTTTTATTTTTAAATTCAGGTTTTTAACATTTAAAAAATAATTTATATTTACCATTATTTATAAAAATGAGAGTAAATATAAAGTATTTTTTAAATAACTATTAAATTAATATTATTAATTAAATAATTTATAAAATGAATATATTTTTTCTTTGTTTATATATATTTCTTGATATTTAAATTGTTTATCAAATATTTTAAATTGGTACTCTAATCATTCTATTGGCACAGTTGAATTATTAATGTAATTATATATTCATATAATTAAATTAATTGATAAAATTTTATTGATATAATAATTGTATACAATTATATTATTAATTTAAATATTTACTTACTTATATAAATATTGTGCCAAAATAAATAAATATCGGTTGATACTAAAAGAAAATAAAATTGGTTGCTAAGTTGATTATATACATATATAATTACATTAATTGCTCAAATTTTGTTAATAAAATAATTGTATACAATTATATTATGAATTTAAATACCCAATTATTCATATATGTATTGTGAAAAAATAGATGAATGTTAGTTGAGTGATGATGAAGGGAAATGAAATTAACAGCTAATGTGATTATATACTCATATAATTATGTTAATTGGTAAGTTGATTATATACATATATAATTACACTAATTGGTAAAAAACTCTCATTAATATAATAATTATATATAATTATATTATTTATTTGCATACTAAATTACTCATATAGATATTATGCAAAAATAGATTAATACTAGTTGAGTAATACTAAAAGAAAATAAAATTAATTGTTAAGATGATTATATATATATATATATATATATATAATTACACTAATTGATAAGATTTTATTAATATAATAACTATATATAATTGTATTGTTAATTTAAATACTCAATTACTCATCTAGGTATTGTGCAAAAATAAATAAATGTTAGTTAAGTGATATTGAGAGTATATGTACTCATATAAGTACATTCAATCATTTATGATATAAAAGTATATAAAGTTAATTGATAAAATAATTACATGTTCATATAATCATATAATTATATTAATAGATAAAATTTGTTATATATAATAACTATATCTAATCACATTATTGATTACTTAGTCTATTGTTCATGTTGTTTTATTTTTGTCATTATGGATATAATGCAAAGTATCTTCCCATCCATCTATTAACCATTTCATGAATCTAATATGTCATGCATTAAGTGTTGCACTATTTATTATGTCTCATATGTCACGCATTAAGGTAATAGTTGAGTGTTTATATAAATTATACCTGTAGTTGTATGATTAGATATGTTAGGTTAGTTCTACAAGTAAATCGATAGGTCTATTATGGGAGTGACGGGTCAGTTTCACCAACGGTCACTCAACTTATCACTAATTGCGCAAAAGTAACCGACTTTTTTTTCCTGACTTAAAAGTAACTGAACTTATTACAAATTTGCATAAAAGTCATGATCACCGGATTCCGGCGAAAACCCTTGCCGGATTGATGACATGGTTTGCCACGTCATATGCCAGACACACGTGGCATGTTCTACGTTTGGGTCAATTTCAGCTACGGTCACTGAACTTACAATTTATCACCTAAAAGTAACTAACTTATTTTTCGTGACTTAAATGTCACTGAACTTATCATTTTTTTCCAAAAAAAGTCATCTTAACCTGATACTCATAGTGATGGATTTATTGTCACATCATAAGCTAATATTTCATATTTGACACGTCAGTTGTCAAATCACCTTTATCAGCTAATGTGTCATATTTGACACATCAACAATCCATGTGTGTTCATAGCTAATGTGTCATAGCTTATGATGTGATGATAAATCCATCTCCATGTAGCCATGTGCAACAGTAAGTTCTGTTCAATAATCGAACCGAATCAAAATAACCGAAAATCAAACTTTTAAGATTTTAATCAACCGAATCGAACCAAATTTATAGAATAACTGAATTCAACTGAATCAAAAATTTCGATCGGTTTGGTTCGGTCAACCGAAAATTGAAAATGAAAACTATTTTTAAAAAAAAAATAAAAAGATTGTGTCTAAAAATTATACAAAATTATAAATCATATTATACTAAAATAAAAACATATAACCCGGTCAAGATGACTTTTTTGAAAAAATATGATAAGTTCAGTAACATTTAAGTCACGAAAAATAAGTCAGTTACTTTTGGGTGATAAATCATAAGTTAAGTGACCGTGGCTGAAATTAACCCAAATGTGGAACGTGCCACGTGTGTCCGGCATATGACGTGGCATGCCATGTCATCAATCCAACAAATGTTTTTGCCGGAATCCGGTGATTATGACTTTTATGCAAATTTGTAATAAGTTCAGTTACTTTTAAGTCAGGAAAAAAAAGTCGGTTACTTTTGCACGATTAGTGATAAGTTGAGTGACCGTGGGTGAAATTAACCCGGGAGTGACCATTTAACTAATAGCACGTATTTGGAATTTAGATTTTTGAATCAAATTCCATTTAATTTTGGACCTTTTTCTAAATGATATATAATACATTATCAGTATAAAATTTTTATATAAGTGTTATTTATCCATTTAATTCTTAACAACAAAAAGATGGGAATAAAATTTCAAAAACAGCAAAGTTAGGTGGAAGAAATGTTTAAACATTTGGATTTGGTAACTTTATCTCTTAAAAATATTTATTAAATTGAATTCCTATGTTAATGATTGAAAATCACGTAAACTTAAACCATGCAAATATTTAAATTCCATAGCTCAAATCCCCACTTGCCCATTCTCATGTACTTTGCTCCAAAACTTGTGTGCTATGTGGATGAATTAAAAATACAAACCATGTGCTCCGATGGCTAAATACAATTAATTAATTGTAAAAGCATACATTTTTATGATAATTTTTAATATATATATATATATTGCGACTTCTTTAAAAAGTATATGTACTCATATTAAAGATATATTAAATTAAATACAAATTATTTTAATTATGTATTCATATTCATTTATATAGAATAATTATTATAATAATTAAATTTCTATTTTCAATAATTAAAATATTTAGTTTAACTTATTAACTAATTATTATCTTAATTTTATGTATTAAAATATATAATGTAAATAATTATGAGATTAAATTTATGTAGTAAATAATTTTACACAAATTAGTAAAATTTCATTAATATAATTATTGTATATAATTGTATTGTTAATTTAAATACTCAATTACTCATATAGATATTGTGAAAAAATTAATGAACGTTAGTTAAGTGATACTGAAAGTATATGTACTCATATAAGTACATTTAATCATTCATGATATAAAGATAAATAAAGTTAATTGATAAGATAATTACATACTCAAATAATTATATTAATTGATAAAATTTTTATATACAATAACTATATATAATCACATTATTGATTACAACTTCATTATTACTATAAATATTGTACGAAAATATATACATACTAGTTGAATGACACTAAAAATAAATGAAATTAATTGGTAAATTAATTATACACTTATATAATGCAATAATTGGTAATATTTCATTATATATAATAAATATATTTAATTACATTATTAATTTAGATATTCATAAAGGTATTGTCCTAAAAATATATGAGTATTAGTTAATTAATACTCACAGTAAATGAAATTAATTGATAAAGTACTTATATGATAAATTGATTAACTTAAATATTTATATAAAAATTTATAAAGAAAATAAAATAGTAGTTGAGTGATATTAAATATAGATTAAATTAAATATAAATTATTTTAATTATATATTCATATATAGAATGATTATTATAATAATTAAATTTATTTTCTTAATAATTAAAATATTTAATTTATTTATTAACTAATTATTATCTTAATTTTGTGTATTAAAAAATATAACTTAAATTTATACAGTACATATAGAATAAAAATTATAAGTAATATTTATATATAAATTACTAGTATTATATATAATAATTAATAAATATCGATTCTTTCGGTACAAGACAATTCAATACAGGTCAATACGGTTCTCGATTAAATATCCAGATCTGTTTCAAATAAAGTCATGATACAATTTGGTTCGGTTTTAGTCAAAAAGTCAACGGTACAGTTCGATTCTGGATCTTTTTCTTTGGTTCAATACAGGAAGATCCAAATCCGTGTACACCCCTAATACACACACACACACACACACACATATATATATACACATACATACATATATGTATGTATGTGTGTGTGTGTGTGTGTGTGTGTGTGTGTGTGTGTGTGTGTGTATGTACATACATATGTGTGTGTGTGTGTGTGTGTATACATGCATACATATATGTATGTATGTATGTATGTATGTATGTATGTATGTATGTATATATATATATATATATATATATATACATACATATGTGTGTGTGTGTATATACACATACACATATACATATGTGTATATATATACATCTATACACACACACACACACACACACACATATATATATATATATATACATATACATACATATGTGTGTGTGTGTGTGTGTGTGTGTATATACACATACACATATACATATGTGTATATATATACATCTACACACACACACACACACATATATATATGTGTGTATATATGTATATGTATACATATGTATATTTGAACATATGTATATATCTATATGTATGTATACACTACAGAAAAAACCTGAATTAGCAATGAAATTTATAGACAAAAAATTTTTCGTCGCTATGTGGCGATGATGTTAAATTTCAGTCGTGAAAATGCATTTTTCTAATTGGAGATAAGTTTAGCAACGAAAATATGAAAACAGTCGCTAAATATTGGCAGCAACAATTGATGTCATAATTGCAACGGAATATTTTGTCGTTAAAATTTTACAATTTTTTATTTAGCAATTTAATGTAATATAAAATAGCGATGGAATAGCGACTAATAGTTTCGTTGCTAAAAATATTTTATTATTAATTGTATGTTCTCAATTAAATTTTTTCAAAAATTTATAATTTTGATTATTAATTTCACTAAGCATTATAATATTAATAAAAACAATTTACATACATATTTATGCTTACTAATTATTTTTAATAATTTTATTTTATACATGAAATTTAATCCAAATAATTTTTATTTTATATATTATTAAAAAATTATGCAATCATAAAATTGAAAAGTATATCAACAAATAATACTTTACCTCTAAAATTTATGAAATTGACTTATTTTTCTTTATTTTTTTCAATATGATATCAAATTATTTTTTCTTAATCTATTTATGTTTATTGATTTCTAAATCTCAATAAAATTTTATATAATTTGTATAAAATTTTATATATTATTAAAAACTGACTAAGCATAAAAAAATTAAAGATTAAGATCATAGAAATAATTAAAGATAAAAAATAATTTTATTATTAAAAATTAATTAATATTTTTTCAATATGTTTATGCATATACAAATAAAAAACTCATACCAAATGTATTTACAAAATTATCCTTCATTTAACTCGTATTATACGTATGAAAGTAGGGACCTTTTTGTCTTTTTAAAACCCTAATTATCTCTTCCCTTTCCATCTCATTCTTGTTTTTTTTGTCTTTTCTCATTTGAGCTTTTCATCAGAGAATTAAGTTAATTTCATCAAACTTTGATAAGAATTTGGATGCCTAGTTCTTTTAAGTGATGCGTTGAAGTTGATTAATGGAAATGTATGTGGCAGTGAACTAATTTTTCAGTGTTCGGGGTCTTTGCCTATTCCAAATTTCCTTGTATAAGAAATTGTATTGCTTCATAAGTATTAAAGTAATTTGGTTTACCTAAAAAAAGGAAAAGTAATTTGAGTGGATTTATCAAAATTCTGCCTATTTATTTCGAAAAGCTCATTCAATTAAATGGCAAACATTTTCTTTCAAGCTAAACTGAAGATATCTTTTAAACATACCAAAAGAAGGCCAACCTTCCAAAGAAGTGGTATTGAAAAAGTGTAACAAAAAATCAATTCACAACTTAATACACCAACAGTCATATGGATGTAAAATCTATGTAGTGATTATTTGAAAGTATATAATGAAAAAAAAAAAAGGAAGCCACCTAGATTGCATGATATTTTGGTCTCAAATTTGTTAAAAGTAGTGATCTATTTTTTAACTCTTACCAGGATCAAAGACTAAGAAAGCTTCAACAACGACTTCATAAGTATTTGATGAGACTTGGCCTGATCATCAAGTGTGTTCTTCATTCTTCGTGACATAGCTTTCTTTTTTCTTTTCTTGGATTGTTTATTGGATCTTTTCTTACAACATGAATAGTTAAAAAACAATAATAGTCTAACGGTAATATATAGAATATATTGAATAAAGGACATACTGCCAAAAATAGGATACCTTTAATAGATCTTTATACTATATGCAGAAAATATAACTTAAAATTCAGAAAGAGATTTGATTCATGAATGCTAAATATATATGCACACACTATTTTCAGTTTTCACTGTCAAGCAATTCTTGTAGCTGCTACTGATGTAAATTTTTGCCAAGCTATATAATATATATGTGCACCTTTGTAATTGTAAAATATGTATTTGCTAATGATATCTGGAAAAATTCGGATCCAGTGGTGCATGATTGGATTTTAAGTTGATTAGATGTTAAGTTATTGATGATTATGGCCTTTTAGTTACCTTTTCTTTTATATAGTTTGGTTTAAATATTTTGATCACTTGAAGTAGATTAGTTATAAGTAATCTATCTGCTTCTATTAGATTCTAATAAATCATTATTAACTATAGCTTACCAGTTTAGTTTAGAGGTGCCTAAGTTAATGACTGGTGGAGTGAGACTAGGCATGGCAATTTAGCTGAAATCTTTTAATGATCTGGATATGATTTCACTTATACTCTGTTAATTCTATAAATTTTGGCATTGAGCTTAATAGATAATATATTTTGTGAAAGGCCACCTATGGTTAGTCACAACTCTAATATAATAACCCTTTGTTAACCCACATCAAACCATTAACATCTGGTACATCCCAAGGAATAAAGATGTCTTTAGCAAGATGACATTCTAACTGTTGCTAAAAGATACATTGAAGAGAATGGGACCGAAGCATTCAAGAAGCTTATTCACAGGGTATGTAATAGCATTAGTAATCAATTTGTTGTGTTCATTAAGATACTATGGTATGGGACTTGAGAATGGCAATTACACAGTCAATCTTCAGTTTGTAGAAATAGTAATTAAGGATGGTGAAACCTGGAGGAGTCTTGGGAGATACGTGTTTATATCTAGGTCAGTCTCATTCCATTATTTTTTTGTATAATTTTTTATTTATTTTTCTTTTTTCATAGTCATAGTATTAATAATGTCCTTTGTTGCGATCCAAGCAAGTACACAACATCGACAAGTAATAAAGTGGGGTATAGTTTAGACCAGCAAATATCAAACCCAAGGGATAAGGGCTATTTTAAGCTAGATATCTAGAGTTAAGCGAGTTAATCTGAAATAAATTCCCATGTTTTTGATTGAGAGAGCTTCTGAAATCTAATTAACAAAATAAATAAATAAAGAAGATAAAGCTAATTAAACTAGAGATTAAAATATTAGTTAAAATATTGCTCAGGTTCACTCATTCACCCCATACCCAATGTTAATAAATTTTTACCTAAAAGCATACATGAATGAATACAGGATAACACTCTTAACCCAAGCGTCCCATTCCGAAGCCAGCTATTCTAGTTACTAAACGTCTCATTTCAGAGCCAGCCCAACAACTAGCCTAAGCACGGGTCTAACATTCGAAGTTCGGTTTGCCATCCCATTTCGAAGCCAAGCAACCCAAAACCCATCTATTTCACTCCACACTCTAGTCTTAAAATCACAAATACTGCACATCTAGGATCCCATTCTGGATCCCTCCAAAATAGACAACATTCATGATAGAAAAACTGAGCAAAATAATTCACAGTATTCAATCCACTAAGCTCAATACCAATCAAGACATATGATAGGAACCATTTATCCATACATGGAAGATAACTTGATAGATTGAAAAACCATGAGATACAAATAAGTAATAGTGAAATAGACCATTCATTCATGTATAAATCAAAATATGTTCAATATTCACATTATGAGTAGGGGATTCAAAGATACCCAAGCAACAAAAAAAAAATTAATCATAAATAAGGCAAAAAGAGAAAGGAAAGAGGAAACCCATGAAGCCATTTGTAGCTTGTGAAGCTCCAATTTGAATACAAGCCTCTTCCTTCAAAGTTCCTGTAAAATGAAGAACACAACTTAAAGTAAATGCAGAAAATTGAATATAACCCTAACTTACATTGGAAATAAATCTAACCTAAGATTTACATCGAATTAAATCTAACCTACAACATAAAATGAAGGGAAAACATGAGAAAATTGGAGGAAAAAAACCCTAGGTCTAAGTATGGCGGCCCTCCTCCTTTTCTACCAAAATAACTTAGCTTTTATAGAGATCTGATGATGGCCACAGCTAAGACAAAAGTGTTCTAGCCATGCCCAGTCAGATTAGGCATGGTTGAGACACTTTTTTATCAGTCGTGTGCACCTTTTGGACTAAAAAACTCGAGTTTTGCATTGGCCACGGCCGGGACAAAATGGTCGTGGTCGCGGCCCTTGAGAGAAGAAAAACTAGTCCCATAAATTTATTAGTTTCTCAATATTTCACCGTTGGATTGAGCTAAAATTTAACCATAGCTTTTTAACATCTAGATCTACATTTTCAACGGTGAAGATTGGATTTTGGTGTCTATAGATCATTTTAAAAAATGAAATGGTGCGGATTGGGGATTCTTCAACGGGCACAGCTGGGACCATTTTGTCTCAGTTGTGCTCTTGCCTATTTTTCTGCACATGAGTCAAAATTACCCCCATTAAACAAACCAAAATATTGTAAATATCAATATAATTTCATTTGGCATAAAAAGAGAAAGTTATTACACAAAATACTGAAAATCATGTAAAATAAGATATAGACACAAACAAAAATATACTAAAATTAAACAATAAAATTAGAGTTATCAAATACCCCACACTTAGTTTTTGCTCGCCCTCGAGCAAATGAACAAACCACATTCTCATATACTCAAACTCAAAGAAAGAAAACACAAATTTAGAAAATGTAGAGCGACATTTTAGCAGAAGTAACTAAACGAAGTCTTAAATCGAAAAAACTCAGCTAGACCATACTAGTAAATCTCTTTGTATGTGTGTGCTAGGCCAAAAAAAATTAAAACAACTTTTAAAACAAAAAATTTCTAGTGTAATCCAGTAATTGAGAGAATAATTTGTGTACAAAAGATTGCACACACGATTTCGCTCTCGAAACTCAAGAGACACCATAAGCCTCTCCTTTAACACTGCAACCTAAAGGTCAGCTCCACACATAACTCTCAATAAAAAAAGATTATTAGGACTTAAAAGGTTATAATATGGCTAAGGTATGGCTATCAATAAAAAAGATTAAGATACACAAGCTTGAACTGCCATTTCTACCTCAACTCACCCTTTTTCTTCTAAAAATAAGACTTCAACTCTACCTTTACTCACTCATCATCATTGCCAAGCTTTAGGTATCAAAAAGGTAGAACATTTCTCAAGAAAATAGCACAAGGAAAAAGAAGAATCCTTTCTAAATATTTTACCAAGATTTTAGCTCAATTGACGTTTAAAGAGCTTAGAATCCTTCTCCTTTATACATAGAGTACCCCACACTTAGATGAAACCATGATTGCTAGCTTTGTTATTCTTCTTTTTTCTTTTTTTTTTTCTTTTGTTTTTCCCTTTTTTTAATAGCTAAAATAATCGATTTTACAATTGATAATTAAAGACTCACAAAAATTCTTCTTAAAGAGGAACTACATTATAAAATTTTTCAATCTCACTCAATATTTGCAATGTATCTCCAATACTAGAATCTAATAATTGAAGAACAATCCTTTACTCACTATCACTTCATAAGAAAAACTTATCTCACCTACTTCTAGAATGGCCAGTTCAAAAAGGGTAAGACAAAGGCTTTTTAGGCTTAAGGGATTAAAATGCAGGTATAAGCAATAAATATAAAATAAACACACATTTAGCATGCTCAAATAGGCTCAACGGGGCTTGCAAGGGATATTATAAAACAAAGGTTGGTCAAAAGTGTTTTCAAAATTTGACAAAAAAATATTATCTAAGTAATTTCTAATCTCATTTTTAAGTTATTTTATTACTTTGAAAGGTGATGAGGAAGATTCTAGCGCTCTAAAATTCCAACTCTATCAACTTCATGCACTGGTTTT
This sequence comes from Excoecaria agallocha, assembly GCA_037975025.1. NCBI lineage: Eukaryota > Viridiplantae > Streptophyta > Magnoliopsida > Malpighiales > Euphorbiaceae > Excoecaria > Excoecaria agallocha. Next base: position 225,814 of record JBBPFJ010000049.1, read on the forward strand.
TATTTTTTATTTTAAAAAGGGGCCAAAGTGTACATTTATTTAGAGACTTACAAGTATTGATCTAATTGAAACCTACCGAAAAAGAAAAAATTCGTTCAATAATCAACTACTCTCTTACTATTCCAACTAATCTACATAAGGCTTTCTAATTCTAAGTTCAAGATTGTTCACAACAGGAACAACTATAAGGGTAAGCTAACTAAGGTGTAAAAGCATACAATAACAACAACAAACAAAAACAAATAAGTAACAGTGAGTAGGGGATTTAAAGATCCCCAAGCAACAAAACTACAAATTAATCATAAATAAAGTAAAAAGAAAAAGGAAAGAGGAAGCCCATAAAGCCATTTGTAGCTTGTGAAGCTCCAATCTGAATTCAAGCCTCTTCCTTCAAAGCTCCAGCAAAATGAAGAACACAGCTTAAAGTAAATGCAAAAAATTGAATCTAACCCTAACTTACATTGAAAATAAATCTAACCTATGGTTTACATTGAATTAAATCTAACATACAACATAAAATGAAGGGAAAACACGAGAAAATTAGAGGAAAAAACCCTAGGTCTAAGTGTGGCGGCTCTCCTCCTTTTCCCCTCCTTTTCTGCCAAAAAAACGTAGCTTTTATAGAGATCTGCTGATGGCCACGACTGAGACATAAGTGTCCCGGCCATGCCCAGTCAAGTTAGGCATGGTTAAGATACTTTTTTCTCAGCTGTGTGCACCTTCTGGACTAAAAACTCAAGTTTTGCATTGGCCACGGCCAAGACAAAATGGTTGCAGCCGCGGCCCTTGAGAGAAGAAAAACTAGTCCCATAAATTTATTATTTACTAGATATTTCACCATTGGATCAAGCTAAAATTTTAACCATAGCTTTCAAACATCTTGTTCTACATTTTCAATGGAGGAGATTGGATTCTGATGTCTGTAGAGGATTCCAAAAAATGAAATGGTGCGGATTGGGGATTCTTCAATGGGCACAACTAGGACCATTTTGTCTCAGCCTTGCTCTTGCCTATTTTTCTGCACATTAGTCAAAATTATCCCCATTAAACACACCAAAATATTGTAAATATCAATATAATTTCATTTTTCATAAAAAGAGAAAGTTATTACACAAAACACTCAAAATCATGCAAAATAAGACATAGACACAAACAAAAATATACTAAAATTAAACAATAAAATTAGAGTTATCAAATACCCTACACTTAGCTTTTGCTCACCCTCAAGCAAATGAACAAATCACATTGCCATATACTCAAACTTAAAGAAAGAAAATACAAATTTAGAAAAAGTAAAACAACACTTTAGGAGAAGTCACTAAACGAAGTCTTAAATCGAAAAGACTAAACAAGACCATACTAGCAAATCTCTTTGTATGTGTGTGCTAGGCCAAAAAAAAATAAAACAACTTTTAAAACCAAAAATTTCCAGTGCAATCCAATAATTGAGAAAAGAATTTGTGTACAAAAGATTGCACACATGGTTTCACTCTCGAAACTTAAGAGATGCCATAAGCTTCTCCTTTAACACTGCAACCCAAAGGTCATCTCCAAACATAACTCTCAATAAGAAAAGATCCTTAGGACTTAAAAGGTTATAATGTGGCTAAGGTATGGCTATCAACAAAAAAGATTAAGATACACAATTTTGAACAACCATTTCTACCTCAACTCACCTTTTTTCTTCTAAAAATAAGACTTCAACTCTACCTTTACTCACTCATAATCATTACCAAGCTTTAGGTATCAAAAATGTAGAACATTTCTCAAAGAAATAGCACAAGGAAGAAGAAGAATCCTCTCTAAATATTTTACCAAGATTTTAGCTCAATTGACGTTTAAAGAGCTTAGAATCCTTCTCCTCTATACATAGAGTACCACACGCTTAGATGAAACCATGATTGCTAGCTTTATTGTTCTTCTTTTTTATTTTTTCTTTTTTTTCTTTTGTTTTCCCTTTTTTTAATAGCTAAAACAATCAATTTTACAATTGATAATTAGGGACTCACAAAAATTCTTCTTAAAGAGGAACTACATTCTAAAATGTTTCAATCTCACTCAATATTGGCAATGTATTCCCAATACTAGAATCTAAAAATTGAAGAACAACCCTTTACTCACTTGTACTTCCCAAGAAAAATTTATCTCACCTACTTCTAGAATGGCCAGTTCAAAAATGGTAAGACAAAGGCTTTTTAGGCTTAAGGGATCAAAATGTAGGTATAAGCAATAAATATAAAATAAATACACATTTAGCATGCTCAAATAGGCTCAACGAGGCTTGCAAGGGATATTATAAAACAAAGGTTGGTCAAAAGTCTTTCAAAATTCGATAAAAAGAATTATCTAAGTCATTTCTAATCTCATTTTTTAGTCTTTTTATTGCCTTGAAGGGTGATGAAGAAGGTTCTAGCGCTCTAAAATTCCAACTCAATCAACTTCACGCACTATTTTTTATTTTTTTTAAAGGGCCAAAGTGTACATTTATTAAGAGACTTACTAGTATTGATCTAATTGAAACCTACCGAAAAATAAAAAATCCGTTCAACAATCAACCACTCTCTTACTATTCCAACTAATCTAAATAAGGTTTTCTAATTCTAAGTTCAAGATTGTTCACAACAGGAACAACTATAAGGGTAAGCTAACTAAGGTGTAAAAGCATGCAATAACAACAACAAACAAAAACAAATATCACAACTAAACTAAAATCAAAATACATATATATATGTATGTATATATATATATATATATATATATATATATATATATATATATATTTAAATATACATACATACATACATACATACATACATACATACATATATATATATATATATATATACACACACACACACACACACACACACATATATATACATATACATAGACACACACACACATATATATATAGATAAAGGAAAGAAAAAGAAAGGAAGTTTGCAATAAAGCTAATATTATATGGCAAAAATTTAAGTGTAGGGTTTTTACAAGGGAGAAAAGAATTGTGACTTCTAAATTTGGATACATTACGAAATGAGAGGAGTTTCATTGACTGTCTCTCAATACACCTTTGAAGTATAAGGGGTTAAGTAAGAAAGTTTGGTTTATTACTATATTTTTTAGTTAGAGGAATAAAGTTTAGAAATGTTGGTCTATTCTATCTAAGAGTGGCTATTCTTTTTGTCTATCATTTGTCCGTTCTTTGTAACCATTGCCCTAACCACATTACAATCTAATATAAGGCCTAGTGATTCCATATTTTCTTTTGGGTTGTTTAGCGGAGATAACCTTTGGGCTCTGGTGCTAGAGGAAAGGCTTATAGTATTTATAGAGTTTTAAGTAAGAAACAACTTGTACATTGAGGTGTACATTAATTTTAAGATTGATTGTGAATTTGCAATGGTGTTTTTGATTTTAAAAAGAGCTTAAAATGTTTTGGTCTTGCATACACGCACATGGAAACTAGTTCATATTGTCTTACTTGAATTTGATTTAGTTAGAATTTTTTTAAGTGCTCTTGTTAATTATTAAGCATGGTTTTGAAATGCATGATTGTTTATTGAAGTTTGATTATTTTGACAAGCTGGTTTGTTCAAATTTGGTTGGGGATAAGCAAAGACTAAGTGTGGGGTATTTGATAATTCTTAATTATAACTATGTTATTAGTGTGCTTTTAGGTGATTTAATTGTTAATTTGGTTAATTTCGTGTTTAATTTTATTAGTTATAATTTATGTGGATATAATAGCAATTTGGTGTTTTTAGGTGCTAAATTAGAGAAAAGAGGAAGTTATTTGAAGAAATGAAGAAAATTAGAGCAATTTGGGAATTTTGAAGCCAAGATGCACATTGAGTATAGAAGAAAAGCCCTTACCTGAGGAAGAAAAGCCCTCACCTGAAAGGAAGACTTCCTATTAAGATAAAAACTCTTCTGTCATTTAGTTCAGAAAGTTATAAGGCATCAAACTTCTTCTTTTTAGTGTATTCAAGCAAACTTAAACACCAGAATTAAGAGAATTGTTAGTTAAAAGATTTTACTTAAGTTTGAACCTAATTTTCAAGATAAGAATAAAAGGTTGAGAGGCTGGAACTTGGTGTTATGAGAAGAGATCAAGAGAAGCTTCTTAGCTTTATGTGTCTATATCTTTTTAATTTCAATTTTTCTTTTTTTTTTAAGATAATGAGTGAGTAGTTTTCTTTACTTTTGCTGAAGGAACTTGAACCCTTATACTTCTAGTTGTAATGACTTTAATTTGAGCTTTAATTCAATACAAATGTGTTATTTCTTAATTCTTGAGTAGATTATTATCTTGAGTTATGATTGAGTTAATGATTTACATAATGAATAAATGGTTAATGATCAATTTCAAGTATGACTTACACTACAAAAAAAAAATTGCAAATTAGCGACGGACAATTTCGTCGCTAATTACTTATATTCCGTCGCTAATTAAAATTAGCGACGCTGTGACGAGCAGTCGCTAAAAGGCCAATCGCGAATATATTAGATACGGAATTTAAAATCAGTCGCTAATTTAGCGACGAAATATTTCGTCACGAATTTTTTTTTCCATTGCTAATTTATATTCCTAATTAGTCGCCAGATTACAATATCCGTCGCTAATTATAAATTTACTTTAAAATTTAGCAACGAAATGTTAGTCGCTAATACGGATTTCTTCAACTTTTAATTTATTGTATATTAGCGACACTATTTGTCGTGAATCCGTCACAAAATTTTAACATAATTTAATTTTTTATTTTGTATTTACCAATTTACTGCCAGTATAATCAATAAATTAATTTATTGTACGCATAATCATAATTTATATAATTTAATTTTTGTAAATAAAAATTCTCCAATACAATAATTTAAAAAATATAATATTACACATATACATTAAATTGCATAATATTTAAAAAATTAAACCTAACAAAAAACACAAAAAACTAAATAATGTACTATTGCACTTGCAGTTACAGAAGATTCAATATGTGTTTCCAAACAATTCTATGCTACACAATATTGATAGCTAAGGGCATGCCTAATTATACATACAAGCTGTTAGCTCCAACTATCTTTCTTTTAATCCAATAGCTCTTTCCGACTTGATTATCTCTGTCCATTCACTTTCACGTCCAGTGATTTACCCATGCTTTCCTGTTTATATAGATATATACAGTAAGAATATGCAAGCAACAAGGCACAACATATATAATTGAAGTATTTCTTACATTAATTTTGATTCAATCTTACTGGTTTAAGATTTAATATATGAGGAAGTGTTAATCAAGTTTTAATTAATAGTAGATGATTTTCACTTAATTAAGAAATCATGTTCATACCGTGAATATATATATATATATATATTAGGAAGAGATGAGACTAATCATATATATGACTTGGAAAAAAATATTATAGATTTAGCATTATTAAATAGGGTTCATGTGAATCTCATGAAATATTTCTCCCTGTTGAAATTGCCTACCTCAAAACTCTTTGATTACCTATTTTTATTGGTAAACCACAAATAATTTCCATATATATATATATATATAACAACTAATTCCCTAAGATTATGAAGTTTTATTTAAACTAACCAGGAAATTCTAAGAAATTACTAATTTCTAAATTTAACAGTTCTATTATATTCTCTTCTTGTCTACTTTGATAACAAGAGCCAAACTATTGTAATTGCTCGAGTAAAAGTAATAATGAAATAAAATGGAAACCTTTCTCTTCTAATAGAATTGAGTAGCTAAAAGAACTGTAATTGCTCTAGTGAAAGTATCTAATTTTATATATTACTATCACTTATTAAGGCTAAAGCATTAAATATGAAACAAAGTATTAATATATTAATTATTCTTCATTTGACAACGCAAAATCATTAATTAAGAGTGAAAGTATAATTGTAACATAATTGTGTTTGTTATAATTGGATTTAGGTTAATGGGTTGGTACATTCTACTATAGAGTAATTAAACAGTAATCAATTTCACCAACTAATAAGTTCTACAAGAGAGTAACATCGAACTAGTTTTAGGTTCACTAGTCATGGAAAAACAGAGGTTTTCATTTACTTGCAATAAATGACACATGGCACATATACTCATCATAATCATACAATACGTAGCAATAGTACAAAATAAGTAGTGAATTAATATAGCAACACAAACTCATATTAAATGATTAAACTTAAAATAACAATAAAAAGAAAGATGGTTGATCTTATTAGTTATGGTTACAATTGAATTGAGAATCAAGGCTGCAACCTATATATATAAAGTTAGTTATTTTATTATATATTTTGAAACTTTAATTTATTATTTTTGGAATTAAGTTTATTCAAGTTCTTTTGATGAAATATCCTGGCATGTGGACAATCAAAAGCCAATTTAATTCTTTAATTCAATAAGCAAAAACAGAACAAAAGATTTAGAGGATGAAAAATGAATAGATAAAAAAATGAATTATAAAAATTATAAGCAAATGTTACCAGAAGCTCTATGCAGCAAAGCAACAATTATAGGTGCAAGATATTGGTACTTACGTCAGCATAAACCAATTGTACAATGAATATATCCTTCCTCAAACAAATGAAAGATCTTTCAACGGTGCTTTCCAAGATATTCATAATATCATGCTTTATTGTTAATGGATCAAGATACTAGGATACCAACCTGCAGAAAGGAAGTTATGCGATAGGAAAAAGTTAGAGAACAATAAAATATAGGTGGAAAATAGAGAATCTGATAGGTGATTCAAGAAAATGTTATCTCAAAACAACCAAATCAATATTATAAACATTTATATCTAACAATTATGTCAAAGGGTAAGGTATAATAAAACGAAAAGACATTTTAAATAGATAAAAGCTCTGTACTCAAACCAGTTAAAAAGATAATGGCATAAAGTGATAGGAAAAAAATAAAAATCCACCTATTGCAAACCTTAATGGATTTCATGATTATCAAGGGAAAATTATTTAGGCAAGCAATTAAGGAGCTTCAGGATACCAGCACTTCTTCTCTCAATTGAATTGACATCCAAAAAATGTATCTATGGACCCAAAAATTTATAGGAAGATGCCGAGATTACAACTCTAGTAACAGCACATGATAGTAAAAAAGAAGGCATCCCTAAAAAACCAAAACAATGGATACAATATATGATTAACTGACAATAAGGGCTAACCACCTAATCAAACAACTTAATCTTTTAAAAAATATTTATACATGAATAATATTCGAGAACACCAAAATAGAAGCAAAATGAGAAATATATAATAAATGTTCTATGGAGTTTGAGCCATACATGAAATGGAGACGACATACAAATGGTTAATTTTTTAGCACTTCTCATATTTCTAAAGCAATAGTTTGACCAGATCAAACAACATACCCGAGAAAGGGGTTGGAGAATGGGTATCTCTCGCTGACCTACTAGTTGTGTTGCATTAGGTTCCACTTTCCTCGGAGTAATACAGCTCCAATGAGATGGTTTGGAATAGAACCACTACCAAAACGTTGAAAAAGGATAGCAGCTTGTAAAGTTAGATAATCTGTGTATGAGAATACAACCTTATGGCTATTTTTCTTCATGAACAGAAACCGTTTGAAATATTTTTTCTAGGAGAATGTTTTACCAAGCTCTCAAATATAGAATGGAAATTCAGACTACACTAAGTATAATAAAACACATGTGCGCACAGAGACCTATTGGCGAGCAGCTGCAAGTTGTAATAGCTCATCTGCTTCAGAGAAATTCACGGACCACTGGCTAAGAGGGTGATCTTTAGTGTCGCCTCACTTCCTTTTGCTTGCATCCTCAACTGCTACTGTAAAGGGAATGTCAGAATTACGTCAACATTAGGTTCAGACTCAGAAGGGGGATCTGTCTCCATTCTGCAAAATGGAGACATCATAAACAGGACTAGTGAGATAGTTTCAGGCACAAAAACAAGAAAACTGGTGGAATGTATGATGTCCATTTATCTGATATGGTAAACACTACCTAAGACAACCATGTCTCAGATATACAACTCAAATTGACATCAAATAACTCAATTAAAGAAAAAAAATACACCAAAACAAGCTTTTAGGTAGTTTAAATAGCCAACCCAATAAGAAAATAAAAGTGAGATACCAATGTCTAAAGTTCCTCAAGCTTAGTCCTCCTACTCAGATTACATTCAACTATGTTAAAAGAGAAACAATTAGATATGACTAAAGAAATATAATCAATGACAAAGCTAATGCACATATCAGTAACACAAATCAAACAAAGAATAACAAGCAGTGAAGCAATTAGTTGAACCAAAGCTAGTAAAAGTGAATAACCAGATTCAAAAATTCTACAGAAAATAAATATCCTATACTCAACAGAAGAATGACGAGAGATTTATTTCAGAATTCCACCATCTTCTCCTCCAATTAGTAATACCTAAATAATAAAAAATAAAATGGGATTTTAAATTGCACCAATTGGACAATAAAATCCTTAGGTTTATATATATAATTAAAGCATGTAATGAAAAGCAGTAATAAAGGAGAGGGATATGACCTTCTTAGGGTTAGGAATGGAGCAAAGTGGGAGATGGTTGAGCATTTCTTGGTACGCAAACTCATCCTTCTCTATAAGTTGCAGAGCTCCATTCAATATTGCAACTTTCTCATGTTCTGATGACTACAAACAAATATATTCAGATCTTGATATTCACATTGTCCATAGAACACCGTTAATCTAAAAGGCTAAAAGTACAAAGAGATAAAGAGTAAAGACCTGAGCTTGGTAGGCTTAGGCTTGCGCTTGTTAGGCAGAGGCTTCTTGACGTCGTCGATTAGGTACAACTTTGGCAGCTTCTCAGCCGTAGCAGCAGACTCCTCGAACTAAATCAGGATTCCTTGTCACCTTCGGCGTCTTCCTTGGTGTTGGATTTTAACGGTTACATGCATCACATACATGAGCGGAATTTTAAAATTTTTTAACCATTAGTTCTGATCTTGCCATGAATACACAATATAACTATATGAGAATAAGAAAAATCACCTTTGATTTTTGTTGAACAGTTGATTTTACTTCGCACCGGGTTGTTGCAAACCATAGTGTCCAAAATCGAACACCTCCAATGAGTAATCCACACTAGAGAGGGGTAAATTGAACCAATAAATTGGAGTTCAACTAGGGCTGGCAAAAATCCAAGAGGCTAGCAATGGAAGTGGCGCAAAAAGGGAGAGAGAATTAAGAGAAATAGACTTTCCTTTTGTTTTAATCACTTAACCCTAATTCTCATTAGTTGGCCTTTTATAGTTAGGTTAAAATTCCAACTCCTTAATGAGATTGGGCTCTTTAAAATTGCTAGAGAATTATTAATTGGGCCTCTGGAATTAATTATAATCATTTGGGCTTAATTAAATCCAAATTAAATCTTTTCATAAAAGACCATGCACAAAATCTACAAACTAGGCCCTTTGTGCATCTAATTGGATTTAAATACCCAAATGGATTCCAAATCCAACCAAATTAAATATGTGAGTTCCATAACACTTATGTAACATATATAAATTAATTTGGTCCAAGAAAAATCCCTCTAAGCCCTTCTGTATGGAGTTGGCGTGTAGCCCTCTTTTGGAGGGCTTCCTCCAACTTCTTCATTCCTTTGGCCCTTTATAATTTCTCCAATGGTCCTATTAATTATTATATCAGTCCTATAACACTTATAGTAGTCTTATAACACTTATAAGACAATAATAATTAATCATGAAATACATTATTTCATTTAGGTCCAATTTACAAAACATTTCTCAAAAGTTCCGCGGATAATTTTATTTGATCATAATTAATTAAAATCTTTAATTAATTATTATCATATTCTCCTCTCTACCTTTATAATAATATCAAATATTATTATCCTTGTCATTTTACCATTTTACCCTTTTCTCTATATGTGTGTGACCTATTGGGTTCCTGTCCATGTTGGCAGTATAATATGTAATTATGAGTTCTATTCAAAACTCACATGATTTAAACTCCTTTAAATCATTTTATCAATCTCTATTGATATTTTGATACATCATTATACAAGTCATGATTGGCCTCTAGCTAGGCATCATGACTACCCAAATGTCAGGAAAGTCATGTGGTTTGAGCATGTTGATTAACTCAGGAATGGATACTTGGATCTTGTTCATGTTGAAGTTAAGCACAAAAGGTGCATAACTTGGAGCCAACGAGTACAAGATTAAATCTACGTATAGATTATTATCCATAACATAGCCAAGTCTACTCAAATGCTCAATATACCCATACATCTTTAATGCATGAGCAGCAGCTGAAGTGCCTTCCACCATTTTGCAACTAAATAGAGCTCGAGCAATCTCATATTGCTCAGTTCTAGCTTGAGAAGAATAAAGCTCCTCTAGATGCAAAATGATGGTTCTAGCATCCATCATTTCATGTTGCTTCTGAAGCTCCGAGGACATAGCACCCAGCATCAGACATGCTGCTGCTTCACTATCCTCCATATATTTTCGATAAATGCCTTTGATCTCATCAATGGCATCATCTGATGGAAGTGGTGGTGGATCTTTATCCAAGACATAATGGATCTTTTCAGCCCTGAGAACAATTCTCACTTGCCTGATCCAGTCAGAATAATTGTTGCCAACCAGCTTGTTATCCAAGATTGATCGTATATTAATGTTTGATGTGCTCGTGATGATGACCTAGATGTGAAAAAGAAAAGATATGAGAGTATGTTCATATATATGTATGCATTAATACGGTCTTTAATTAATCCATTTACTCCCACTATTTTATTGCGAATTAATAGCCCTCACTATATAATCCGAGAAAACCCGATGGTTTTCTTAGTGGGCTAATATCCAATCCTTGATATGTAATTTGACCTTGACTGTGGTCAACAAGCCAAATTCCATACCCTTGAAAGGTAGGTATCTCTATACCAATTGTGTCTCTACACAACTATTGGATCATTAGGTTATCAACTCTTAATGCATGCATATCATATATGCATTCCCTAATCTTGCCTCTAGAACCATTAGCCTTGACTGTGGTCAACAAACTAATGGGCTAGCTAAGATGACCCATTTAATTAGATTTGAACATATTTGATATAATGTGAGCTTGACTGTGGTCAACAACCCACACTATAAAGAACTCTGGTTCTCCTCAAATTAATGGAAGGCTTATATACCTTAGTATTTGTTTGAGGGTTTTAGTTAATTAAGTCTCATCATACATGGTTGGCATACATTGGTATGCATCCTATATCTATCACATAAATATAAGCATACAAATATGGTATAGTTATGGACTTCACTACATTGATTTCCCCGAGCCAAGAGGGAAATCAAAAGGTCACACCTAGGTAGTATGCATGATTCAAACAAGAAAAATAATTACATTATCTTCAAGCTTGTTGGATCTCCATCCGGCCCATCTTGATCCTTGAAAATGGTCTCCATCTCTATTTCTAATTCTAATCTAAGTAATCTAATTACATATTATAATTTGAAATGAAATACAAACCAAAAACAAGTAGCCAGGACATGAAAGTCCTCATTGGGCCAAAACATGCATAATGCTCAATCACATTGGGCTTTGTCCATAACTATCCATCATGCCAATCATACACCCTTATATTCCTTTCTAATGCATAAAGAAATGGATTACTAACTTTGTTTCAACCTTTGAAACTATATTTTGAGTTATTTTAATGATGTTATCAAATTAGGAAACTTTTTCCATTTTGGAAACTTTCATTTTAGGAAACCTTTTTGCATGAATGTGTTCTTGCCTTAATAATCAATCAAATTGATTATTAATTAATTATAAATTGATTATTTAATTAATTAATCATATTAAATAATTAAAAGAATCAATTTTGGGCTTAAAACAAGTGTAGGCCGAAACCCACAGAAGAAAAACCCTAAGTGTGTTCACACACAAACTAGTTTTGTGTCATTTGGACCATTTGGGCCTTTTGGAATGAGCCAAGCCCACTCCAGCCCTTAAAACCCATTAATAAACTTAATTAATGTTTATAATAGTTAATTTAAATCAGCTCCTTGGGCCCACCAAGTCATTCACTAATTTAAACCAAGTCGGTAAACATAATTAAGCCCATTAAGTGGTTTTAATGAATTAAAATTAATCAAATTAATTTAAGGCTCATTTTAATTAATCCAATTAATTAAAAACACTTTAATATATCATATATATCAGATTTAGAAGATCAAAAGTCGTTCTAACCATGAACACATCAAGAACACACGAAGAACACCAATTTATCGAACTTTTCGACAAAACTAGTTTTCATGCAAAACTTGTTCGATTTTAATTTCGTTCGATCCTACGGCTTAATATCACATATTAAACACATAAAATATCATCTAAATGATTTTTAAATGGATCCATAAGAAATTAAATTAGAACAGCCCCTACATTACCTAGGGTTTCACGCCAAACCCTAATGGGTTTCACGCCAAACCCAAATCACTTTTCTTCAAAATTTTCGGTTTTGTTTCCACCAAATTTATTTGATCACAAATACATCCAGAAATCAATATTTCTCATTCATGAACAATTAAATCTCATATTTTAAAGTTCATGAAATAAATAACTCAAAATAAAACAAAACTTATTCCGCAGAATAATATAGAATTGTATATCCATGGCAAAACCGTGGCTCTGATACCATGTTAGATTTTAACGGTTACATGCATCACATACATGAGCGAAATTTTAAAATTTTTTAACCATTAGTTCTGATCTTGCCATGAATACACAATATAACTATATGAGAATAAGAAAAATCACCTTTGATTTTTGTTGAACAGTTGATTTTACTTCGCACCGGGTTGTCGCAAACCACAGTGTCCAAAATCGAACACCTCCAATGAGTAATCCACACTAGAGAGGGATAAATTGAACCAACAAATTGGTGTTCAACTAGGGCTGGCCGAAATCCAACAGGCTAGCAATGGAAGTGGCGTAAAAAGGCAGAGAGAATTAAGAGAAATAGATTTTCCTTTTGTTTTAATCACTTAACCCTAATTCTCATTAGTTGGCCTTTTATAGTTAGGTTAAAATCCCAACTCCTTAATGAGATTGGGCTCTTTAAAATTACTGGAGAATTATTAATTGGGCCTCTAAAATTAATTATAATCATTTGGGCTTAATTAAATCCAAATTAAATCTTTTCATAAAAGACCATGCACAAAATCCACAAACTAGGCCCTTTGTGCATCTAATTGGATTTAAATACCCAAATGGATTCCAAATCCAACCAAATTAAATATGTGAGTTCCATAACACTTATGTAACATATATAAATTAATTTGGTCCAAGAAAAATCCCTCTAAGCTCTTCTGTATGGAGTTGGCGTGTAGCCCTCTTCTGGAGGGCTTCCTCCAACTTCTTCATTCCTTTGGCCCTTTATAATTTCTCCAATGGTCCTATTAATTATTATATCAATCCTATAACACTTATAGTAGTCTTATAACACTTATAAGACAATAATAATTAATCATGAAATACATTATTTCATTTAGGTCCAATTTACAGAATATTTCTCAAAAGTTCCGCGGATAATTTTATTTGATCATAATTAATTAAACTCTTTAATTAATTATTATCATATTCTCCTCTCTACCTTTATAATAACATCAAATATTATTATCCTTGTCATTTTACCATTTTACCCTTTTCTCTATATGTGTGTGACCTATTGGGTTCCTGTCCATGTTGGCAGTATAATATGTAATTGTGAGTTCTATTCAAAACTCACATGATTTAAACTCCTTTAAATCATTTTATCAATCTCTATTGATATTTTGATACATCATTATACAAGTCATGATTGGCCTCTAGCTAGGCATCATGACTACCCAAATGTCAGGAAAGTCATGTGGTTTGACTGTACCCTTCCATAGAAACAGTTACCGTGCAATTACTCCTTTCACCACTCTTATCTCAATTAGATTCTGAGTATAGATTTCTGTCAACTCATATAAATCTAATTATGTATGTTCTATTAATTTAACCATTGTTCCTAAAATGCTCTTCATGGATCTCCATCCATCTCGGCATATTACTCTGGCCAGAGATTCTCTGAACAAGTCAATTATAGAATCATGCGAGATAACTTCCCTTGTTAAATCTGGGATGGTGAATCCTTTGTCAATCACTCAACTATCTTCAAGTAGGTCATGATATACCCAATCTCCTAACTATGTTCACTCCCAGTTGGAAGTAATCAGTTATGGAGTCAAAGTATACCACTTGCTACTTAAGATAACTTTGGTGATCTCAAGTCTAAGGATACTTGCACAACCACTATGAAGAGATTCCTTACTGACATAGATTTAATATCCATATGAGGATTCTCTTTGCAGGTCTCCAATGAACTTGTTCCTCTAACAAGCATCCACATGTTAGATTTGATTATCATCCATAATCACAATTATGAGAACCATTCAAGAAGCATAACATGTGCTAGTCTGTCCGAATTAACAATGTCCTATCTTGTTAATTCTATGACTAGGGATATTTAGATATTAACACATTTGCATGCGATAGACATCTCACATCATGAACACCTTCATGATTGCCTTTGCACTGTGTTTATAATATCTAGGACTTCATTTATTAATTTAAGATTTACAAACTCATGTATTCAAACACAGCATTAATAAATGAATGATGCCTTTTATTAAGAATATAAATTTCATACATATGAAAAGCATCCCTATTACATGGGCTCTAGGGCATACTCTCTAACACTTGGAGCCATTGCTTGCGTTAAGGGTTTTTGCTCCTCTTTGTGTTCCGTCTCTCTCACACTCTGAACCCACAATATGGAGTGATATGAACTCTAAAAACCCTAAATGAGATATGCGGGTTGTGGGCTTGGGTTAGACTAGATATATTTAAAAAAAAAGTGACTCCCGTTCTTAATATATGACAAATTATAAATCATAAAAATTACAAAATGAAATGTAACAATTTACTCATATAAATAGAAAAATGTAGATTCAAAAATTAATTAATTTAAAAGAAAGGCCAATAATGCTTGGCTTATAAAATGGCCTTTTGGGTTTGTAACAATTACTATTAGTTTTCTCAATAAATTAAATTATTATTTATTTTGAAACTAATAAATTAAATTATTAATTTGATTAATAAATAAATATATTAATTTTTTAGCCAATAAATATGATACATGTCATGTAGATGACACATAGTGCTAAAGAAAAGCGAGGTGCGATTGGGATCAATATTTTGATCAATCCAGTGGGCCCAAGTCTTAAGACTCCTCTCGAATGTGATGTGCCGTTCGATTTTATCATACTCTATGTTCCCTTTATTGAACGATCCTCGCCTTTTTCGTTAATCAAAAATAAATATTTTAATTCATAATATTAACAAAAAGGAATTAAGAAATAATATTACCCTAATAAATTTTTTTCTGTTAAAAATATATTTCTAAATTTGTTAGACTAAATATATATTTAAAATTTGATTATGGTTTAAATATACATCAATTCCACACTTTTAACTTTTTATGTAAATATGTTATTCTAGACAATAAAAATATATTTAACCAAAATATAGTATAAATCTAGCATTTCACAAATAAAAGATACATTTTTTATTGAAATCTAATACTAATAGTGATGAATGTAACAAAAATCGTCGGAGACTTTCTTTCTCTGATCTGTCAGTTGCTGGTGAGTGAGGAGCGATGGAGAACATCAGGAGAATCGCCTCGCCGTAGGGAGTTATCCGGTGGTAGTAACTTCACTGTATGTCACCGCGACTCACCGGAACAAGGAAAAAGGAACTTCAATCTTCTAAAGGAGAAAGAAAAAGGATGACGCTGAGGAAGATGGCCGGCGACGGGGTGATTCTTTTCACCGTAGTCTGTGCTGTTGAGCGGCGATGAGGAGGCGACGGTGGTCGGCGTCTCTTCCTATTTTGCCTCTACTGATCTTTCCCACGATCTGTTCTCCCCCTCTTTTTTGTAGCCTCAAAATGCCACTATCAATTAATGGCTACCACTTTTTCTAGATCCCGAATTTTCTAGGCTTTTACGTTTTTCTTATCATCATCATCATCATCATCATCATCATCATCATCATCATCATCATCATCATCATCATCATCATCATTATTATTATTATTATTATTATTATTATTATTATTATTATTATTATTATTATTATTATTATTATTATTATTATTATTATTATATACTTAATTTAAGTTAATTGTGATTTTGTAAATTAAAATGTATTTTAATTTAACAACTTTCATCATTTATCCTTGTATTCAAGGATAATTTTGTAAATACATATAACTAAAATTTTTAATAATTTAAAATTTGCTCAAAATTTTAACAAAATAAAAATAAATTATAAATTTTTCATAATCATTTTAAATGAAATAATAAATTTTATATTATTATTATATAAATTTTTATATTTATTATTTTTCATAATATGACTATATAATAATTATATAGAAATCAATATAATTTCTAATAATTTAATATCTGATTTAAAGTTTATAAAATAAAAATAAATTACAAATTTTTTATTATTATTTTAAATGAAATAATAAATTTTATATCATTATTTTATAAATATTTATTTTTATTAATCTTGAACACGCAAATATATAATAATCATAACAATTAGTTTATTATTATTATTATTATTAAAAATGTAAATTTTCTAAATAAATAACTTTGAATTTTGGTCTAATTGATAAAAAATTATTATCAACTTATAAAATAATTTATATTTTTCTGTTACAAAATAAAATATTCATTTCACATGGTCTATATTAAAATTACTTGAAACTATACATAAATCATGTGAGTGAAATTAAAAAAATAATTTTTTAATTTATTTGCGACAGATTAGCGATTAAATGTTTCCGTCGCTAATTTTTTTACTGTAACAATTTACTATTAGCGACAGAACTTTATGTCGCTAAACCGTCGCAAAAAAAGCACTATATTTTCCCTCCAAACTTAGCGACTAAAATCTTCGTCGCTAAATTTTTTGGAACTAATTTCATGAATAAAAAATTATAAACTTTAGCGACGGAAATATTGTCGCTTATTCCGTCGCAAAACATGGCACGTATATTTTCCACCAATAATTAGCGACTATTTATTCATTCCGTCGCTATTTCATCACAAAACAACAGAAAATATCCTTCTCACGACGGAATTATAAAACAGTCGCGAATTCGTAGCAAAATTTGCGACGAAAATTGTACCGTTGCTAATTGATAGTTTTTTTGTAATGTTATGATATATATGTTCTTAGTTTGATTCATTAGTATTGATGCATGATTATGTTATAAAAATTGAGATAATTTTGTATTGGTAAAGAGTGAAATTAAAACTAATAAAATTGAATTAAGAATAGGCTGAAGTAAGATCTCTTGAGAAAGGGTCTAATGAATGCTTAAGAGTCTATAAACTGGATTTTTATGTTGAGTATTAAATTGTTCTTAATAAGAGGATTTAACGCTTAGAATGATATTCTAAATAAGATATCTGAATTTACATTGGTTTTTCATAATCACTTGTATTATCTTTAATTGAGTCATTGCGGTAGAAGTTAAGGTCGATGCTCCTTTAGCAGAAGTGCCTTAGTTCTATGTAAAAGAGAAGGGACGTCATCATCAACTTTTAGTGGTGAATATCTTGCCTTTAGTTTGTACTTTATATCAAGGATCGATTGTCCTTTTCTACATTTATATTCATCTGTTTTGATATAATTTTTTATAGTTATTCGTAGTTATGAGTCGATGGAAGTAAAATGCCTTTCACTTCAAAATTCTCATAGTCTTGATTCACATTCCAGTGCCTTCCATGCTGAATTAATATTGCTATCATGCCCTTATTACTATTATGTCAAGATTATCTATACATGGATGTAAAATAAATAAAAAATAATAGTAACTTTTGCAAGAGAGATGATAAATTTTGTTTCAGAATATAAAAATATTATATTGTATCAACTATTATGAAAGTGTAATACACTCTGTTGATTTTTGTACATCAACTGAATATAGCGTATTATTGTTTAACAAACCTCCACACACTATATTTTATTATCACAAAAAAACTAGTGTATTAAGTTTCGTCAAAAGAAAATATATTGTATTTACTTTATATAAATAAGAAAATACACTGTATTTTATTCAAAAGAAAAGAAAATGCAGTGTATTGGGGTTCATCAAAAGAAAATACATTGTGTTTATTTTTCTGCAAAAGTAAATATATTATATTTTAGTAAAAAAAAAGAAAATACAGTGTATTGAGTTTCTTCAAAAGAAAACATATTGTATTTGTTTTATGGAAAAAATTAAATACACTATATTTTAGTCAAAAGAAAAGAAAATATAGTGTATTGAGTTTCTTCAAAAGAAAATACACTATATTTATTTATGTACAAAAGTAAATATACTATATTTTAGCCAAAAGAAAAAAAATATAGTGTATTGAGTTTCTTCAAAAGAAAATACATTGTATTTGTTTTATGAAAAAAATTAAATACATTGTATTTTAGTCAAAAGAATGAGTTTAGTGAAAAGAGAATACACTGTATTTATTTATGTACAAAAAGTAAATATAATATATTTTAGTTAAAAGAAAAGAAAATACAGTGTATTAAATTTCTTCAAAAGAAAATACATGTAAAAAAGTAAATAAAGTTATGAAACTAAATACACTGTACATTATTTTTCAAAAAGTAAATACACCATATTTTTTTTACAAAAAACACAATAAAAGTGTATTTTCTTTCAACATAACTCAAAACATAGTGTAATTAGCTTTTGTTACAAGCTAAATAGACTAAGTTAAGCTTTTAGGTTTTGTAATCAGTATAAAGTTAAAAAGATATCGCATACATAATACTGTAGCAGACATAATATGTGATATATGTAATCGAGCAAACATAATATACGATATATGTAACCGAGCAGACATAATTCACAACATGCAAAACCATTATTTAGAAATTTAAATAAATTGAGAGGCAAGTAGCAATGATTTTAAGTTTTGTAATGCGGAAAATAGATAAAATTAAATTGCAGAATATGGATTATGTGTATTAAATTCAACCAAATGCTATTATTTCGAATTTTACATAAAAAGAAGGAGAGCAGAGAATTAGCGGGATTTTCAAATTGTTTAGATCACAAAAAGAAGATGACTTGCATTGATCATAGGAAGCTGAAGATATTTGTGAAATCGAAGTGCTCTAAATTTACGATCTGTGAGAAACAATCGGAGGATTACGATCTATATGAAAGATTTGAATCTTTGTGTATGGATCGATGAGAACAATTGTATATTTTTGTTTTTGAGAGAGAATCGTATTTGAATTGTAACTGTTGAAAGGAAAATTAGAAAAAATCCATTTGAGGTATATTTGAAGGAGGAATATTGAAAAAATAGCAGTTATGAAACAGGAAATTTAAATTTGGGTTTTATAGTAAGTTGAAAACGCACACGAGCATTAATGGTAATTTTTTTTTTGTGGTATTTGTGTAGAAACCCCTAGTTATTATCACCACTAGATCAAAGGCCTAGTGGCAACTAATAGTTTTATAATTTTTGTCATAATTATAAATGTTTATTGATAAATCCTGAAATTTGATAAGAAAGATTGACCATATTTTGAGATCGGATTACACCTCACCTAGATTAGAGTGTCGGTGAGGTCCGATTAGAGTTCGCCATATTAGAACCAGCAATGAGACTAGTCTTGATAGACTGTGCATTAACACTTCGAAACTTAAGTCAGTAAGAGACTTTGGATAGGGAAAATGCTTAGAGAATGGAAGAGTTTCAAGTGTTCAACCTGCCGTGTATGTGTGAATGACCTGATATTTATAGGAGACGATGAGAATCACTTGAGTGGTTTACTTAGGCATCAGTAGTAAGTGTTCGGCGATGTGACATAGAGCAAGTGACGGATGGAATGAAAGCATGTGTTAGTGGACTATTGAAGGTCGTGTTCTGTCAGTCCAATCGGGCGATCTTATCACCTTAGTTCTTGTGTACGCTTGTTTACTTATGTGCTGAGCTTTAAGAGAGTTGAGCTTAGATTTCACTAGGCCTGTCTGGTTGATGGGTTTTTGGGCCGAGTCTGAGTTAGGCCTTGTGGCTGCTAGGCCAGTCTTTGTCATGATGATTTGGTGTTATCATTTATCATCAATAAATTTAGCAATTAACATACATCTTGTTTTATTTATTTTTTAATTTTCATTAATAAATAGTTATGAATATCCAGATTAAGAAAATAATACGCTAAAATTAGAGAATTTATAATTTATTTCTTGTAAATGTATGGGAATTCTTCTTGCTGGAAATTATAATAGTAAACAAATCTATTATTACATATTAGCAAACAAACTATAAGTCTTGGCATCAAGAACAATTTGTCTAACCGATGCTACAGCCCCAACAGCTGCCAAAATAGAGGAGACTATAGCTACCAATGTGTTGATCCAGAATATAAAACTCTATTTGGATGGCTTGAAAGTTACATTATAAAGCACCATTGGCAAAACGAAATCCAAAGGAATACATCCGAATGCTCCAAACACGGCCATAATGTCTCCGAAAAATTGTAGCATTGCAGCAATAAATGTAGCTGTAATCACCGATAAGGACCGAAAAATCAACCTTGGTATGACATTGCGGATTGAGAATTGATCCATTTTCGGATTAGAAAACCATTTTTCAAACAATTCATTTGTTGGTTGCAAGTATATCTGCAATATATTATATCAAAATTATATTTTTAAAGAAATAAAAAGTATAGAAGAACTTGCCAAAGATATAGCAGTGAGTTGCGTGAGAATAAAAATGTTAGAGAGTAAAAGAAACCAAGTAGGCAGCAATGGAATTCCATCTCCCATAAAATTGGAAAGAATAGTCGCCTGAGCTTGATTGCCAAATGCCCAATAACCAGAAATGCCAACACTGAAAAATGTGCTCACTATCACAGAATAGCATATGCACAAGCCTTTCAACATCTTGCCTTTCACTGGAGGAGCTATAGTTGCCTGCAAAACTAACCATTTTAATTTAATATGCTTCTATCTAATAATTAAGCTTAATGGAATGTTAGTCCTATTAGATTATAAATTCAAAAATTGATCAGGTCTTACAAGTATAAATTTTCTTTTTTTTAATAAAATAAAGCCAATTTTTTTTTGGCCCTTAATTCAAATTTACAAAAATATGTGATTGAGCCCTCGTTCAAAAAAAAAAAAATTGTGCAATTAGATCTTTAACTCTGAAATTCTTCACATTTTAATCCTCAACTATGAATTGCATTCAGTTGCATTACTTTAAATAAATATAACTATCATATTAGTCCACTAAACCCTATATAAATAGATGCAATTATGACATTTTAATCCTAAGTAATAGTCTAATTGAACAAATATTCAATTCAATGACAAAAATATGAAAAAAAAGGTGGGGTCCAACTAAACAAAATTTCAATTTAAAAGTTTAATTGTATATCTGTATTGTTAAGAAAATGGTTTGAGTTTAACTTATTCAATCCCTAAAGCTAGCTTATCAAGAAAGAATTGCCCACTCCACTTTTATAAAGAGTGTCATATATTTGCAACTAGCCGATATAGGATACTTAACATACCGCTCACACTCAAAACCAAATTTATGGGGCATTTATGGATAAATTTTTTAAGACTGGATATTTATGGGTGGCCCAAAGTCAAGAACTAATGGTTCTGATACCATATTAAAAAAATGGGATTGGCCTAACTCAATCTCAAATGCTAACTCGTGAAGTAAAATCTGTCCAAACTTTTTTTAAAAGTATTATATATTTGTAATTAGCCGGCATGAAATACTTAACATTGATATAGTACCTTTTTGAAAAAAAAAATGCTAACAATTAAGTAAATGAAAACCTGTATTTCAGGTATAATTCCACTGGCATATGTGGTAGAAATAATAGCAATAGCATTAATAGCACCGAAAAATTGATTTTCTTGGGAAACATTAATGGAGTAATTCTTAGGAGGTGCATCCCTAGACTTTCCTGCAAAATATATCCATTAATTAATATATGTTAAACATGAAATAAACATAAAATTTAATCTTGAATTTTATTAATAAAATATATATCTATATATGTATACCTATATGTATAGAGCCAGCTGTAACACAAACACTGTAAGCAAGACATAAAATTAAAGAGACAAGATTAATATGCCTTAGGGAGTGGAATGATGGCATTTGAGCCAAGAATACTATTAACGGTCCAAAAATAATTATAAATTGATATAGTTGCATTCCTGCCTCTGATTTGCATAATTGGTAAATCATCTGCAAAACTATAATCAAATTACTATATATAACTTATTATTAATTCAAACCTTTATATATATCTACAAGAAATGCTAACCTTAAGGCTCTGCCCTCCAAGAAGAGAAGAAACAATAAAAGCACCATAGCATATTGCAAACTGAAGTGGACCCACAAAATACTTGCCCCATCCAGCTCCTGCCACATTCCACGTTTTGTAGTCATTTTAAGGATTAATTCCGCGAAAGATTGCTGAATGCATACCCTTAGTTTCTAGAAGTGACAAAAGAAATTTTTTCAATATTAATTTTACAATATTTGCATGAATAGTCATTTTCAGGGTCAATTTCACCCACGATCACTTAATTTTAGTCAAATCACACAAAAATAACGAAATTATTTTTTGTTACATAAATATTACTGAACTTATACATATTTGCATAAAAGTTACGATCACCGGATTTCGGCGATGACCCTTGCCAGATTGATGACATGGCGCGCAACGTTATATGACTGGACACACGTGGCACGTTCCTCGTTTGGGTCAATTTCATCTACGGTCACTTAACTTACAATTTATCACCCAAAAGTAACTGACTTATTTTTCATTACTTAAATGTCACTAAACTTGTCATCTTTTTTCAAAAAAGTCATTTTAACCGGACACACATGGAGATATGGGTGAGCAAATTTCGGTTTAAATCAAAAAATCAAACCAAATATGATTTTTTAATTTGGTTCGATTTTTAATTTTTCGTTTTGGTTTTGAATTTTGAAAATTTTTTGTTTTCGGTTCGGTTTTTGAAGGAAAAATAGCAGAAAAATCAAATCGAACCAAAATTGTATATAATTATATAATTTTTTAATTGAATAATTATTTTGTACATGTAAATTATCTTATTTTGAGTTGTAAATTATATATCAATTATTAATATCAGTTTTTTATGTGATAATTTGAAATTTTGATTATTAAATTAAAAATCGATTAAATGAAAAAATTTGTTTAACAATTTTGTTGTATTATTTATTATATATTTTGGGATTGTATTTTTAATTTGAACTTTTATTTTGTAAAATTTAGATGTTTTTACTTTAGTATAATATGGTTTATAATTTTGTATAATTTTTAAACACAATTTTTTTATTTTTTTAAAATAGTTTTAATTTTCAGTTTTTCGGTTAACCGAACCAAACCGATCGAAAATTTTGATTCTGTTTGAATTTGGTTATTTTATAAATTCGGTCCATCAGCTATGATACATTAGCTATGGACGTTATTAGATATGGACACACATAAATTGCTGATGTGTCAAATATAACACATTAGCTGATGACAATGATTTGGTTACTGACGTGTCAAATATAAAATATTAGCTTATGATGTGATAATAAATCAATCATCATAAGTATCCGGTCAAGATGACTTTTTTGAAAAAAGATGACAAGTTCAGTGACATTTAAGTCATGAAAAATAAGTCAGTTACTTTTGGGTGATAAATTGTAGGTTCAGTGACCATAGATGAAATTGATTCAAACGTGGAACGTGCCATATGTGTCCAGGCATATGACGTGACGCGCTATATCATCAATCCGGCAAGGGTCATCGTCGGAATCCGGTGATCGTGACTTTTATGCAAATATGTATAAGTTCAGTGACATTTATGTCATAAAAAATAATTCCGTTATTTTTGGGTGATTTGACTAAAGTTGAATGACCGTGGATGAAATTGACCCGTCATTTTCATTGAAAAATACTTTAAATTCTATTAAAATTGAATATGGTATATATTGCTTAGACTATATACATTCTAAAAGGTAACACATGGCAGTACACATTAGTGAAAACCCATATAATGAAACTGATATAAGGAATTGCTTTTATTATTTCTATTTAAATTTCTTTTTCACAATTAAATAATATATATACTATATGTTGAAAGAGAACTTATAGTTTTTAAAAGTTGGGAGCTTAGGTGGCATGTTATATTGAATTTTTAATAGTGTTTGAAGTTTTCTGCTGCCAAAATAACTTTATGAGCAAAAATTATATAGTTCAGTTATTTTCTTGTTACAAAAAATTCTATGAGGTGACATGTGATATTACATATCAGTGAAAGCCCATATAATGAAACTGATATGATAAAAAATCAATTCCATTATTTCTCTTTAGGTTTCTTTTTTATAATTAAATATTATGTATACTATCTATTTAAAGAGAATTTATACTTTCAAAAGGTTTGCAACTTAGTGGCGTGCCATATTGAATTTTTTTGATGGCATGTGAAGTGTTTTCTAGCTAAAATAAATTTACGAGCAAAGATAATATAGTTCAGTAATTTTCTTGTTATAAAAACTTTTTTTCATTATTTTTTGGTACCTACGACACAAATTTAATAACTTCCAACGCAATTAACACGGTTTTTAGCTCTCGAACTACAACATTGTTTGTCAATTGAATCCCTCAATAATTTTTTTCTTATCGTTTTATTGTGTTATATTTAGTTTCTTAAACTTTTATATTATCATATACTAGATACATATTCGCAAAACTTAAATAAATTAATGGTGTAATTTTAGTAGACATCGGGCCTCTTAACTCTTAACTATCATCTTTTGTCCCATTGAATCTGAGTTAATTTCATTCATATTCACTGAACTTATACCTAATAGCACAAAAGTAACTAAATAATTTTTTATATCGAAATTGTCACTAACTTAGCATTATTATGGACAAAAATCATTATGATCGGTTTTCGGTGAATACTAATGCCGGAGTGCTAACGTGGCATACAATGTGTGCAAAAGTAGGCTGACATGGCACATAACATGTGCAAAAGAAGCTAACGTAGAACGCCACATGTGCAAAACTAATTGACATGGCATGCCATATGTGCACAAATAGCTGACGCCAGTTGATGACATGACACGTCATGTGTGCACAAGTAGATGACGTGGCATGCTACGTCAACATTCCGGGAATAGTTTTCACTGGAAACCAATAATCATGACTTTTGCACAAAATAGTGAAAAGTTCAGTGATAATTTCGATATAAAAAATTATTTAGCTACTTTTACGCTATTAAGTATAAGTTCAGTAACTATGGGTGATACTAATCCATTGAATCTCAATTTGGACACAAATGAAGGTAATTGTTTCTGAATTCAATCCAACACAATAGAAATTAGTGGATTCAGTAGAAAAAAAGTTACAGTTTAGGGACCTAACTTTTATTTTTTCCTGAAACATTTTGCAACTTTGCATGAAAATCACCAATTTTGTTTGGGGCTAAAAAAGAGATTCAATTTCAGTATATATAACGATTTCATTCAATTTAAACATTTAATTTTTAGCAACTTTGAAGTAATATTTTCAAAATGATACTTTTTTTTTTGGATAAGAAGATTTTTATCACACTGAATTTTAGAGTTCCGGCTAAATTAAAGTATGAAAATTAAGAAGATATAACATACCGGCTAAATTAAAGTATGAAAATTAAGAAGATATAACATATAAAAGAGAAAAAAATAAAAATAAAAAGATAGTGTAACATCTCATTAAGCCATTATCTTTAATTGTTTTAACTCCAAAATTGTTATTACTACGGTTAGAGGCAGCAAATTTTGCTTTGATTTACAAATTGGATTCAAAACTTCCACAAAATATATCAGAAAATCAACTTGATTCGTCATTGTTGTTGGCTCAAGAAGCTACTTCCTTCGTTTTTTTTTATTAGTCACTTTTATTGTTTTTACTAAGAGTAAATAATAATAAATAGACTTAAATTTAGTATTAAATTACATGATTAAAACTAAATTATTAAATCTGATTGGTTCTAACTTTATTGGGAAAGAAAATAAATTAAAAAAGCAAATTAAATTATATTAAAAATTTAAAAATAACAGATAAATAAAATTTAAATTTTATTATAAAGTGACAGATAAAAAAAGAATGAAGTAATATTCAATTTTGAATTTTGATGGATAAAAAAACCTTTTAAGACCAATTAATTTTGTACTTTTAAAATTTTATTTTTGCAGGTCCAATTCATTAAAGCTGATGACAGATGCTCAGACTAGACAAGTTTTAATTTAAAGTGAGAATCAGACTCAGTGTTTTATGATGATCTCGAAGATTAAGATTTTTTAGGAAATAAAGGTAAAATTATTTTCTAAAAATTCACACACTTACATACAAATTATTTTCTGAAAATTCATACATTTACATACAACTCATTCATTGCATTAAAAGATTTTCTAAAATCATATATTGACATATTTAATTTGATTATTTTCTAAACTTAAATATTTCATATAAACGCATTTTTGAAAAAAGGAAAGAAATTTCTAAATAATTTTCTAACTGTTAGGATTTATCAAAGAAAACAAAAATCAGATTTTTTTATTGATAGGTGGTATATGTTGCACATATCTTATGATTGTTGACATTTTTTTGAATCAAAATCTGTTAAGAATAGATAATTGGTGTAGGTTTTTGATCTTGGTAGGTACTTGTGCATAAAGAAGTTGGAAAATCTGAGTATGCTTTGGCGTTATGAGAGATGATTGCTATAGGATCCTTATGGGCACAAGGAGCTGATGATGTTGAAGTTGCAGTGGACGTCTCGTGGGTACAAGGCACCAACGACAAGTCTCAACATTTCAGATGATCTTCGATCTGTTGAACAAGAAATTCTGTTTTAATTTCTTTTGGGAGGACTCTACTGTTTCTTTAATTAGGAATTATAATATTTTTAGTAAAAGAAGTTTGTAATTAGTTAGATTTTATTTTCCTACTTTTACCTTTTCTATTCTAGTTAGGATTCTTGGAAATTTATTTGAGAAACTCTCCCTTGGGAGACAGAGATTTAACATGATTTGTGGAGGGTTGCTTTATTATAGATTCTACGTACCATTGTTATTTTCTCTCGTTTACTCTATTTTAGCCATGAACATGTGTGAGTAATTCTTTAATCTTAGTTGAAGGATAATCAAGTTTCAGTTCCAATTATTCATGAGATCTAAATGTGTTGTTGATTTCTTTTAATGTTTCAGTATTTATTTTACTCCTGCAATTTATGATTTTATAGTTCTTTTGATTTATGCTATAGGGCTTATTGTACCCTTTCTTAGAATTGTAAATGGCGATATAAATTGTTTACATTCGTAATTGTCTTTTTAATCTGCAACTTGGTGGTGAATTATATAGGATGCTTAGGTACTTAACATGTGCTTTAAATGGCTTGAGTAATTTAATCTACCTTAAATAAAATCCCTTGCTTTATTGGTTAGAGTTAGATTTTTCTATTTCTTAATGCAATTGTCAAATTGAAGAGCATCTCCTACGGTTTTTTGATAATCAAGGCTAGTTATAGAGCGTCTCTTAGCTAGTTTACACTTAAGATTGGATGTTGGAAGTGTTTTGGACATCTTTAACTGATTTAGTGATATTGTGTAAGATTTGATTTTTGAATCCATGATTGGATATTGGACTGATACAAAGATTATGCTTTGACTAGGAATTTCATTTATTGATTTCTATTCTTAACTTAATTTAGCTTTTATTTATTTTGCTAATTTAATTTCTGCAATTAAAAACCACATTTTATTAATTAACTTGTTTTACAAAAGAATTAATTCCTTCCATTCTTTATGGGATCGAGCCAGCTTACCACCACTATAGATTTGTTTGTTTTGAAAAGTAGAATGTTTTTTTTGTGGTTTCAACATCCACCACTTGTTCTTAAGTAAAAATTTTTTAAAAATATTTTCACTCGTAACAGCTAATTTATTTGAACTACAAAAGACATTCTGTTTAAGTGCTAAAAGGCGTGAGTGAAACACTTTGCTTTTGAATATTTTATTGTTATAAGTTTCATCTCATCATAAATTATCACGATCATATATCTTCAAAATAATTATAGTTTATTGTGTAATCATGTTAGTGATTTTATCATTACAAACTTGTAAGATTTGTTGCTATGTCCTAATAAAACAAACTAGCTAGTGTTTAGGTCTTTTTCTTAAAAAAAAAAGACCAAGAGTTTAGATCCTTTTACTTTGGAAAAAAGGGTTGAAGTTTTAGAAGTTTTTCATTGGGGAGAAAAACTTGAGAAGCTTCTTATTTAATGTAACTAGCTTTTGACTCTTACCCATTAAATAAAGTCATGCTAAAAGATAGAAGCTTTTAAGATGGATTGTCTTAAGAAAAGGGTGTAGGCAGTGGCAAAGCCTTTATATATTGTTGTGGCAATTTCTCTATCCCTTACTATCTTTAATTTCGTGCTTTATGTTGTTATATATCTATCAGGTGTTCTATAGAACTGTTATTAATCTATTTGTGTTTTATCATGTGATTAGATTGATTTTATGAAGAAATAGTTTTTGCAAATGTTAATTGGATTTATGCTCATGGTTAATGTTAGGAATATGCCTTAGAGCCCATTTAGAATAGGGATAATTTCATATATGTGAACTCATTTATTATTTATGAAAAGACATTATTCATTTATTACTACTATGTGTTGATTACATTTGGTTTGATTTACATCTTAAATTAATAAATAAAATCCTTGGTATTGTAAACACAATGCAAAGGCAATTATAAAATAGTTTTTGTGATGTGAGATGACTATTACATAATGTATTAATATCAAAATATCCCTAGTCATAGTATTAACAAAACAAGACATTGTTAATACGGGTAGACTAACACATGTTTTATTTCTTAAAATAATCAAGCAATGGTTCGTATAACTGTGATCAAGGAGTTGATAAAAGCGAACATGTAGATGTTTTTAAAAGAACAAGTTCATTAAGGAATTTAAATCTATATTAACAAAGAATCTCTTCACGGTACAAGTATTCTCGGACTTGAGATCACTAAAGTTATCTTAAGTATTGAGTGGTATACTTTAACTCCATAATTGTTTGCCTTTATTGAGGGGTGAACGTAGTTAAAAGGTTGGGTATATTATAATTTGCTTAAAGATAGTTGAGTGAACAATAGAGAATCCACTATCCCTAATTTATAAAGGGAAGTTATCTCAAATGTTTTGAAACATCTTTGTTTAATACTACTTTGGCCAGAGTAAAATGTCAAAGTGGATGAGATCTACAAGGGGCATTTTAGGAACAAAGGTGATATAATAAAAAACAACCATATTTAGGTTTATATGAATTGGCATTATCCATACTCAAAGCCTAAATGAGATAAAGTAAGGCAAAAAGAGTAATTGCACGGTAACTGTTCTATGGAAGGTTTTAATTAAATCACATGACTTTTCTGTCACTTGGGTAATCATGATACTTGACTAAAAGTCTCATGATTTGTACATGAAAATAAATATAAATATTAATTGGATAGTTAATATATTGATTTAAGGAGTTTAAATTATGCAATTCTTTTTATTGTAGTTATGTTTGTGCTACCAAGTGGACTAGAAAACTCAATGGGTCACACAACTATAGGGAAAGTGCATTATGGTAAAATAACATATGTAATAATATATGTTATTATTATGGATTTGGAAAAGAAGAAGGAAATAATCAAATAAAACGATCTAATTAATTGACTAGAAGACTTACCAGAAGTCTACGGCAGAACACTTACTAGAGGTGTCTACACATGGTTTATAGAAATGGGCTAGAACTTATCCATTTTGATCTAGAATAAAATAAGTGTTATGAGACTGAAATGATCTATAAGTTTTATAGACCTGACATATTTAATTTGGTAGAATTTTAAATTCATTTATATAGTTAAATCCAAGTCCATGCAAAAAAACCCATTAAAAGACCTCTATATAGGGTCCTTACAGAAGAGTCTTGGATTGGATCTAATTAAGCCTAATTAATTAATTAATTAATTAATTAATTAATTAAGAATCAAATATGAGTTAATTCTTTAGCAACATTAGAGTTCTATTTTTAACTTGGAGTATAAAAGCAGAAGTTGATTGAGAGTTAGATAAAAGAATTACATTCCTTCTTTCTTTTCTTTTCATTGGCTAAATTCTCCAGCCACAGGGAATTTTCAACTACCTCTCTATCACCCATTACTGGTTCTTTTGCTTCTTCTCTGGTGTAGATTAACTTGATGTTCACCATTAGACACTATGGCTTATGACAACCCAGTGTGAAGTAATCAAATATTTAACAACCTTTATAGGTGAATTTTAAATTCCTTCAGTTAGTATGTGTATTTCATGACAAGATCTTTAGATTAAGGATTTAAATTTTAAAATTTTTCATCTTTTATATATGATGCATTGGTAAAAGTTAGAAGTAAAAATATCTTGATTAAAATGGATAAAATGGATTTAATATGGCCTTGAAGTTTAACTTCAAATTTTGATATGTCCTTTATTGTTTTAAATTTTGAAAAATTTTTAATACTCTATTCACCTTCCTCCCTTTCCCCTCCCCTTTTAGAGTATATATTTGGGACTCACATTCATTTGGTATCAAATGAACCTTCTATTTCGAAAAACGAACGAGTTTCTTCTTATTTGAGGATTTCTAGTATACAAAAATACCAATATATAAAGAGCATGAATTCTGAGAATTAGGGGGAGTTCGTTTTTAGGGTTTTATTTCTTGCTTTTGTAAATTAGGGTTTATTTTTCTCTTCTAGCTTAGTTTTTCTGTTTTCTTAGTTTTCAATTCTCTAAAAGACTCAAGCTTCCTATATTTATGCAACTTCTTTTTTTAATCTATAAATGTTGGCTCAAAAGGCTATAATCTCAGCCTTATGTGGATTTTGATAAATAACAAAATAATTCAATTAATAAAGTTTTGGCCTTTATAAGTTTGATTTATGTAGGTCCATAAAATATCACTTTTATCAGGTGCTCTATCCAAAATAGAACAAGGTTAGATGTGCTCTACTTTTTAAATAGAATCAGACCTAATGCTTTGAATATATTTTTAAAGATTAAGATAATTTAGGAAAATATTGTAAAATTATTTTTGAGGATTCACACACTCACACAAATTATATTCATTGTATAAAAATATCTTTAAAATCACATCTTAACATATTTAAATCGATTTCTTTCCAATAAGTAAATTTTTCATATTTAAAATAGGAAAAAATCTGAGAGATGTCCTAGCTATTGGAAATTGTTTAAGGAAAGTTCTCTTTAATAATTTTCTAGCTGTTGCATTTTAATTAAGGAAAGCTAAAATCAGATTATTTCAAACTTAATGAAACATTTTTATTTTCACACTTAATTGTTATTTTTCTTCGAATGTAAAAATTGATTTGTTTAAGTGTTGAAACATACGAGTGAAACACATTTTGTTTTGAACTTTACATTGCTGTATGTTTCACCTCATCATCACGAGTATTCAATCACATATCCTTAAATGATTATAATTTTTAACTGTAATCATATGTAGTGAGGTTTATCAAAATCATATGAGATAAAGTGAGCTTAGGTTGCTAGAACCTAAGTAAATAAACTAGAAAGTATTTAGATTCTTTTATTTGGAAAAAAGGACTAAGCGTTTTTTGAGTTTTTCACGTAAGAGAAAAAACTTGGTGTAGCTACTCATGTAAATGGCTTTTGACTCTTTTCCGCTAAATAGAGTCAAATTAAAAGAGAGAAACTCTTTAAAATAGATTGTCTTAACGAGATGAAGTAATCAATGCCCAAAACTTTATAAATCGCAGTGTCAAATATCTCTATCCCTTTTTTTTGTGGTCTATTTATATTTATGTTGTGTTAAATCTATCTGTTATATGCATGTCTCATGTTCTATAGGATAGGTTATAAAACTAGTTTGTGTTTTACCACGAGATGAATTTGAATTTTTGCATAAATTAATTGAGCTATATTTAATTGATCAATTACCCACGAAAACTTTCGTCCATGCATGCATATTTGATGTGAAAAAAGATTGAGTAAAAATATATTGAGTAATATTTATGAAATAAATTTATCATGATCGTGATATACGCATCTGTTCTAACTTGAGATAAGTATCTGCTCTAATTTGTTCTATTTGATCACAAAAAGTTGTAATATTCTGTTCACCCTCTTTTTGGACGATATTTGACGCTCACACTAAAGTGATTCAATCTAACTTATTGTGTGACTTGTATGACCTAATATATTTGTTATCCATTTGTAACCCAGTTATATTATTTGTGATTTTATAAAATTTCAATATAATGTGAATATAATAAAAGAATTATTTTTATAAGTTATAAATGCATTTTTGTGTTTTTATTAAAATTTTTTAAAAGATAAAAAATAGTATCAGAAAATTTAATATGTTTATTATCCGATCCACTTATGACCATTTTAATAATGACTCATTTAAGATATGATCCCATCCAACTTAACTCAATATTTGTAAAAATTTGATTAGTTTATAATTTAATTCATTATAATTCACCCAAACTCATCCGACTAGATCCGTTTGTCGAAGTGTGAAAGAATTAGAAAATTCAATTAGAAATAGCAAAGAGTCACCTAGAATGTGAGTGGCCATATCTCGGAATCGAAGCTGTCGATTTCCAAGTTGTGCATGATGCTCCAAAACAAGAGATAGAAGATTGTATGAATAAAAAGTCACTATGGCTGCAAGAGTTATACATAAAATCCCAAGAAACCAGCCAAGCATCCCCATAGCAAACGGAAGGCTCAAAATTACTGGACCCACTATTGATGTTGTCAAATGATATCCACAATGCACCCATGATCCTGTAACACCCATTAACCAAATATTCCTTCATTAAGGGTTGGTTTTTTTTTCCACAAATTAATTACAAAAGAAGCTATCAAAATTTTTCCACATGCCCTACATTTTATTATTTTTATGAATATTTATAATTGTAGTTAAATAGTATATCTTTGATAAAACAACGCAATATACCTTTTTACCTAAAAAAAAATTAAGTGTAGTTAAGAGAGAAAACAAGGAGAGCAAACTAACCTTTGGATTTGAGAACAAATAAAGCTCCAGCATCAATATCTGAATGAATATAGGTATTCCCTATAATAGAAATGACATATGAAAAACAAAAAAAAGAGCAAAAGCCTAATTAAGTTCCCGAATTATTTGATTTTTGGAAATAAATCCTTGAACTTTCAGTTCTACAATTTGAGAACTCCAACTTTATTATTACTTCACATGAAGTCCCTCACAATCTTAAAATTTTAATTAATTTAAAATTGCTCAAAATTAGGTGAAAACTATTAAATTTTATCTTTTTAAGAGATAAAAGGACTTTTAAAGAGTCCAGTGACTCTTCAAATCTTCTTAACAATATGAGATCCATGGAGAGTTCAAATTCCAATAATCTTCTAGAATGGATTTTATTTATAAAAAAAATACATAATGAAGTGAACAGACTCTTTAAATAATATCATAGTAAAAAAGTTGTTGAAAATTTACCATAAGTCAGATAATCCATCGCAAATTAAGTAGGAAAATTGGTGAATAAGAGGTTCGATGAAGTCGAATGGGAAAAGATGCTAAAAAACGTGAAACTTCTAGAAAAGGAGACCCATAAGCTACTCTAGAAAAATTTAGGAAATATAAAATTGATTCCTTGCATTTTATATCCTAAAAAGCAAATAACCAATTTAAATAACAATAATTTGAGATTTTTTTTTTCTAGTTTTTGATATTTTAACGAATAGAAAATATTAAGAGAAGTCATAAATTTTAGAATTCAGCCTTCAAAATAATTTTAAAATTTCTAATAGCTCTATAATTTTATTTAGATGAGTTAAAATTTATACTATAAAGTATGGTCACTTTAATGTTATTAGAGTTTTAGGTAAAACATTTTGGAATTATTTTAAAAATGAAATTTTAAAGAAGAAAGAAGTTTTTAGTTAGAGAAGAATTATTTTGATTTGAAATCAGAAGTTTGGAAAATTAGAAAAAGACGCAGAGACTAAAATTGACCAAAATTAAAAGTTTAAGGATGAAATGTTAACAAATAAAAGTTTGATAACGAAATGTTAAAAACTTCAAAGTTTGTATCTACTTCTGTCTCATAAATCCTCTCTTTGAGATGAATTTGAAGTTGAGCTCTCTGCACCTCATAAGTCTGAATTGAAGCTACACATATCCATTCTTTTATGTCCAAGTTAATAAAATTCAATTTCTTCAAACTTATTCTATTTTATTCCAATATCTTTGCATTTTAATGGCTCATTTTTTTTTTCAATATTATGATGTGATATAAAAGTAATGCTTTAGAGTTTGGGTCTTTGCATGATTAGAATTGAGAAATCAAGGTGAATATATGTCCACTAAGTGTTCGACATAATGCTTCGAAGAAAAATTGTTGAGGATTTTTGTCGTATATGGCATGAATTACAAGACTTTTGGTTAGAATTAGTTAAATCAAGAATGTAGGCTATTAATTATAGCTAAAACTCTCTTCATCATCTTTTGAATCTTAAAATTTTTGGTGTAGAATTGCTATTAGCTTGTGATTTCAAGTGAAATTCATAAGGTGTACATAGGAGTGTACATTGTATGCCCATATGTATCCTCAATAAATGTAAGATTAGGGTAAAGAATGTATTAAAGTGATCTAGTCAAATTCATAAGGTATACGTAGAGTTATACCCTGTATACCATGTATACACTGTATGCTTTCTAGTAAAAATGTTGCTGAGTTTTTTTTTTCCCCCTTTCCATGGTTATTTGTTAATTGTATTGCTGATATGTGGATTTAGTTGATTTTTGTGATTGTTAGAAATCAATTATAAAAGGTGGATTGGGCAAGAAATAAAAACAAAACCTACTAAGTATCTTTAGATATTAATGATACGATATCGCATGGATGAAAAATCGTAGATGGATTTAGATCTTAAATTAAATGATTTGCAATTTATGTATTTAATAAATTAAGTTGGTAGAATGATAAAATCATATATGAAGAATGATAAAATTGTAAAATTATAAAATAGGATAAATAGAGCTGATGAGAAATCGAAGAATGGAAAATAATTTTGGCAAAACCAACAATTTTTAAAGGAAATTAATTCATTGTATCGATCAATACAAAATTATAAATTTACAATGTAAAACATAAGGCTTCAAATAGGTTAAGAAATAAAACCCTAAATAAGAATCCTAATTGGATGAGGGAAGCTAAATAATCCATTGACTTGTTTAGGTAATTTAAATTAATTACGTCCTTATAGTTAGATTTGTTACAACATTTTCCAAACAAAGTTCAATTAATTAAAATTAATCTTAAACTAAACAAGAAATACAATTACATAAAAAGTCTAGAAGAAAAGTCGACATGTTCAATTAATGATCAAAATAAAAATCAATTGACAAAAATTCCAACTCTAGTTAGATGTTTTGCTCTTGAAGAAAAACAAATTAGTTCACTCTTGAAGAAAAAAAAAACATTAAACTCCTATGCACATAGATGCCAACATGTTCAACTTTCCAACTTCGGTTAAATGCTATTGGACTCTTAGTTTACAAAGTCACATGTTCAACTTTCAAGCTCAGATTTCAATCCTGGTTGAAAAACAACAAAACACAAAATCTTCTACTTGCTTCATTTAGTCTAATAAGGCAATAAACCTAAACTTTACAAGCATTGAACCTAAACTCTTTGTAGCCTTTCTCAATACCAAAAACATCATTATAAGGCTCCATAAAACCCATAATTGGATTATAGTCTCAATGAATCGCTTCCAAGATTCAACACATTCATCCATTAGAACCAAACTATGTTACCTACCTGTGCTCATATCCTTATTTGAAAAATATCTGCCTTTGAATTTTGGTATTTGTTAATTCAGGAAATGAAGAATAATGAGTAAGATCATTTTAAAATTTTGGCACAGTTGGAAATAATATAAACACATCTTCATATGAACATTCATTGTAAACCAGCAAAACTTCATGAACAAAAGCACTAGGCACATTGTTGTCAGAAATAATCGATTCATGTTGAATTGATTTGTGTATTGTGACAACTTCCCTATTAATCTCATTCAATTTCTCTTTAATAAAATAAACTTCACTAAGAATCTTTTAAACAATGTCAACTTGCACAATTTTAGGAACAACCTCCTCAATTCCAGCTACTGTAATTATGGTTAACTCTCTTTTCTTCCTTTTTTTCTCCTCTCTTTTCTCACTTTCTTCTCTTACCCATTAGTTAAAAAATCATCTTTGAAAACTACATGGTTCAACTCCCTTTGTATCAAATTCATCTCCTTAGAAATCTTATAATTTATAGAATTATACGTATCAAACTCATCAATTTAAAGCTCCTAATCCTATAACTCTCCTTTTAATTCCTTAACTTTATTACAAAGTTCGTAATCATACACTTTTCTTTTTATTTCATCGACATCTATCTTAATCTCACAATAAACACTTTTTTCTAACCATGATTAAAAATATAGAACTGAAACTTTGTGGAAGTTTAAAAATAATAAGAAGATTCCTAACAAGAAAACCAAAACAAAGAAACTCTATAAGTAAAGACACAACCCAAAGAAAAACACATCGAAGAAATGTGTTCAAACTCCATGAATGTAATTTTTTTTTTATTTTTTTTACTAATATTTGATCAACACAAAATGAATTAACAAAACACAAATGAAATAATGAAAATTAGGGGTTAAATGAAGCAAAGAAAAATTTTTATGATCATAAATAATGCACAATAAAAATAAACAAAGAAAAAATTCAACAAAATGATGAAAACAAATTCTTTTTCTTTTAAAAAGAACATGAAGAATGCAAATAACAAGGAAAAAAATTAAAAACATATAGATAAATAGGAATTTACCTATAACTGGCTTTGATACCAAATGATATGGAGCCCTAGATGAATATATCATCCCGAAACCCTAGTACACATTCGATACGAACAAATCGATAGAATAAAGCCTCATCCTATCGAACCCCTAAACAATTCATGTTTAGAACATGGATAATTGGAATAGTTTGGAGAAATTCAAAAAACAAGTAACTCCATACTTGAACAAATAATTTTGGCAAAGCTAAAAATTCAAAAAGGAAATTAATTCATTATATTAACCGATAGGAGTTATTAATTTACAATAGAAAAAATATGGCTTTAAATAGGATATGAAATAAAACCCTAAATAAGAATGCTAATTGGACTATGTAAGCTAAATAATCTATTGACTTGTTTGGGTAATTAAATTAATTATGTCTTTATAATTAGACTTATTAGAATATTTTTCAAATAAAGTCTAATTAATTAAAATTAATCCTAACCTAAACAAGAAATAAAATTACATAAAAAGTTTGCAAGAAAAGTTGACATGTTCAATTAATGACCAAAATAAACTCTAGTTGACAAAATCCCAACTCTAATAAGATGTATTTGTCTTTGAAGAAAAATATACGAACTCATATAGAACTTTAAGTTAACTCTCATTGGAAATAATTCCAACTTTGGTTGAACATTATTGAACTCTTAGTTTACAAAGTCACATGTTCAACTTTCAAGCAGAAATTTCAACCCCGACTCAAAATCTTCCATTTGCTTTATCTGGTCCAAACACAACTTTAAGGCAATGAACCCAAACTTTACAAGCATTGAACACAAGTTCTTTTGAAGCCTTTCTCAACATCAAGAACACGATCATAAGGCTCTGTAAAACCCATAATTTGATTATAATCTCAATGAATCCATCCTTCCAAGATTCAAACAATTCATCTGTAGGAACTAAACTATATTGCCTACCCACGCTCATATCAAGAAGGAGAATTTAAAAGGAGTCATGGTCATCTTCCCCGAGGAGAAATAAAAAGTGTAGGTGGTGTGATATGTTGGTTTTAGATCAGTTAGATACATCATATGTATGTGCGGAATGGTTAAATACATCATATATATTAACGAAATTTTAAATTTTTTAACCAATAAAAGGATCTTACCATGAATATACAATATGAATGTTAAAGATAATAATGAAAATCACCTTTGAGGGTTGTTGAACAATTGATTTTCCTTCTCACCGGGGTGTCGTAAACCACAATGTCCAAATTAAAACAGCTCCAACAGTAATCCACACTAGAGAGGATTTAAATGAACCAAATCTGATGGAAAACACAAGGACCACAAAATTTCCTTAAAGCTGGCAAGGAAATCTGGATAGGGATAGAGAAATAGATATAAGGATAACCCTTATCTTACCTAATCCTACATGTGTTAGGCTTTTATAGACCACTTTTAATGGGTTAGGGCCTTTTAAATTTAAAAGCCTACTTTTAATGGGATTTGGCCTTCCAAACTTATAGAGAAATAATAAATGGGCTATTGGAATATAACTAATTAATTTGGACCAAATTAAAATTCAATCTAGGCCCTTTCATAAAAAAACCTTACGCTTAACCCACAAAAATGGGCCTTTGTGCACACACTTAGATTTAATTTGACCAACATCCTATTTTATGCCCAAAAATTACGTTTAAAAGAACCTTTCAATAAAAATGAAAGAATTTGTACATAATTAATCATTTTGGGATTTATTAATAAAATAGGTTTAATGTCCCGATTTTAACAAATAAAATTTATAATAAATGCCGCTTCAAAATTTCATGTGAGGACAAATGTCCTCACATAACTAGATTTTAATAAATGAACTTGTTTTTTGTATGAGAAGATATCCTATATTTATATCAAAATTTATGCCATGCTTTATCACTTTTCAGTTTAAAAGTGTGCATTATACATCCTATTGCCATGATGTTCACATGATAAGAGATAAAATCATTGATCTAAAGGTCCAAATGAATGCTATATTAACCAAGGGTATAAATAAGAGTGAGGTTTTGGACCATTCGCTCAATTTGGCCTCATTAGGTTAGGCCACCATTTTTCTATGTTCTATTGGGTAGCAACTTCATTATACCTACCTTGTGATGCCCAAAGATGTATCTTAGGGTTGATTCTAATGATGGGATAAAAGTACACCAAAAAGCTATCTCATACCTTTTAAAGGCTCGAGACTCGATAAATTAGGTCAAACTTTTTGACATTGCAAAGCAACTGGCCTTAAATGGTGGGAAACTTTCACCTCCCTATCCCTAAAATTGGGATTGATATAGATAAAATGGTCTCATCCTAACCCACACCTCGTTGGATTCACCATAATGATATGCTTTTTTGTCAAATTGGATGGCTAACTTTTATAGGGCTACATTCAAGGCTTACACTTAAATGGTTTAGGAAATCCAAGCCATTTTCTATTATGATATTTTCCATCATTCAGACATGGATGAAGATGTGATCCCCTTTGTTGTCCTTTGTCAGCACTTTTATATCTCTAGACAGAGGTTTGTAAAGATTATAGGGATTCCCCAAGGTAAAGGTGCCCTTCAGCCGCCCTGTAGTGTTACTTGAGATCATTGGGTGGTCATCTCCAGGCTATGCACTATTTATGATCGGTAGGTTGCAAAGTCTACCTTTCTTGGGTCATAACTCCTCTAATACCTATAGAGAGTTCTTTCATTGTCCTAACTTAGGTGGTGCAATAGTCCCAAGTTAATGAACCCTAATGACATGTATTACTTTTGGGGCATAATGGCTAAAGGATGTATGGACACTGGTCACTAAATCTTGGTGATTTTTAGTAGGGCATCCATATTATTAGGGCATGAGGTAGTAATTAGGGTAGTCATCACTCGAATTCTGCTAATAGAGGGAGTCTTAGAGTAAAATATGGGCAATACAACCCTAGGGAATGCATTTCTTGACTAAGAGGTGGTGGTGGATATAAGGATGGCCTAATTGGACATATTAGCCTTCGCTAGTTACAGGCTCATATCCATGAGGAGATGGATAAGGCCTTAATATTGGAGCAAGCAATCGACTCGATAGTGGGGAAAAAAGAATCGGGTAAGCATCCACCGCCTTAAGTCGATCTTGAAGGTGATGCCTATGTGAAGGAGTGCCTAAGGATTAACTTAGGCCATAAAGAGTAGAATAGGGATGGGTATTATGACATAGGCAATTATAAGGAGCCTTCTAGTCACCAGAGGGAGCACACACATTTTGAGCATGGATTCCCTTCTATGTCCCAGCAGTACTTTGAGCTAAGGGCATCTATATCCACAGCTCTGCCATTAAATACCATACAACCAAACACACCTCTATTTTGTGTTTTATACTAGATCAACTTTAG
This sequence comes from Excoecaria agallocha, assembly GCA_037975025.1. NCBI lineage: Eukaryota > Viridiplantae > Streptophyta > Magnoliopsida > Malpighiales > Euphorbiaceae > Excoecaria > Excoecaria agallocha. The sequence goes on from JBBPFJ010000049.1 coordinate 266,377, forward strand.
CACATTCGATAGACCCAGGTGACTCAAAAGCAATAAGCCATGTCCTTTAGAGATAAGATCAGGCAAGAGCTACAATGCTTGGATGAGCAAGCCTTCACTTTAAAGTAGTGACTAAGGAAAAACTATTAAAGATTTGAGCTAGCATAACAACTACCAAAGGTGTAGTGGACACGGTGGACCAGAGGGTCCAATAGGTTGATAAGGCTCTCCAATGGGCTTAAGAGTATATAAATGTCATTGAAGCATATGGCACACCTGGTGCACTAGGATGTGATCTAGCATAAAGAGCTCCACACGAGCCAGGGAGCCATTCAACACTATCTAGGTAAGGTGAACATTGTTGTTGCCAAAATTTGCATAGATGTTCAATGACTTATGAGTACAATAAAGTAGTTCAAGCAACCTACCAATATGGACTACTTAGAGGTTTGGGTCCTTTCCTTGCTCTTCCAAATGGTGCTAATGACACTTATATGCCCTTTAAGGCATCAAGTTTAAGAAGATGATTTTTTATTTATAAAATTGCGCTTATACACAACTTATCTTTACATTCTTGTATTATACCTTTAGGTTGTTTGCCTTTACATTTCTCATTTTTATATCTTTATGTTAGGTATGTATGCTAACACTTTTACTTTATTATTATGTTTATACTATTTTTCACATGTGTTTATACATTTTTTACCTATAATGACACAACAAAGCATAACTACAATTTCATGGCATAAGTCAAAGAAAAAAAAGGGACAAGAAAAAAAAACAAAAACAAAAACAAAGAAAATAACAAAAGACAAGAAAAAAACAGTGAATGAACACCGTAACACAATGCAAAATCATGTTCTTACTTATAATTGCATTATATCCTCAAGGAAATTAACTAACATTTCTAATAAAAATTTAACTTTCCTTGAAAGGCAACCTTGCATATCATGCAATCAACCAACCATTACAACCTCGATATGTGTAGGCTTTATCGATCATAAAAAGCAAGCTAATAAGCTTTTCAAGCTTATTATACAAAGACATTCAATAAACATCTGCTATTAGTATAGCCTCATAACCACTTATGTCCAAGTTATTTCACTATAGGGGGCAAGCTAATAAGTTTTCTCTCAGAATAAACACCCATAGTATAAGGAAATTTAGTGTGGGTAATTTTTTACATTTAGTTTATAAGACTATAACAATCTATCTTCATTAGTTTGCAAAATCTAGCTACAGTCTACTTAAGTCCATAAGGTTCTATCATAGCTCACCTTCGCCAAGCTATAATATCTAGCCATGACATGCTACAAGGTATAATCATAAGCTACCATTGTTAGTCTGCAAGATTTCACCAAAATGGTTTAAATTCCCTTTAAAGAGTGTTCAGCTTGTAAGGCTACTTCACATTCTATCCTTAAGTTACAACCACAATAGTTCAAAGCCTTTTTAAAGATCATTCGATCCTAAAGGGTTTACTTACAATCTTCATGTCAACCTATAAGGCTTTTTTATGATACCTTCAAAGTCCTTTTGAGGGGCAACCCAAAAATTACAAGTTTTGATCCTAGTTTGTAAGCTCACCCACAAGTTCAAATCACAAACCTACCATTAAAGTTTTATTTTCAAAATCAATCTCAGAGATTGCTTCCTTAGTTAAGTGTCTCTATCTTTTTTTTCGAACTTGGGCTCACTTAACGACTTAATTTATTTACCTCTTTAAGTTGGGGCCAACTATAGACATTTGATTTTTAGTTGACTTTTGTCAGGGTTACCTAATGAGGAAGTAAATCCCTTGAAAGGATAAGAAGCTAAGAAATTCAAGGTATTTTCATTTTTTAAAAATGTTTTTTTTGAAAAAAGATTTGGGTATTTAGACCAAGCTTTTGAATGAGAGAAAGTTAGTTTGGGTGACTAGAATCAAGTCATGGCCATGATTCATAAGTCATGATTATGGGTTAACTTCATGCTTGTAACTAAAAATCATGCCCTAAATAGGGCATGGAGTCCAGTGACATCGTAACTCATTGAGACATGGTTGTGGCTGGACTTTTTTCCAAAAAAGTTATAAATAGCTCCCATTTTGAGGGAAAGAGGACCTTTGGCTTCCCTTTTTATGACACGAACCAAAGCCCTGATTAGTATCTGGCTTGCTCTCAAAAGTTTGCTTTTAGGATCTAAGACTGGATAAAGGTTCATTTAACTCGTGAAAGTTGGTTGCTTCATAATGGATAGGGATTTAACCCAATTTGCCAAGTCTCAGGCCTAAAAAAGGTAGGAGACAAAGTCTCGGGCTACCTCCATTCCATTGTCGGTGATCATCTTATGAAGGCATCTATTGGGCACCATAAGGTAGGTATCATGGAGTTTTCGCTCAATAAAATATTAAAAAATAAGTTCTAACCTTATTAGGCCAAAAATATAGATAAGTTCGAGACCTCACTCTCATTCATGCCCTTAGTTAATGTTATTTAAATGGATTTTAATGATTAATTATTTTATCTCTTTTCTCACATGAGTTATCATGCTAGAAAAAAAGGCGTAATCATTTATATTGAAAAGCCATAAAGCATGTTATGTTGAAAGTGGTAAAGGCATGGCATAGAAAGTAGTAAAATTATGATAAATAAATGAATAAATCATACATAAAATAGGTAGCTTATTTACAATGTTCATTTTGATAGGAATGTTGGTCCCCGCATGCATTTTTATAAAAAGAGGAATTTCGGTGCATATTTGGATAAAAATGGTGATATTTGATCCCTCATGGTTCTAAAAGAATCGTATTGGTTAATTTTAAGGTAAAAGAATCATTTGTATTTATAAAGAAAAATCTTTACTTTTTACATATTATTTTATCGATGAAAAATAGGGTATTGGTTCCGTTTTATTATAGAAAAATTCCACTCAAACTTGTGTAAAATATTTTGGTGAGTTTTTAAGTTGACATTCGAAAAATCATATATTATTATAGACCAATTGCAAAATAGAATAAAATACTAAAATTTAAATACACATATATAGTAACTATGACTCATTCGTCATGGGCTTTAAATGCCTATACCTGCCCTGGGCATATGTGTGTGGTGAAAAAGATGAGAAATATAAAGATTAGTGATAAATAAATAGAGAATAGTATATAAAATAAATAGGTAATATATACAAATGTAGTAATGGATATGCATATATGTATATACACACACACACACACATTCATTACTCGACGGGAGAAAATGAACATTGCTAATAAGCGAGTGTGGGGATGAGTTACCCCATGAGAAGGTGGTGTTGTCGCAAAGAGTTCTTTTTGCTATGGGCAAGAATGTGTGTCGCTAAAAGAACTAAAAAAGGCAACAACAACAACAACAAATATAATAAATTAATATAAACAATATTATATAAATAGAAAATAAAATAAAATTTCATGACACACGAGATATATTCACAAAATAAAAGATGAAAATGAAGTAACAAAATAAAAGTATGAAAATTAAAGAAATGAGAAAAAGAAATTAGAAGGTATGAATTATGCAAACAATGGCTGATGAATAATGCCATATAGGGCATGCATGATTACATGAAAATAAAGAAACATTATGGGCATAAGAACAATATGTGGTAGGTGGTAGTAGAAACCAAAGGAAAAACAGAGCTAAATAAGGCGTGAATGAGCTACTTTACAATAAGGTCGCGGGCCGTGACCCAGCTAGGTGTCGGTTGGCACTCAGCTAAGTTTAGCTATGACTCACTACTAATAATGGCATTTTAACAGCTTAATTACCAGAGTTCAGTCCCAAAGCCACCAAATCTTCATATATTCACTTAAAACCATTTTTAAACGTATTTTCTCATGGATTTTGTTGATTTAGGCTTGTACATATCAAGAAATCACTTGAAACATGCAATTTAAAGCTTCATAAATTTATTTACAAAGACAAAAATGGAAGAGAGAGAAAATACCCAAAAATTAAATTTAACTTTAAAATTCATTTAAATTTTTATTTTCTTAATTTATATTATGACAACAAAGCATGAACCATTAAATATTGAAGTTAACAAACTAAATTCTCAAAATCAAGAAAAATAAATCCTATAGACATTTAAGGAAGATGATGAATAGTAAAAAATCAATTAATGTATCTACTTAATTTTACATGCTTTAAGTGGATTTTTGTGTTATGAGGAGTAAAATAACCATAAAGATGAAGAAAAAAATCAATTTACAAGCTAACAACCAAAAGATCAAAGAAATTAAAAATTAAGAAAATTAAAGAGGAAAGAAATAAATATTTACAGTAAAAAAATGAACTAAAATCTGTGTTTACGGGTTCTTTAAGGGCCCTGAATATTATCCTCAGATTTGTTTTCTCAAGTCCAAAAGAATTTCATTGTTTATGGCTTACTCTTTCATTTTTTTCTCTCTCATGTGTTTTTAGTTTCTTGAAAATACTCTGTGTGTGTGTTAGAGTGAGAAAAAGAAAGAGAGAGAGAGAGCCTATAGACACTATAACCTGAGGCACCCTAGATTAGGGTCACTCGATGATGAGGAATTAGTCATATTTTTAGTAAAGAGCATGAATTTTGAAGTTCCAGCCTTGATTTCCACATTTCTATGAACATTTTTGTTATATTCTAATCTGATTGTTCAAGAGGTTTAAAAAGAATTTCAAAAAAGAAATCTTGAGTTTTGGCCTCAAATAGTGATAGACGGTCATCTGTCATGTAAGGACAGTCGTCTATGGTTGTCTTCCTGCAATCCAGCTCAGATTTAAAGGCATTTTTGTAATTTTGGTAAATTTTATGAGGGATGGTCATCTATCATCTATGGATGTTTGTCTATGGGGTTATTTCTAAATTTACCACATTTTCTAATTTGGAAAATCCTGGATAAAGATCAAATTTGATCAAGCTAGATTTTAGGGATTTCAGACTTCCTGTTCTGGAGAATTAGAGTTAGAGTTGATCTCTAACTCTTTTTTAGATAAAAAAAGGAAAAATTAGGGTTTTCAGAGGGATTTTTCTCACTTGGAAGAAAAGCAGACTTTTGAGAAAGAGAAAGACAATTCTCTATTCTTAGAAGCTAAAGCTTTAATAGATTTGTTTCACACAAAACTCATATTTCTCATTTTATCAAATGTGGGAATCAAGGGTCGAGGTTCGGATTGCTTCTTCTAGAGTTATAGAACTAAGAATCCTAAGGATAATATTATAGGCTTTAAGTTTCTTTTTCTGTCTAAACTAATATCATGAGCATGCAGTTAGATTGATTTATTTACTATTCTATGATGCCATATTTCATAATTTTATGTTATTGAATTTGTTTATTTATAATTCCTAAAATATCATGATGATCTAAATATATTTAGTATGCTATAATGGCATGTTAGGGTTTAGTTTTCTTCATTAATGCATGATGAATATTTTGATTATAAATTTTGTTTTTAGCATGTTTTATATTATGTTGTCCTGATTTGAATCTCATTTGTTGTTTCTATATAGACTTGTCATGCCTTTGGGTTTTAGAATTGTATGTTTAGGAGTTTGGTTTTGTTTTCTTTATTTTTAATTGAGCTGGTTGCATTTTGTCTAGTCCTTGAGTGATCGATGGGAAGAAAACTCGATATATAGATGATCGTCTATCAATACGATAGATGGGACAACACGACATCTTTTTCTCATCCTATCTTTCTCCCTTTTTCTCTCTCTTAGGGTGTCTGTGACTCATTTGAGGCCCTTTTAAGGTTATTTTTTAGGTGTCTTTCATATTTTGTGTGTTTTGCATGCTTAGACATATTTTAGTATTATTTTTGCTTAATCTACATTCTATTTGTTTAATATTTATTCTAGTATGTGTTTCTTATGTGTTTTAATTTCATTATTTGGTTTATGTTATGTTTTATGTGCTAATTAATGTGTTTTCATGTGTTCCCTTAAGCACTTATTTTTTTCCACACATTTGTAGAGCTTTTTAAGAGATTAACACATCTTGGAGGTTATCCTTTAAACGGTTCCTTTTTTCCCTCTATCTTATCTGTATTGCATTTGACTTATTGCATTATTTCATTACGTTTTGCGGTTGGTTTATTTATTTTTGTACTTTATTATTTATTTTTGGTGTATTTCATTTTTAGGGATATAATAGGTAGTAAAAAAATATTTTTAGCTCGTTAATTAATAAAAGTCATTTAAAATGTTTGTTATTTAATTAATGGATTTTCTTAAATAAAGTAAACCAATGTCCAATTTTTGTCCTAAAATTGCAAAAAGAGGAAAATATCATTTTGTTTTGTAAATATGCATAAAGGAACTAATGTTCCCAACTCAATAAATGCCCGAATTTATGTATGTCTTTTATATTCCCAGCTACACGATTTGTTTATGTAATAATTTAAGTAGTGGATTTAATTCTTTGATTATTTATCACTTTCTTTACCACTTTCTAAATTTATTGATGTGTTTATTTATTTTTCTTCGTAATGCATCATGTGAAAAGGGAGGTAGTGGATTAATGATAAAAATTTAATCATAAGAAACACCTAACCGAGATGCCAAGTAAGAGTGATGTCTCGAACACTAATCTTTGTTCGAGCATCAAAAGGTTAAGATTCATTTTCAAAGATTCTGTTAGGTGGCGACTCCATGATACTCGCCTCTTTGAGCGCACATTACATGCCTTCTTAGGTTGACCAATAACAAAAAATTGGGCCAAACCCCTTGTTATTTTAAAGTGGTTAGTTTATGAGTCATAGTGTGCCTCATTCGATCTTGAACCCTAAAAGTAGGCCTTCGAAAACCAAACTGGAATCGAGCAAGCTCTAATGCACATCACAGTGGCGACTCTATTGGGGATAAAGAGACCTTGCTTCTAAAAGTATGTCAATTAAGTTACCTATAATTGGGCTTGTGTTATTAATCCTATCTCATTTTGATATTGCATTTATTGCATTCATTTTAGAGCCATAGAATTAAGTTAGGTGTCCCTTTTTTAGCCTTAGTGCTATCCTGAAGCACACCTTACAGTCACTTATTATATATTTGTGTTAAGGAGACCTACCAGCTGAAGTCTAGTATTAATTGGTATATAAAATGGTGACCCATTTTTTGTTATACTTATGATGAACTAGACCTATTGATAGGGACCATGCTTTGGTGGCCCTAAAGTTTCATCACCCGACTATAACCCATATAATGATAATAGCTACTTCCCCTAAGTTGTATAACCTTAACAGATTCTTGCTTGTTATTTGGGCTCTTATGTATTGACCAAACTCAAACAAATTAAGAAGGTACTAGTCAAAGGCTACTATGTCCTAGCGAACCTAACCTGATTTGTTTGAGTTACTTAAATATATACTAGCCAAAATCTATACAACTATGCTTTTAATTAAGTGAGGTTATGTTGCTGATTTTTCACTATGCATCATATGCATCAATTGGGTTCCCCATTGACATATAGGCTAAGCCCACCTAGGAAAGAGATCGTAAAATCTCATGTGTAGGAGTGATAAGGTTGGAAGGCTTTGTCTTGCTTGTATATGGTTGTGATTAATGTTTAAAAAACATAGTCATTGTATCCATGCATCATGTATACACCATGTTTATGCATTATCATCATGCATCATCCCTGATGCTTGACTCTTGCAGCTATTATAGATTAATTTAGGTGGTCCAGAAGGTCAGACGGTTGTCTTGTTCGAAGATTTATGGTTAAGCTATTATGGTTAAGGTCAGAGTCAAGTTTATAATTGGGGTCTGAGATCCATTCAGAGTTTGGTTCAAATGAGTTTTCAGAAAGCAATCAAGAAAGCACATCAAAGATTGACGATGAGATACCACCTATTGAGACTGAGAGGGGTACATTTGAGACGATAAGGAGAATGTCTTTTAGAGATGGGTTAGCGACTTCTACTTTAAGGCTTGCAATGGCATGAGATTAACTAGACGGAAGACTGGATAGGCAATTCTAGAAATTTGAAAAGAGGATGATGGCCTTGCTTGGTGGTCTAGTGGCTTTTTTAGCACCAAACACTAGAACTTGGCCTATAGCACCCACTTATGTGGTAGTGAGGTCAACACTTGTTGGGGCCATGATAACTCCAAATTGGCATTTATTTTTAGTATATTTTTGTTTGTGTTTACATTTTGTTTTATGTGTTTTTCCTATTTTAAGTGTTAAAATTATATTTTTTATGCCAAATAAGATTATTTTGATATTTATGAAATTTTTTAGTGTTTAATGGTGTATTTTTCAACTTTGTACAGAATCAAGGGCTAGCACTCGGTTGGAACCATTTGTCTCAACCGTCAGCCTTACAAATTAACAAAATACACCATTTTACTAATAGGGTTGACTGAGACCATTTGTCTCTGTTGTGTCTAATGTAGATTTCGAGGATGATCCTATCCAGAAGAGTGCACTCGACTGAAACCAAAGTGTCTATGTGTTGAGCTACAATACTCTTTTAACTAATTAAACTCGGTTGAGGCCATTTTGTCTCGATTAAGTGCTATCTTGGACCACTATAAAAGTTTTTTCTTATCTGGTTTTAAAGCAGGAATTTTTTAGATTCTTACATTTCTAAGGGTTTTCTCTGTAGTTTAGGTTATAGTTTTTCATACCTTAGGGTTTTACACTTAGTTTCTATAGATTTACTTGTAAAAATCACTCTTCGATTATAGTTTTACATTCAAAATACAAAAATACATAGATATAGTTAGTTTATAGTTTAAAAGTTCCAATTTTAAAACAAGAGCATTTTGAATTTCTTTATGCATGCTATGTGTTTTGAGTGTTCAAATGTCCAATACATGTGTAAAACTAGGTTTAGATTCAAATTTTTCCTAATCTACTTCATTCTCTCAGAAGCATGTTTCATACCTTGTATTTTGACTTACTTTTGTGACTAAATGGGTTATGCTTCATGTAAATTCATGCATTATGGTATAAATCTTGTTTATGCATGTCATATGTTTGCTAATGTGCCTAAAAGAAGTAGAAATTGTAATATGCCTAACTTTCTCTCTTTAAAATGCATAATCTTTCTTTAGAGCAAGTGTGTATGCCAAGTGCAATATGGTAATTTTTATGCAATGCTATCATTGATGGTTATAAACTTGATACCTTTAATGTTGTAGTGCTAGATTAGAAATTGCATGCTAGGTGCATTCCCGTGTTTTAGTACCATGTTTGAATTAAGGTTAGTGCTTATTTTTGCTTGTTATTTTTTAGATTTTTACATTCTTCGTATCTTTGCTTGTTGGTTATTTTGTTCGAGTATTATCATTCTTGTAATGATGTTGATTAGATAGGATTTTTTTGTTGTTAATTGGCATATGAGGTATCCTTATGTTGGGCATTATGATTCTTATAGTTAAATTTGTGCTTGCATGTTTATTGCTTGTTGCTTGGAGTGCACTTGATTGTTTATGGTGCATTTCTCAATTTGTAATCTTTTATACTGCATTTTTGTGCTTTATAGGTTTAATTCCCTCTCTTGCACTATATATTTAAGCTTAATGTGTTAAATTTTAATAAAAAAATGGTTTACTTTTGCAATGGCACCTAAACACGATAGAATTGAGGCTGGCTCATCATCATCTGTCCCATAAAAACCTCTAAAACCAAAGACTCCAGCATGGGTTCCCTATGAGTTTAAGGACAAATGGGTGTTATTCAATCGCCAAGACTACTTAGCCTCTCCTTACGTTGATATGGAGTTGATGCAGGAGCTAAGGATGAAGGATGAAATTGGCTGCCTAATCGATGGTGTCAGCTGGAGAGCATTTATAGAACGAAGGGAATAGGTTTATCCTTATCTTGTGTGGGATTTCCTAGCCACCATTAGAATTTGAATAGGGAAGGATAATTATGTTGATGAAGGTAATATAAGTTTTTGGCTCAATGTCTCCTTTCATCAAATGAGCTTCAATGATTATGTACATTGTAGGGGTTTGATCCATATGCTGCAAGGGAAATTGAAAATTTAAACAAGCAAGAAATCTAGAATGAAATCTGTGATAAGGAAGAGCCCACCATTTTTTATGCTAGCAACACTAAAGAACATCACTTGAAGAACCATCTATTAAGAGTTATGCACTGATACTTGGCCTTGGCTGTTTTTAGCCACCATGGAGGGTTGGGCAATGTGAATGCCAACGAAGCTACCATTCTCTATGCAATGGAACATGGGATTCACTTAAATGGAGCCTTCTTCATTTCAACAAAAATTTATGACTTGCACAATTACAAGAAAAGAGATTCCAAGCTGGCTTTTGGAGGCTTTGTGACCACGTTGGTTGTGTTTGTCAACTATACCAATCTCGGGAAATTTGTTGATAATCCAATCATCATTGACAGGAAAATGTTGAAAAATATATCGGTCCTAATAGATGATCCACATTTTCTAAGGCAAGGGTACACAATGGTTTCCACTAGGTTGCATTATCGAGAAGCTGTGAGGAAGAGAGCTATAGAGCTTCAATTAATAGAGGCATGGACTATCAACCTTTCTAATGAATAGTACATTACCATCACATCCTACCTTGACACCATGACTGCTAGGATGGACAACATTGTCCCTGCTGAGGGGGACTTTGTAATCGTGGTTTGATTCCCAATTCCCTTCTCCACCACCACCACCTACTGAAGAATGATTGCATTTTTAGGAATTTTCCTCAACCCCCATTATTTTGTGATTATTTTGTATGTATTTTGTTGAGGACAACAAAACTTTACGTGTGGGGTGAGGGTATCATTGTGAGATGTTTTTGGAACTCATTTTATTTTTAAAATGTTGGATACTTAGATTGTTAACTTTGACACCACAATATTTTTATTTTGCTTAAATATTTTTGTTTATCATTTTAGTTTAGTTGTTAATTTAGTGTGTTTGAATTTCTTTAATAGTAGTTTGTTAACTTAGTTTGCTTAAGTTTCTTTAATGATTAGTTATTTTGTTTATGTTTTAAGTTTATGTTCATTTATTTTTTATAACTTTATTATTTAAGTTTTATTTTACTTTTGTACCTTACACTATAAAAAAATGCATTTTACTGATAGATTTTTACCGACGGATTTGTGATTTTACCAACGAAAAATGACCTTACCGACGGTTTTTTATTATTTTACCGATGGAATACATCAGTCGATAAAACGCTCGTAGGTACCAAATTATCGGTGGAAAATTTTGTCGGTAAATATTACCGACAGATTTACCGATTGATTTATAAAAAATATTCGAACGGTAGTTTTATTTAAAATTCATTTTATGTTTCGTCGCGTTGACCTTTTAGCGACGGATATTTTGCCCTGAACCCTCGGTAAAATTTAATGAATAAATTATAAATTTATTTTAGTATAAATAGCGACGAAGTTTTTCATTGATAATTTTGTTGGCAAATATATTTAGTATACTATTAAAATTATTGGAATGGCAGCGACGGATTTTTCCGTCGGTAATTTGTCGATAACATATTATTTTCTATTATTTTTTATAATTTTTTGCAAAAATTATATATTTTGTATTTGTAAATCCCAAATTAAACACAATAAAGTCAATATAAAAGTATAAAATATAAATTGAAGGCATATATTAATTAATAATTTCAATATATAACAAAAATAATATATACACAAAAGTTATTTAAAATTTGTGCAAATATTGTGTAAATTACAATGCCAAAAATATAAAAGTCAACACTAAATACTCTTAGAACATTCTTAAAAACAATGAAAACATTAAATTATTAAACTTGTCCTAAGCATGCAACACCGCATTAATCAATCTTCAATCTGAAATTTGAAACTAGAACGACGATCAACTGTAGAATATCTTGCATAAATTCCAAGTTAATCTGCTTCATGTTTTGGTATCTAGGCTATTAAACACAAGAAATATATAGCCAAAACACTATTTAGCTATAGAAACATATAGCGTACAAATATCATAAAAAAGGCATCAAAAAGAGCAACTATAATTCTATCTCCAGCCTTATTCATCTCACAAAAATCAAAAACCTTAATTAAAAAAATGGAGTCTACCAATTGGTTCTTTATCCATTTTTCAATTCAGAAAATCTGGAAACAACCATACTACTTTTCATTGACATAAAATTGTACATCTCCTGAATAAGTAGAAATAAAATACTAGCTTTGCAAAATCTACCAATTTAATGAATCTCAACCAAATAAATATTCAGCAACGTGAAGAACTTAGAACACTAATTACCCAATTATTGTCAGCATCATAAAAATGCAGGCACAATTCTACAAACAATTTTTGACAACAGTTTTGGTATGCAAAATGATGTGGTACTAGCACATCATCTAAAATTTTACAATCAATTGGTGCTACCTATTGTCAGCAATAAAATGGCATTCAACATCCATACACTTTTGCACCTCCAACTGTGAATAAATTTCACTAGGAATTTGTATAAGATTTTGTATCCCTACTCTCTATGATCATATTTCAAGGCAGAACATCTCCAAGTTCCAATACATAGGTCTTCATATAAAACTTTGAAGCTTCCACAAATTGGACCAGTTATCAATGGTAATCAAACTAAAAAATAGTATTGAGGATTGAAAAATAATGTTACAACAATTAAAATTGAAAACTAACATCTTATACAATGCACAGTAAATTGTCAAACATACCAAACATGGTTGAAAGCAAGATGCTCAAAATCTCAACTAATCAACCCAATTATGTCAGTCCTAACATCAAGTCAAAAGATTCACCATTTAACAGAGCTTTCCATTAACTAAACACCATGTGCAAACCATATGAATGATTATAGAACTTACAGGACTTCTCCAAAAATATTCCATCAACTTACCCGACTATAATTGTTCTAAACTAGTTTTTTAACTGAACATATACTTGTCACTCAGTGAACACCCAAAAATCTTGGCTAATCTCTAAACATATATTAGAAACATTTACAAAGACAAAATTAAGCAATCATGTTTAGACTTAATGATGTTCGGTGATCTTAAGTTCAGTCACAACATGTAAGTTAGAATCGCTTCACACTAATAGATGAGATCTTGATCTTCAATGATATTCAAACAAGGTACTGTTATGTTCAATAATAATTTGTGCCCTCTGATGGTCAGTCCTTCAATTTGTTTCAACAAAGCAAAAACCAATTGTGCTCATATATCTAGTCCTCAATAGAGTACCCCATTAGTTATAAAATAAAGCAGGACTGCATATTACAAAACTTGCATGAGGACCCATAAAAATAAACTTTATTAGCGTCACTCAGCCATGGTTTTTTGTTCCTCTTTTCCTAACACTAATGGCTCATACCAATCTCCATCTTGGAAAAAGCAATAGTAACCCAAAACCATAAAGCTCAATCTTCACAACCAAAATATTGCCAATGCTACAAACTGATTATTTCTATACAGATTGACATATAAAAGAGTTTTACTAAAGCCAGATTTATAGCACAATGCTCATTTCAATTCACTAAAAATTCAGTACGGCAGTACCTTATAGCTATAAGTGGAATTACTACAAGGCATGTAACTTGTGTGTGTGTGTGAGAGAGAGAGTGAGCGTAAGGGATTCTACCCCTTCATTGGCTTCATCCCCATCAAAATCTTCTTCATCAGCATCCTATATTAGTCAAACATTAAATAAGCATTGGTTATGGGTAGCTTTAGCTTCATAGGAAAATGGGGATAGGAAGAATCAGAGGAAAATATTACAATGTTAAAATAGGAAAGTAGATTAGGCCATAGATCTTCCTTAATGATGTCTGCAATCTGCAGGTTTCAAGTAAGTTTCAAACAGATCAATTAAGAAGAATCTAAACAAGAAAACATTTATTGTGCCTCCAGCATAGGATGTAAATACAATATTTTGAGATGCATAAAAACTTACTTCATCTTACATGTCTTTCACCATATCATCTTCTGCTCTAGACTACTGAACCAGCTGAAGAAACTACACTCAAGGAAAATTTTAGATCAAAACAAAGACAAAAAAAAATTGTGTCTATGAAACTCAACATCAGACACTCTTTGATGCTTTGTAAGGTAGATATTGAAAATTCACAAAGTTAGAGTGGGCATATCCAAAGGACTACAAGATACTGAAAAGAAACTTAATAATGTTGCTCGAATAAATTCCAAACCTTAAAATAAGTGTCATGAATGCTTGATTCACATAAATTGAGTAGTGGGAAATTATTCAGCAGTATACACAGGAAGAATTGCATTAATGCACAGGTATAACTTTCAAAGATGTGTCATATATCGGTTTCCATTTTGCAGTTTCCTAGTCAATCCACTTGAACACTAAATAATGGGGTGAAATCTAACCATCCATACTATCATAATTATCCAAGTGTAAACACTGAAAATAAAAGAAATTACCAGTGCAACAAACATAATTATAATAATTTCCTAAAGGAATATCCATTTCATGTTCATAAGGTTGAACCCGAGATACAACTCCTAACCTGCCGATCACTACCCTTCTCCTTTTGAACATTATCGATTTTTTTCAGAAGAAAAAGGATCCATAATATAAAATCAAATCTTTAGAGCTTTTCAATCAAAAAAAGGGTGAATAGAGCAAACCTCTCATCATTCATAGGCCTTTTATTCCCTTTCTTCTCATGAGCAACTCTATTAGGTATGCCCTACAATTTACCCATTAAAATACATAAATCCAAAATAGAACAAACAATTTAGAACTGCCTAGTGTATTAAGACCCATAAGACTTACCATGCCTTGCTTCCACTTGATTGGAGTAGCAGTAATCTCTGTTGTTCCTTCATCAAGGAATGTGAAACTTTTTGTAAGCTTTGTATCTTCAAAATAAGGATTTGTTTCAAAATTCTAAAGTGGAAAAAAAAGGAACTTCAGAAACAAAAGGTAATATTAACCAAACTATTGAAAGCCATAATTCTTTCCTTCAAAGCAAGGATTATGGCTTTTTTCACCTCAGAATCACTAATCTAAAACCATATTTAAAACAAATTCACAGGAATTAAAGAGAAAGCAACCAATTTTTCACCTCAGAATCACTAATCTAAAACCATATTTAAAATAAATTCATAGGAATTAAAGAGAAAGCAACCAATTTTTCACCTCAAAATCACTAATTTGGTACTGACCACCGACATGGAATGCCTCTACCTTGAATTATTTTCCAAATTCACCCGCCCACCACCATAGCCATTTCTAACACTACCCTTCCCTTCACTAACTCTCGAACTATGCCTCGACACGGACCTCCCTCTTCTCTAAGACACACTCACCTTCTCCTTAGGGCTAACATCACCGTTCCTCAAAGTAGAGGGAAGAGAAAAGGGGGTAGATTGAAAGAGAAAAAGTGGCAACGGCTTTTTAGGTAGAGGGCAGAGAGAACTACAATCGGGTTTGGGTTTTCTTTATATATATATATATATATATATATATAGCATATCGGTCATGCCTTATAGTAAAAATGAATGTGCCAAACCACTTGCTTTTTCATTTTGTTCTTAAATATCAATGTTTAAGAAGTACGCAATGGTAGGTGGCTTCGAAGCTACTGTATACTTACACATACGTACACGCATAAGGATAAAAAGTTAAAATATATATGTTTTCTTCAATTTTATTTTTTATCTCTATGCTATTTAATTTATAACCTCAAATTTTTAATTGCATTTGATAATTATCTTAAGTTTTATAATTTCTTATCACATAATTTTCATTTATTATTGTATTCGATAATTCATGTACTAATTAATTTGATCTTTTAAAAAATAATATAATTATAAATTTTGTGTATATAATTTATCCTATACTAATTAAATTAACCCTATTGATAACATATCAAAATTAAACGGATACTTAGGAACCTAGAAATATAATGGCACAGACACATTGGAGTGAAATGAGTCAACGTAATATGAAAATATCAATCTAAAATTTATATAGAACTTTAATATATATATATATATGTGTGTGTGTGTGTGTGTGTGTGTGTGTCAAGTTCAACTCTTTGTTTTTAGATAGTAAAAAGTTTATAGCTTTAAGTTCCGTGAGGTTATTTACATCATAATAAATAACATTTTGTGTGAGTGTGCCTAAGTTTTAGCTTGCTTTTAAAATTTAGTAATAAAAAATAATCATTTCATACCATTATAGAAGATTATTTTTACTCTTTTACTTTATCACAATTGAAATATATTTTTTAAAATTTAAAAAATAATTATATATATATATATATATTTAATTAAATATTTTTTATTACTTTTTAATTTCAATTAGAATTTTAAAAATTAAAATATAAAAATATTTTTATCAATAATTATAATTTATTTATAAAATTGATGTATTATAATTATTTCTTTAATTATCGTAAAAAAATAAAAAATTATTATTTAAGGTGGAATAATATTTAATAATAGTGGACTCAGCATTTACGCTCTACCGGTAGTAGTAACGTATCACTATTGATCTCCTTGCATGTCCTTATCCTACAAATTAAGTACTGCAACAATGAACATGATATGCTACATGATCAAACTATGGACCGTTGATTTTTTCAAACCGTGGACCGAAACTACTCAATGTTGTAAACTATTTTTAAAAAAAATTAAATTTAATAATAAAAGGAATACCAATGGATTTACCGATAAAAAAATACTCTCACAAATAATATAGACTAATGTCTACTATAAAAATGTATTTATATATAAAAATAATATTTTATTAAAAAAATTATATTTTAATCATTTATTTTAAATAGCGATGGATTACCGACAATAGTATTCGTTGCTAGAGGCCGCCAAAATATGCCACATTTTTTACTGACGGATTAGGACTTTCGTCGCTAATCTGTCGGTAAAACATTTAAAATAAAAGCATACATTATATTACCGACGGACTTTCTGTCGGTGTATAGAAAAAATGTTTGATATATTTACCAACGAAATTTATTGTCGCTGTTTCGTCGCTAAAAAATGGCGCCAAGACTTCCCGCCAATTTTACCGACCGTTTTTGTCATCCGTCGCTAAAAATTTCACCATTTTGCAACTTTTTTATTTTTACCGATGCATTTGCGATTTCATAGCTTTTCCGTCGGTAGTATCCATTATTAATGACGGAATTTTAAGCCATCGATAAATTTCGTCAGTAAAATAAATTTTTTTTTCTAGCGTTAGCTATTTGTTTTGATTTTTGCCTTAGATATTATCTTGTTTCTTTTAGGTTGTTATCTTTGGTTGTCATTAAATGCTTTTGCATTTTGCTTAATTTGCCCCTTAGTTGTTCCTGTTGGGGACACTCCAAACTTAGTTTAAGAAAAGCTTGTTTAGGGTAGTTTTATAACTGGAGAGTTATTAGTTGTTGAATGTTAACCTCTTTTGATTAGGTTCAATTGGATTAATACTAGTAGGTCTCCTAAAATGATGTGCACTTTAGGCTTATTTTTAGAAAAAAAATCAAAAACAAAACTAGTGTATAAAGGTGATCAAATAGGGATTCTAAAGCGCTAGAACCTTCCTCATCACCCTTCAAAGCATTTATAGCAATTCAAATACAGAACTTGAAATGATTTAGGCAAGTTTTCATTGTAAGCCTCTAAAAAACTTTAGACCTATCCAGTATTAAATGATTTCCCTTATATAAACCCCTTTTAGACTATTGAGGTATGCTAATTGCGTACCAAATTTTTATTTTTTGGCACACTCATGCAATTGTCCTATCCTTAAAGCCTTTTTCTTGCCCTTTTTGAACTTGCCATTCTTAGAGTGAGAGATGAGCTAAGATAATGGTTGAATATCAAGGAGAAATTTAGATTAGGATTAATTTTTGAATGTGAGGATTATCTCCAGAGTGTAATTATGTGTTATAGCATTATTAGCAAGCCCCTGTTTTTGAAAAAATAAAAAATAAAAAATAAAAAATATAATAAAAAAGTAAAATAAAATCTAGAAAGAAGAGGAGAAAAAATCATAGTGAAATAAAGTTTAGAATATAGCTTATTATAAGTGTGGGGTAGCTTGCAGAAACGAGAGAAGGAACTTTAGAGCTTGTAATTTGATCAAGCAATGACACTATTAGGAGAAAGCTTTTGTGTAGTCTTTCTCTTAGGAATTTAAATATTGAGAATCGACTATGCATTCTCGATAGTCTATCATTTAAAATCTTTTGTGAATCGAGAAAAAGGGTAGAATGCAAGCTAAAACTTTTAGAGCACTCTTAGGTTGAGTGGAGTCATTAAATGGTTGTTCTATTTTGAATATCCTACACACTTCTTGTTATTAAATGGCCATTGATTTTGCAACCCGTTTAAGACCTAATGATCTTGTTTTGTTTAGAATTATTTACGAAGATGACCTTCGAATTCTAGTGCTAAAGGAGAGGCCTATGGCTTCTCTTAAGTATTAGAGCAAAACCGTATGTGCAAATTTTGCATATGAATTCTTTTCTCGATTGTTGGATTGCACTGGAATTTTATATTTAGAAGTTACCATTAGGCCTAGTGCACACACATAGGGAGGCTAGCTAGTATGATTTAAGTTGAATTCTTTTTGGTTTAGGGTGATAGTTAGTGACTTCCAATGTAGTGTTATTTAGCTTTCCTTGAACTTGTAATTTCTTTTTCTGAGTTTGGTTATACAGGAATTTGGTTGTCCAGTTGCTCAAGGGCGAGTAAAAGCTAACTGTAGGGTAGTTGATAACTTTGAATCAGTGTTTATTTTCAGTATATTTTTGTCTATGTTTGCAACTCATTTTGCGTTTTTTTCCTATTTAAAGTGTTAAAAATTCTCTTTTTATGCCAAATAGGATTATTTTGATATTTATGAAGTTTTTAAGTGATTAATGATGTATTTTTGAATTTTGTGCAGAATCAAAGGCTAGCACTTGACTAGGACCATTTGTCTCAGTCGTGTGTCTTGCAAATTAGCAAAATGCACCATTTCACTAATGGAGACAGCTGAGACCATTTGTCTCCATTGTATCCAATGTAGATTTCGAGGATGATCCTGTCCAAAAGGGTGCACTCAGCTAAGACCTAAGTGTCTCAGCCATATGCTAAGCTATAGTACTCTTTTAACTGATTGGACTCGACTGAGATCATTTTGTATCGACCAACTATTGTCCTGGACCACTATAAAAGTTTCTTCCTGTCTGGTTTTAAATGAGGAATTTTTTACGTTTTTACATTTCTAAGGGTTTTCTTTATAGTTTAGCTCGTAGTTTTTCATTCATTAAGGTTTTACAATTAGTCTCAATAGATTTACTTGTAAAAATTACTCTTCTATTATAGTTTTACATTTAAATAAAAAAATACATAGTTGTAGTTAGTTTATAGTTTAAGAGTTTCAATTTTAAATTAAGAGAAAGCTTGGAGAAGAAGAGAAAGAGTTATTGCACTTTAGATCCACACTTTCTAAATGGGTTTTATAGTTTCTTTTCCTATTTTCTTTGTTATTTACATTATGAGTAGTGAGTAGTTGTTTTGTTATTTGGGCATCTTTGAATCCCCTAAACCATGTAAGATATTTAAACCTATTTACTCAATATATGTTTTAGATGTTTCTTTTCCCTTGTGCTTATCTTGATATGTATGTTTTACAAGTGTTTATTTTATCAATCATGTTCAAGTTGATGGATTAATGCTTATTTAGTGTCTATATCATGCATGTTTTGTTTTACTTCATATTTGCTATAGTTTTAATGGTATGTCTGGAATAGGAGCTGTTAGATTTAGGGTTTATGTGTTGTAACTTCAGAAAAAAGAGGAAAATTAGCAAAATTAGCAAAATGCACCATTTCACTAATGGAGACAGCTGAGACCATTTGTCTCCATTGTATCCAATGCAGATTTCGAGGATGATCCTGTCCAAAAGGGTGCACTCAGCTAAGACCTAAGTGTCTCAGCCATATGCTAAGCTATAGTACTCTTTTAACTGATTGGACTCGACTGAGATCATTTTGTATCGACCAACTATTGTCCTGGACCACTATAAAAGTTTCTTCCTGTCTGGTTTTAAATGAGGAATTTTTTACGTTTTTACATTTCTAAGGGTTTTCTTTATAGTTTAGCTCGTAGTTTTTCATTCATTAAGGTTTTACAATTAGTCTCAATAGATTTACTTGTAAAAATTACTCTTCTATTATAGTTTTACATTTAAATAAAAAAATACATAGTTGTAGTTAGTTTATAGTTTAAGAGTTTCAATTTTAAATTAAGAGAAAGCTTGGAGAAGAAGAGAAAGAGTTATTGCACTTTAGATCCACACTTTCTAAATGGGTTTTATAGTTTCTTTTCCTATTTTCTTTGTTATTTACATTATGAGTAGTGAGTAGTTGTTTTGTTATTTGGGCATCTTTGAATCCCCTAAACCATGTAAGGGATTTAAACCTATTTACTCAATATATGTTTTAGATGTTTCTTTTCCCTCGTGCTTATCTTGATATGTATGTTTTACAAGTGTTTATTTTATCAATCGTGTTCAAGTTGATGGATTAATGCTTATTTAGTGTCTATATCATGCATGTTTTGTTTTACTTCATATTTGCTATAGTTTTAATGGTATGTCTGGAATAGGAGCTGTTAGATTTAGGGTTTATGTGTTGTAACTTCAGAAAAAAGAGGAAAATTAATAGGTTTTGAGCTAATAGGCTCTGGAATGGGATATTAGGTCAAACTTAGGTCTTGGGACCCATGCTTATGTTGGCTATCAGGTAGATGCCGGAATGGGATATCGAGTAGTTAGAGTACTAAGCTCCGGACTGGGATACTAAGGGTTTAGATGGGTTGTCCACATCTGAAATGTATGAATTTCATATTAAAATGAACCTTGTATGGGAATAGGGAGGATTATATTCCTAAACAACATCTTTAGTAATTGTTAATCCACATGATTTATATTTTCTATTTTAAATTTCATTGTCAATTCATACTTTGCAAGTTATTCATCTTTTATATTAATTGTTTTTATTACTAAACACACACAACCAACAAAAATTGGAAATTCTTTAAATATATTCTATTAATTAATCAAAAATTTGTTTCCACCAATTTGTTGTTAGAGAGTATGCCTTAGAGCCCATGTAAAAGTGATGTATTTCATATGTATGAATTCATATTCTTAATAAAAGGCATCATTCATTTATTAATGCTATGTTTAAATACATGAGTTTGTAAATTTTAAATTAATAAATAAAGTCCTAGATATTATAAACACAGTGTAAAGGTAATCATGAAAGTGTTCGTGATATGAGATGTCTATTGCATGCAAATGTGTTAATATCAAAATATCCCTAGTCATAGAATTAACAAGATAAGACACTGTTAATTCGGACAGACTAGCACATGTTATGCTTCTTGAATGGTTAAAGCAGTGGTTCTCATAACTATGATTATGGAAGATAATCAAAGCTAACATGTGGATGCTTGTTAGAAGAGAAAGCTCATTGGAGACCTGCAAAGAGAATCCTCACATGGATATTAAATCTATGTCAGTGAGGAATCTCTTCATAGCGGTTGTGCAAGTATCCTAATACTTGAGATCACTAAAGTTATCTTAAGTAGCAAGTGGTATATTTTGACTCCATAATTGATTACTTCCAATTGGGGGTGAACATAGTTAGGAGATTGGGTATATCATGACCTACTTGAAGATAGTTGAGTGATTGACAAAGGATTCACCATCCCAGATTTATTAAGGGAAGTTATCTCGCATGATTCTATAATTGCCTTGTTCAGAGAATCTCTGGCCAGAGTAATATTCCAAGATGGATAGAGATCCATGAAAGGAATTTTGGGAACAATGGATAAATTAATATTAAATACATAATTAGATTTATATGAGTTGACAGAAATCCATACTCAGAATCTAATTAAGATAAGAGTGGTGAAAGGAGTAATTGCACGGTAACTGTTTCTATGGAAGGGTATAGTCAAACCACTTGACTTTCTTGATATTTGGGTAGTCATGATGTCTAGCTAGAGGTAGCTCATGATTTGTATAATAGTGTATCATAAATATCAATATGGATTGATAAAATGATTTAAAGAAGTTTAAATCAAGTGAGTTTTGAATAGAACTCACAATTACATATTATACTACCAATATGGATAGGAACCCAATAGGCCACACACATATAAAGAAAAGGATAAAATGGTAAAATGACAAGGATAATAATATTTGATATTATTATGGTGATAGAGAAGTGAATAAGAGAATAATTAATTAAAGAGTTTAATTAATTATTATCAAGTAAAATTGTTCGCATAACTTTTTAGAAATGTTCAGTAAAATAGACCTAATTAAACTAATGTATTTCATAATTAATTATTATTGGACTATAAGTGTTATACGGCTGATATAATAATTAATAGATCCATTGGAGGAATTAAAGAGGCCCAAAGAAGTGAAGTTAGGGCAGAAACCCTCCAAAGGAAGGGTTACACGCCAACTACAAACAGAAGGCCTTAGAGGCCTAATTCTTGAACCAAAAAAATTAAATATATTTCATAAGTATTATGGATCCTACATATTTAATTTGGTTGGATTTGGAATTCATTTGGGTAATTAAATCCAAGTATATGCACAAAGGGCCTAGTTTGTGGGTTTTGTTTATAGTCTTTTGTGAAAGGGCTTAAATTGGATTTAATTGAGCCCAAATAAATTATTAATAATTCTAGAAGCCCAATTAATATTTTTCCAGCAATTTTAAAGAGCCCAATCCTATTATGAAGTTGGATTTTTAACCTAACTATAAAAATCCAAGTGATAGGATTTTAGGGTTAAGTGTGAACAATTAAGAGAAAACATTTTTTCTCTCTTTTCTCTCAACCCTAGCCGCCCGCCACTCCCCTAGCTAGCATCTAGTCTCTTTTCTAGGTAAGCTTATCCCATGGTTAACGGGGAACCCAGTGGACGCATATAGTGAACGATAAAAATCTGACAGAATAACCTCTCTTAATTGAAAGCATAGGCGCATGGTTTTGGCAACTGTATATTCAAACAATTCAAAAAATAGGGTTGGGCCTGTCGAGTCATTGCAGCCTTTAACTATTACTCTCCTAATTTATTTGAATTTGTATAATATATAAGGGCCAACATAGCAAGCAAGAGTTGTTATGGTCATACAACCTAAGGGAAGTAGCTATTTTCATTACATAGATTGTAGTCAAGTGATGAAACTTTAGGGCTACCCAAGCATGGTCCCTGCCAATAAGTCTAGCTCATCAAAAGCATAATGATCGATGGATCACCATTTTGTATACTAATTGGTATAAGATTTAGGCTGGTGATTCTCCTTGACACATCCCAAAAGTGAGTGAGTGTAGGGTGTGCTTTGGGATAGCAGAGAGCTAAAATAAAGACATCTAACTTAATTATAAGACTCTAAAATGTATGCAAGAAATTCAATTTCGAAAGGAGATAGAATTAATATAAAAAACGAAATTATAAGTAACTTAACCAAGATACTTTAGGAGTAAGCTCTCCTAGTCCCAAGTAGAGTTGCCACGGTGACACATGTCAGAGCTCACTGATGTCTAGGTTGATTCTCGGAGGCCCACTTTTAGGGTCCAAGACCAAAAGAGACTCACTAAAATGCATAAATTGGCCACTTCACAATAGAATTGGGTTTAAACCTAATTTATTGTTGATGGTCAACCTATAAAGGCATCTAATGTGGGTTGAAAAGCAAGTTGGACAGAGTCGCCACCCAATAGAACGTTAGGAAATAAATCTTAACTTTTTTATGCCTAAAGAGAGATCAATGTTTAGAACATCACTCTTACTTGGCATCTCGATTAGGTGTTTCTTATGATTAAATTTTTATTATTAATACACCATCTCCCCTCTCACACGATACATTGCGATTAAATTTAAATAAACATACCAATCAGATAAATAAAACAGTAAATAAAAGCATTAAATAAATAAATAAAATAATCCTACTTAAATTATTATAGAGGTAAATTGTCCAACTGAAATGAAAATAGCATACATAAATCGGGCTATTTATTGGATTTGGGAACATTGGTTTCCTCATACATATTAACAATAAAATTCTTTTTTTGTTAACTTTTTAGAATAAAAAATTAGATATTAGTCCATTTTATTAAAAAAGTATAATTAATTAAATACAAAACATTTTTAAGTTACCTTTTTTATTATTGTGCTAAAAAATCTTTTTTACTAACTATTACATCCCAAAAATGAATACACCAAAAATAAATAATAAGGAAAATATGAGAACCAAAATAAATAAACCATCTGCTGAGCATAATAAAATAAAGCCTTGAAAATATATGCAATAAAATAAATAATTAATTAAATTTATAGAATGTTAAAAATGCTGAAAGAAAAAGCAAAAAATGAAATTAAAATACATTTAAACATGTAAGACAAATTAAACTAACAACATAACACCAAAATACACCTAAAAAGGCCCAAAAAAGGTCATAGATGCCCCAAAAATAGGACAGGCAGCATAAAAGAGGGACCAAGATGGGACAAGGAGAAGGCATCGAGACATCCCATCAGTTACTTTGACCAACGACCGTCTGTCGGGCCTTCTTCCCGCCTATCACTCGAAAACATAAGCATAAACTGTAAAAACAAGTAGAAAATGAGAAATAAGATTATCTAACCCTAAACATACATTTCCATGACCCTAAAACATGCAAAACTAAAGACAACACAATAAGTATAACTTAAATCATGCCAAAACAACAAAAAGACATGCAAACACAGGAATTAAATTAAGATAATTATCATGCATTAATGGAAGAATTTAGAACCTAACATGTTATTTTATCATATTTAACAAGTTAATAACATCATGGCAGTCACAAAAATGCAAAACAAATTAAATAAAATAAAAGACATAAATCATGGCATTATAAACAAAGGATAGACATAATTAACTACATGATCATGGCATGAAATCTGAGAGACAAAGAGACTGAAGCCTAGAATATTGCCCTTGGGAAGCGACATTCTATAACTCTAAAAGCAATAGCCTCAGTCTCGATCTTTGATCCCACATTTTATGAAAGTGTGTGTGTCTTTTGGTGTCAAGAACTATTTGAGGTCATATTGCTTTCAAGAAGTAGAGAATTGATTTTCTCTATCTCAAAAACACTTGCTTCTTTCTTTTAAAAGTTAGAAAATCCCATTTTGAAAACCTTGGCCATTTTCTTAAATACTCAGGGAGGAGTTAGAGACCTATTCTAACTCTAACCCCTCTAAATTTGGGAACTAAATCCTGGAAATTCGCACAAGATAAGATCTGTTATAGATCTGGTCTTAACTACCAAATTTAAAAATTGGATAATATGGGAAAACTATTAAAAAACCCTACAGACGGGCATTTGTCCTTGACAAATGGCCATTCATCACACAATTTCTTAAAATTTACAAAAATACCCTAAATCTGACCTGCACTTGTTTGGCCATGACTCATTGATAGACGTCCATCTATTACTAACCACAGGCAGTCTTGGACAGCCTGGACAAAGGTGTCTTTTACGGGATGCCCTGAAGAAAATAGCCATAGACAGTTGCCTCTCTATGACAAACGATCGTCTGTCACTGGTAGAAACAAAAATTTAAGGTTTTCAAAATGTTTTCAAAACCTCAGGAAAACCGATGTTAAAACCCACATAAATTATTTCATGAAAATGTTGAAATCAAGGTCAAAACTTGA
The DNA here is from genome assembly GCA_037975025.1 of Excoecaria agallocha. Taxonomy (NCBI): domain Eukaryota; kingdom Viridiplantae; phylum Streptophyta; class Magnoliopsida; order Malpighiales; family Euphorbiaceae; genus Excoecaria; species Excoecaria agallocha. The sequence goes on from JBBPFJ010000049.1 coordinate 292,054, forward strand.
GATTCATGCTTTCAATTAGAAATATTAGAGGTTCTTCATCATTAGGTAAGCTTGATTTAGGCTACCTCGGGTCACAGTGTTTACAATAGCAAGTAACTTCTGTGTATGTGTACTAAAGGCAAAAATAACATTTTGTCTTTTGAAAATAAATTATGGATGCAAAGTTGGGGATGAGATATAACTCAAAAGCATAAATGCATTCATGGCTTCCTGCTTAAAGCTTAAGAGACACCATATGCCTTTTATTACATACCAAACCTTACTAGAAGGTCATCTCCGTTAGGTTGGATAAGACCAAACCTAGAATTAGAAGGTCTTACATTGGTTGTAACATTAGGCTTAGATGAATGGCTGTCAAAGAAAGGTCAAGTTGCTAGAGGAAAATGACCACCATGTTTTCTTAAATAGCAAGAAGACTATTCTCTACCCATTTGCCCGTCATCAAAGCATTCTCACATTCGGTGTGACACCTTAGGTTCACTCACAATTCCGTACGTTATGGAATATCGTTGGTTTATTTACATAGTTTCTTATCCTTTTTATGTTGTTGGCTAGTAACTTAATTTAACATTTGATTCCTACATTCACTTTAGCGTTGCAAGGTTACTATTCATTTGGTAAAAATTTCAGCAATATAACGGCTTGTAAACCGTGCTACCCAAACCTGTAAATTTGCAAAATAACACTCCCAAAAGGCAACCTTCACTTCTAATGCTCCAATGACAATTATAGCACTTCTAATATTAGTCACAATGCATCATCACGCACAAACACATAATCATCATCTACTCAACCATCATAATGTAAGTTTACTATTATTTAGTGTTAGTTACACAACATATTACATGCCAATTTTCACAAAATCTTACACAAAATATATCAAAATTCCACAACCACAAAAGCGATATATGTACATGCCATTTCTCTTTACCATCTTTGGGTCTTCAATTACCTATCCTTACGTGCAATCAAACAAACCACACGCTAAGCAACATTGTTGTCTAGTGGTGGATATAACTACACAAAATTTCATCTAATAAAACTACTTTAATTAAATTATCAATTTACCCCTAGTTGTCACTTTTGGTTAATTAATTTAAAATTTATTGTCTTAATCACTTAAATTATCATTTAATCCTTCCTTTACTTATTTTTCTCATTTAATTTCACATAATTCCTACTTAAGTGAAAAATTATCATTAGGTCCCTAAACTTTTTTTCATCATATTTTACTTTGTTTAACCCCAATTTTGACCCTTTTGCTACCTTTGACTTTTATTCCATCTTAAGTGTAAAATTTACATTTAGTCCTTACTACATGAAGTGATAAATTATAGTTCGATCCCTGAAACTTTTTAATAATTATGATTTTGCCCTTCTTTACTTATTTAACTATTTAAATTTCGTTAATCACATTTTTAATGCAAATTTACGATTTTACCCCCAATTTATCACATACTTACATTTTTACCCTTTTTTAATCTATTAATCACATTTTTCACTTTATTTATTATTTAATCACACTTATGATATTTTTCATGCATAATTTACCATTTAGTCCCTTTTTATATAGTCACAGTTTTGCCTCTAGTGGTGACCAGTGAAAATCCTTGAACCGGATATGTGAGAAGGGAACTCCAATGATAAAAATGAATTGGAAGGACGACTTAATGTGATCTTACAGCTCCAGATAATGTGTGTGTATGTGTGAGGTAACTACTTAACGTAGCCAACACCATAATAATAAATCTATCTCATGGTGCTACCGCGGTATATGGGTCTTTATGGCTAGCCATTATATCCTATAATCCTGGATTATCCACTGTACACTAAAGGCAATTATTTATTTCACATTATGATATATTTTCACATAATTCTTCATGTTATTTCCATTATGTCACCTGTCATGCTTTCTCAATTCTCATTCATTCATCAACATCATATGTGAAATCATAACAAACATGATAAATATCATTCAAACTTGTTGAAAATATTCCATTTTCCCTAGGTACACCATTTAGCCTTTACATGATCTCATACATACAATGTGATTTCTTATTCTTTCTCATGTCATATGCATTCCCAAGGTCATTTTAGATATTCATATACTTATTTACATTCAATTTGCTTCATAACCCTTTATTACCTAATTGATCACCATTATGTTTCATTTATGTATCGTATATAAAGATAGAATTAAACGTTCTAAATATGCATACTAGGTTTATTTATCACCATTATATCCAAATTATGTCATATTTCCCATAAATTAGTCAAAGATCACATAGTCACTTAAGGTACACCATTATGTTTACTTTTACAACATTATGTCCACATGTTATTTTTAATTCTAATCAATTATATTATGCTCACTCATCATTGTATTATGTATTTCATGTTTAATATCCAAATAAACATCAATTTATCATATGTTACTTCATATGTCACTATTCAGCCAAGGTAAGTTTACCCATTCTTTGCTTGATTTCTTCTTTAATTCTTACTTATTTCATGTTATTACATCATTATACTATGTCATCTCAATTTATTTCATATTTCTACTAAGGTTCACATAGTAACATAATGCAAATTTAGGTTAAATTCAAGGAATAAATGAAATTAGGTGTAGCTTTGTATCTATGAACCTCATAGTAGCTTGAAATCACTTATTTCTCCTTTCCCTTTCCTTTCTTCTCTTTGGTCTTTTTTTCTTCTTAAAAATACCCTTTAGGCTAAATTTATGGAGGAGTAAATCATAAGTTTATGCTATTAATTTTAACATATAAATGTTACAAAACAATCATATTGAGGATGCTCTACAAGTCTATACCAAAATCTCCAATTAAATTTAACAAAAACTCAAAACTTTACCTAATTAAGGCAACTTTCTCTCACTAAAAATTTCCCATTTCCATGCTTTCTTTTGCTCCAATTTGGTTTCTATGATGAATATGATGTTTTCTAGTATATGTGAGTGAAATTAAGGCTTGAGATTTGATAGGAATTGGAAGAAATGAGGAGAAAATGGTGGAGAGGGAGAATAAGGTTTGTTCGAATTTTGGAAGAAAAGAGGAGGAAGATAGTAGATTTTTGGGCAGAATTGTAGAGAATTCTAGAAATCTCTAGGCTGCCCTTGAGTCTTCCAAACCAATGGTCAAGATTCCTCCATTTACTATTCAATCAAATGGCTTATTTTTAAGTCACTTGTCAAGCTTTCATTGGTTTCTACACTTTTTTATGCTATACTAATGCATATAAGTGATCATAGATCATTTCCTAGTGACATTTATGCACTTGAACAAATTAAATATGACATTTAAGTTAAGTAATTAAATTAACCTATGTTTTTCATCATTTTTTAGAAACTAATGTTGCACTCATTAGAATGCTATAAAATTTTGGTCCGTATGCAAAAACATAAGCAAAAAGATGTGTCTAAAATTTCAAATCATTCCAAAATCATTTAGATATACTTTTAGCTCTAGAGATAAATTCAGTCGATCCAAAATTTGAAATTTTAAAACTATCAAAAATTTTATTTTTCACTTACCATAGCTTATTTATGTTATTTATAATAGATCTATGCAATTAGAATAATTTTTGAAAGTCTATAGAATATTTTAGAGTCCGATCAAACTTATGGTCAACCGCATTACGGTACCGATAAAATTCTTCACTGTTTATTTTGAGGGCTTATTTAAGCTTAATTTCTCCTCAAATTATACCAGTAGATTCCATTTAATACCTATTTTATCATTTAGTGGTTAAGTATAACTTCCCACGAGGTCATCCATCCTAGTACTACCCTAGGCTACACACGTTTAACACTTAAGCACATATAAATTTTACTGTACTATACTACTGTAATCACACCAAAAATTGACCTAAGATTATTGTTCATGCTCTAAAATGTACTATGCATGTTAGATGAAATTTTAGGGCATTACATTAGGCCTTGGTGATTCTAATTCAATAGAGATAGCTTAAGGTTTCTTTTTTCCTTTCATTGTTGTCTTTGTTGTGGTGTTACTTTTGAGGTTTTTTAGAAAATCATTTAGAGAGTTGTACAAAGAGGGGATACCTAAATCATTTTTTGGATTTTGTCTCATCCTAGGGTCGCTTTGATAGGTAATCGAAAAGGTTTTAGTGCTCTTAGTGAGTTTAACCCAATCCTTTCAATTGCAAATAGTTTTTTTCAACTTATGTTTTAAAATAGGCCTAAAGTGCTTAAAATTTAGAAGTTGAATGGTATGGTCTGATGGAATATGACATGGTATGATAATCATGATAGCACAGCGGAAAAACAAAAATTTTTATCATACATACCATACATATCCAAAACTAGGAACAAAAACATGCAATTTTAGGTTATAGAACTTACAAGTTAAGATGCCTTTTAGATATTGATTTCGGTGATGGCTAGCAACTAAGATGACTTTGTCCGCCTTAGATCTCGATCACCAATGCCAAGGAATAGCCTTTTACGTCACTCCCTCTATTCTCACACACACAATTGCACCGTCGGCTTAAAACCGAGATTGCTAGCTCTCTTTTAAGTATTGTGTAATGACTATAGTTTGAAGCTACAAAATTTGATTTTGTACTTCTTTAGATTGCTATTTCTATCCAATAACACAAGAGAATAAGGAACAATCCTTTCTCCTTGTGAAAAATTGGCTAAAAGAAAACTTGAGAGAGAGAGGAAGAGTTCACGCAAAACCTAGAATGAAAGCCTAGGGTTTCACGTTTTTCCCACTATAATTATATACCTTCTCTTTCCTTTAAGTGATGGATCTCAAATATACTATCTTAAGATAATTAATATTAGCTAAAGATAATTAATATTTGCATTTATCACTTAATTAAAATAAGTAATATTTATTGATAAAAACTCTTTCAATTTATCCAAGATAAAATCAAAAGTCATTTAATCAAATTATATTACTTAATTTAGGATAAAAGATAAGACATTTAAATCTAATAAATCCCTTAAATAAAAACTATACATGTGCCGAAATTCCTTGTGATTTCTCTTAGGAATTTCGGCCACATCAAATTATATTTAGATGATTTAATTAGATAAATATGTCTTTAGGCTTTAATACTCAATTAATTAAATTAATACATGACATTTAATTAATTGAAATTAAACCTTGTGGGCTGAATTTCTCTCTCTCATGGACCAAAGCCCAATAGCAATTTTATAACCCATTACATACATTAATTTGACTTTAATTAAAAGCCTAAATTAATGCCTAATACTTAATTTAAGTATTTTAAGCCCAATGCTTTGTGTGCGATCCTATAGGTCCATTTAATGTTGGCAATGAATTAATAAATTAATTCAAAGGCTATATATATTCTCTAGCAAGATATTATAGCAATCCAAATTAAATGAAAATGCATATGGCATTTGGTGACCTAATGCAATTTTGCATAGTCCCTTACCCTTAAATATCAGAATTAATATAAGGCATGGAACTAGTCATCCTTATATATATTAATTCCTTTCTTGATATTCCAGTGACACTGAACTCTCAAATAAATAATGATTACTCATTATTCCATCTTGGTATGGCCATACACTTCTCAGTTCACTGATCAAGTGGCCGGTGATATTTTCTCTCTTATCGAGAGGGGTAATCCCTTCACTTCTCTCATGCTCTCTAACATGAATCAATGCATACCCAATCATACCCGTACTTGTCACTCTGTTACGAGCACGTTAGGTGTATGTCAAAGTACACGGTAATTCATAAAGAGTTTCATAGAGATTTCAGGTCTAAGAACTCCGATACAAAACTTGCATATGAGAAACACTTATGACTTGTACCATGTAGTGTTCTCATGAGTGGATCGAATCCAGATACCATGTTCTTTAACATGTATCTATGATCTCTGATTGACACTCTTGTCCTAATGATCCGTAAGACAGAACTCATAATATCAGAGAGAGCATACTAGTCTTAATTCATTTGTTATTCCCATAACAATGACTGACTAGGGATATTTAGAATGAAGTCCCATTTGTTTCAAGGTCTTACAATCCATGTGCCTCACACATGATAACTTAAACCGAAACGACATTCTTGGATAGTTTTATCAATTGACATGCACGGGAATACAAAAGATAAAACAAATGCCTCATTTTATTAACTAAGTGTTTTATTATAATGTATTGGGGCTAGGGCTTACACTAACAATCTCCCACTAGCACTAGTCCCAATTGGGCATAGCCCTAAGACCGAACGCTCTCAAATGAGCTTCGTACAGATTTGGACGTAACTGTTTCGTCAAAGGATCTGCTACATTGTCTTTACTTGCTGTCTTGCTAACCTTGACGTCCCCACGATCAATGATTTTTCTGATCAGGTGGTACCTCCTGAGTATGTGTTTGGATTTCTGGTGTGACCGGGGCTCCTTGGCCTGTGCGATGGCCCCATTATTGTCACAGAAAATTTCTAATGGATCTAGGATGTTTGGGACCACTCCTAATCCATTAATGAAATTTTTAATCCAAACAGCCTCTTTTGCAGCCTCACTTGCTGCAATATACTCAGATTCTGTAGTTGAGTCGGCAATGGTTTCTTGCTTCGAGCTTCTCCAGCTGACAGCACCACCATTCAAAACAAAAACAAACCCAGATTGCGATCTAGAATCCTGAGTGCAGGTCTGAAAAGCAGCATCGGCATAACCTTGTATGACGAGCTCTTCTTGACCACCATACACCAAGAAGTGATCCTTAGTCCTTCGCAGGTACTTCAGAATCCCTTTTACAGCAGACCAGTGCTTCTCACCAGGGTCTTGCTGAAACCTACTGGTTATAATCAGTGCATGAGCAACATCCAATCTAGTACATAACATAGCATACATGATAGATCCAATAGCAGATGCATATGGGATTCTACTCATGTCATCCCTTTCCTCTTTGGTTTTAGGGCACTGTTCTTTAGTCAAAGGAACTCCCAAAGCCAAAGGTATGTACCCTTTCTTTGAGTCTCCCATACTAAAATGCTTTAGTACTTTGTCTATGTACTTTTCTTGACTTAGTCCCAAAAGCCGATTCGATCTATCTCTATAGATTCGAATACAAAGTATTGTCTCGGCTTCACCTAAGTCTTTCATTGAGAAACATTTTCCCAACCATTGCTTAACCTTTTGCAATGTTGGAATATCATTCCCAATGAGAAGGATGTCGTCCACATATAGGACCAGAAATACTACTATACTTCCACTAACCTTCTTGTACACACAAGGCTCATCTTCGTTCTTGATAAAGTCAAATTCTTTGACTGCCTCATCAAAACAAAGATTCCAACTTCGGGATGCTTGCTTTAATCCATAAATGGATTTTTGAAGCTTGCATACCTTCTTAGGATGCTTGGGATTGACAAAACCTTCAGGCTGTGTCATATACGCATCCTCAAGTAAATTTCCATTAAGGAAAGCAGTTTTGACATCCATTTGCCATATCTCATAATCATGATATGCAGCTATGGCAAGCAAGATCCTAATGGACTTGAGCATGACTACAGGCAAAAAGGTCTCGTCATAGTCTATACCATGAGTTTGTCGAAAACCTTTTGCTACTAGTCTACCTTTGTAGGTCTTATCAGCTTTTAGTTGGAATAACCACTTGCATTCAATTACCTTAGCACCTTCTGGTGGATCAACCAAGGTCCAAACCTGGTTATCGTACATTGATTGCATCTCGGATTTCATGGCTTCTAACCAATTATCCGAGTCTGGGCTTTCAATAGCTTTTCGGTAGGTAGTAGGATCCTCACGATCTACTAACTCAATAGTGTCACTGTCAGTGATTAGAAATCCATATCTCTCAATCTCCTGACGTACCCTACCGGACCTTCTAGGTTCTTGTGTAATGGGTTCTTGTTCCACAACTAGTTGTGAACTTGATCCCATTTCCAAACCATCCTCTATAGGAGTTTGTGGTGCTTGAATTTCTCCAAGTTCTACTTTACTCCCACTATCTTTCTTGAGAAGGAACTCCTTTTCCAAGAAAATAGCCTTGCGAGCAACAAATATTTTATTCTCGGCTTGTGTGTAAAAGTAGTATCCCTTTGTTTCTTTAGGATAACCCACAAACAAGCAGACAGTCGATTTGGGCTCTAGTTTGTCAGATGTTAATTTCTTAACATGTGCTTCACAGCCCCAAATCCTGAGAAAAGACATATTGGGTTCTTTCCCAGTCCATACCTCGTACGGTGTCTTTTCAACTGCTTTAGTTGGAGTACGGTTCAATAGAAACGCAGCAGTTTCTAATGATGGAATATGACATGGTATGAAAATCATGATGGCACAGCGGAAAACAAAATTTTTTTTTTATCATACATACCATACATATCCAAAGCTAGAATCGAAACATGCAATTTTAGGGTTTTTAAACTTACAACTTTAGATGCCTTTAAAACTTAATTTTGATGATGATCAGCAACCAAGAAGGATATGTCCACCTTAGATCTTCACCACCAATGCCAAGGAACAGCCTTTACGCCACTCCCTCTATTCTCACACACACACTTGCAAAGATGGCTTAAAATCAAGAGTGCTAGCTCTATGATTGTGTATTCGGCAATGGGAATGATTTGAAGCCACAAGATTTGATCTTGTTCTTCCTTTAGGTTACTGTTTCAGCCCGAGAACACAAAAGAACAAGAAAGATTTCTTTCCCCTTGGGTATTTCGGCCAAGAGAGAAAAATAGCAAAATGGAATACCTTTTATTCATTTAATTCATTAATATATATCACTCAATTTAGGTCAAGTGTGAGTGCCGAAAATTAAGTGTTAATTTCAGCCTCTATCACTTCCTAATTAAGAGATATATCCTAATTTAAATTCCATTAGAATTTAAATTCAAATGGCATTAGTCATTTAATCAAAACAAACTTACTTATTTAAGGTAAAATAAGTTGTCGAATTCAACTAGTATTTTAGTTTGAATTTTGGCTACTTTAATTCCATCTCAAGTATTATATTTTGATTAAATACAAATTAGGATTTATTACTCAATTAACTTAATTATACATAGATAATTAATCAATTGAAATTAAACCTAGCACATGCCAACAAATTTCTCTCGTGACCAACATATTTACCTAAAACAGCTAGCTGTTTTAGGCAAAAAACTCGTTTCACATAAGCTTAACAGATTTGCCTAAAACAGCTAGCTGTTTTAGGCAAAATCGCACCTTGACAGATTTGCCTAAAACAGCTAGCTGTTTTAGGCAAAAATCTGTTTACCCATTTTATGCATTAATTTGACTTTAAATAAAAGTCCAAATTAATTCCCAATACACAATTTAAATATTTTAAGCCCAATGCTTTGTGTGCGATCCTATAGGTCCATTTAATGTTGGCAATGAATTAATAAATTAATTCAAAGGCTATATATATTCTCTAGCAAGATATTATAGCATTCCAAATTAAATGAAAATGCATATGGCATTTAGTGACCTAATGCAATTTTGTATAGTCCCTTACCCATAAATATCAGAATTAATATAAGGCATGGAACTAGTCATCCTTATATATATTAATTCCTTTCTTGATATTCCAGTGACACTGAACTCTCAGATAAATAATGATTACTCATTATTTCATCTCGGTATGGCCATACACTTCTCAGTTCACTGATCAAGTGGCCGATGATATTTTCTCTCTTATTGAGAGGGGTAATCCCTTCACTTTTCTCATGCTCTCTAACATGAATTAATGCATACCCAATCATACCCGTACTTGTCACTCTGTTACGAGCACGTTAGGTGTATGTCAAAGTACATAGTAATTCATAAAGAGTTTCATAGAGATTTCAGGTCTAAGAACTCCGATACAAAACTTGCATATGAGGAACACTTATGACTTGTACCATGTAGTGTTCTCATGAGCGGATCGTATCCAGATACCATGTTCTTTAACATGTATCTATGATCTCTGATTGACACTCTTGTCCTAATGATCCGTAAGACAGAACTCATAATATCAGAGAGAGCATACTAGTCTTAATTCATTGTTATTCCCATAACAATTACTGACTAGGGATATTTAGAATGAAGTCTCATTTGTTTTAAGGTCTTACAACCATGTGCCTCACACATGATAACTTAAACCGAAACGACATTCTTGGATAGTTTTATCAATTGATATGCACAGGAATACAAAAGATAAAACTAATGCCTCATTTTATTAATTTCAAGTGTTTCGTTACAATGCATTGGGGCTAGGGCTTACACTAACAATCTCCCACTAGCACTAGTCCCAATTGGGCATAGCCCTAAGACCGAACGCTCTCAAATGAGCTTCGTGCAGATTTGGATCTGCTACATTGTCTTCACTTGCTATCTTGCTAACCTTGACGTCCCCACGATCAATGATTTCTCTGATCAAGTGGTACCTCCTGAGTATGTGTTTGGATTTCTGGTGTGACTGGGGCTCCTTGGCCTGTGCTATGGCCCCATTGTTGTCACAGAAAATTTCTAATGGATCTAGGATGCTTGGGACCACTCCTAATCCAGTAATGAAATTTTTAATCCAAACAGCCTCTTTTGCAGCCTCACTTGCTGTAATATACTTAGATTCTGTAGTTGAGTCGGCAACGATTTCTTGCTTTGAGCTTCTCCAGCTGACAGCACCACCGTTCAAAACAAAAATAAACCCAGATTGCGATCTAGAATCCTGAGTGCTGGTCTGAAAAGCAGCATCGGCATAACCTTGTATGAGAGCTCTTCTTGACCACCATACATCAAGAAGTGATCCTTAGTCCTTCGCAGGTACTTCAGAATCCCTTTTACAACAGACCAGTGCTTCTCACCAGGGTCTTGCTGAAACCTACTGGTTATACTCAGTGCATGAGCAACATCCAATCTAGTACATAACATAGCGTACATGATAGATCCAATAGCAGATGCATATGGGATTCTACTCATGTTGTCCCTTTCCACTTTGGTTTTAGGGCACTGTTCTTTAGTCAAAGGAACTCCCAAAGCCAAAGGTATGTACCCTTTCTTTGAGTTTCCCATACTAAAACGCTTTAGTACTTTGTCTATGTACTTTTCTTGACTTAGTCCCAAAAGCCGATTCGATCTATCTCTATAGATTCGAATACCAAGTATTGTCTCGGCTTCACCTAAGTCTTTCATTGAGAAACATTTTCCCAACCATTGCTTAACCTTTTACAATGTTGGAATGTCATTCCCAATGAGAAGGATGTCGTCCACATATAGGACTAGAAATACTACTATGCTCCCACTAACCTTCTTGTACACACAAGGCTCATCTTCGTTCTTGATGAAGTCAAATTCTTTGACTGCCTCATCAAAACGAAGATTCCAACTTTGGGATGCTTGCTTTAATCCATAAATGGATTTTTGAAGCTTGCATACCTTCTTAGGATGCTTGGGATGGACAAAACCTTCAGGCTGTGTCATATACACATCCTCAAGTAAATTTCCGTTAGGGAAAGCAGTTTTGACATCCATTTGCCATATCTCATAATCATGATATGCAGCTATGGCAAGCAAGATCCTAATGGATTTGAGCATGACTACAGGCGAAAAGGTCTCGTCATAGTCTACACCATGAGTTTGTCGAAAACCTTTTGCTACTAGTCTACCTTTGTAGGTCTTATCAGCTTTGAGTTTGAATAGCCACTTGCATTCAATTACCTTAGCACCTTCCGGTGGATCAACCAAGGTCCAAACCTAGTTATCGTACATTGATTGCATCTCGGATTTCATGGCTTCAAGCCAATTTTTCGAGTCTGGGCTCTCAATAGCTTCTCGGTAGGTAGTAGGATCCTCACGATCTACTAACTCAATAGTGTCACTGTCAGTGATTAGAAATCCATATCTCTCAATCTCCTGACGTACCCTACTGGACCTTCTAGGTTCTTGTGTAATGGGTTCTTGTTCCATAACTGGTTGTGAACTTGATCCCATTTCCAAACCATCCTCTATAAGAGTTTGTGGTGCTTGAATTTCTCCAAGTTCTACTTTACTCCCACTGTCTTTCTTGAGAAGGAACTCCTTTTCCAAGAAAACAGCCTTGCGAGCAACAAATACTTTATTCTCGGCTTGTGAGTAAAAGTAGTATCCCTTTGTTTCTTTAGGATAACCCACAAACAAGCAGACAGTAGATTTGAACTCTAGTTTTTCAGATGTTAATTTCTTAACATGTGCTTCACAGCCCAAAATCTTGAGAAAAGACATATTGGGTTCTTTCCTAGTCCATACCTCGTATGGTGTCTTCTCAACTGCTTTAGTTGGATTACGGTTCAATAGAAACGCAGCAGTTTCTAATGCATAACCCCAAAAAGAAATAGGAAGATTAGCTTGACTCATCATAGATCGAACCATGTCCAACAGAGTTCGATTTTTCCTTTCGGACACACCATTCCATTGAGGTGTTCCAGGAGGAGTGAGCTGTGAAATAATACCACACTCCTTTAGATGACTGTCAAACTCTTGGCTTAAGTATTCGCCACCTCGATCTGATCAAATGGCTTTTATACTTTTGCCAAGTGGGTTTTCTACTTCATTCTTAAACTCTTTGAATTTCTCAAAAGTTTCAGACTTGTACTTCATTAGATAGACATAGCCATATCTACTGAAGTCATCTGTGAATGTCATGAAGTAGCTAAAACCACCTCTAGCATGTGTACTTAAAGGTCCACATAGATCGGTATGTATTAGTTCTAATAAGCCATTAGTCCTCTCGCCTTTTTTATTAAAAGGACTCTTTGTCATTTTTCCATGCAAACATGGCTCGCATGTATCATAAGACTCTAAGTCGAATGACCCAAGCACTCCAGTTTTGTGGAGTCTTGAAATACGTTTTTCGTTTGTATGTCCTAAGCGACAATGCCAGAAGTAAGTAGGGTTCAATTCGTTTGATTTAACCCTCTTTGTATTAATGTTGTATATGGACTCTTTGTTTTGTAAATCAAGGATATAAAGGCCATTTTGTAACATGGCATTGCCATAAGAAATGCCTTGGCGACGAATATTAGCATTGCCATTTTTAATAACAAAATCAAATTCATCATTATCCAAACATGAAACTGAAATAATGTTTCTGCTCATAGCAGGCACATAATAACAATTATTCAAAACAATACAAAGTCCAGAAGGTAAAGTGAGGTGATAGTCGCCTATCTCTATGGCAGCAACTCGTGCTCCATTCCCCACACAGAGGTCCACTTCATTCTTCCCAAGTAACCGCCTATTTCTTAACCCCTGCACATTTGAAAAAATGTGAGAACCACAACCGGTATCCAATACCCAAGTGGTAGAAATAGAAAGGTTAATTTCAACAACAAAAATACCAGAACTGGACACCTTGGCTCCATTCTTCTTTTGTTCTTCCTTAAAGAGAGCGCAATTCTTCCTCCAATGCCCTATCTTGTTGTAATGGAAGCAAGTGCTCTCACTCTCTTTGAGTTTTGATGCCTTGGGCTTGGATTGGGCCTGAGGTGCACTCCCAACTGACTTGGGTTTTCCCTTTCCCTTTCCCTTTCCCTTAGCAGGTCCCTTCTTAATTCCCTTTTGAACAATTAGTACGGGATTGGTCTTTCAAATGTTTTCTTCAGCATTCTTAAGCATCCCATAAAGCTCAGTGACTGACTTGTTCATTGCATGCATGTTATAATTCATCACAAATGGATCATAAGCAGCAGGCAATGATCCTAAGATCAAGTCAGTGGCCAATTCCTTTGGCACTAGTACCTCAAGCTTCTCAAGAGTATCAAGATACCCTTTCATCTTGAGTACATGGGTACTAACAGGAGTACCCTCAGCCATCTTGCAAGAAATTAAAGCCTTTGTTGTCACGAACCTCTCATGACGAGCTTGCTCTTGGAACATCTCCTTGAGGTGCACCATGATCGCATAGGCCTCTTGGTCCATAAATTGTTTTTGCAATTCAGGCACCATAATGGCCAGCATCAGACAGGTAACATCATTGGAGCCGCTCTTTTTGGTCTCAAAAGTTTCCTTTTGAACCACAGAGGTGTTCCTTCCTGGTTCATCAGGCAAGGGTGCATCCAAAACATACGACTTCTTCTCTTGCTTAAGAACTATTCTTAAGTTTCGAGACCAGTCTATGAAATTGGTGCCATTCAATTTGTCCTTTTCAAGGACCGATCGCAATGAAAAATTGTTGTTTGAAGATGCCATTTTCAATCTACAATAAAATTTAGCAAGATTAAATAAGGTCTTATTTATGATCCCACAAACCGAATTAATATCCCTTTAAATAATTCGCATTAGTGATTTAATGTGGGCCAAGATCCACTTTTCACAACAACTTATTAGTCAAGCTGAGCTTGTACACCTAACAAGTTAAGTTACTTAGGTAAGAAAACTCCAATCATGTCTCGTACATGACTCTTGGATCAAATGGGCTAACATCTTAAGATGTTATAGCACAACCCATTTATTAGTTGCCTAGGTTCGGGCATCCCTTTCTATGTTAAGTCCAACCTACATTCACAACCCATGCCTCACAAAGATAATCGGGCGCATCTAGGACTCCTAGTCTACGTGACCGATGATCGATGCCTTGACATGTTTCGAATTAGGAAGGCAACTTTGTGACTTACTATTTTTAGGGATTCATTTTATTACGGCTTACATGGCATACGCTTTGTTATCCATACATAGCATGCATATATATATAATTGCATAAACTAAAGCGTGATAAACATGGGTCCAAAAACCTAGAACTAAGATTCTATACTATTACATAAGAATCTTCGAGTTGGGCTTCTCCACTCCGGTGGGCTTCGTCTTGATTTACAAAGTCTTCAAGTATATTCTATACTAAGAAATAAATGAAACTTTTACAATAAAAAATAATGGCTCGCAGGCCATATTTAATTACAAAAACCCAGGGCCCATGAATGCACCATGCATATCCATTCATCACACCAAACTAGCAAATAAATATACATAGCATTCATGGATAAAACAAAGTCCAAATTTATTTAATTTAGCCAAGCCCATTAATGGAAATTGTGTACTTGAACCTTTAAGAGATGACCCCGTGATGGGCCTGGGCCGAAGCCTAATGGACTAAATCCTCTTATTGAATAAGTTCTCTTAAAAGCCCAAAACACAAACTAGTTAGATTTGTGCCATAAATCAACTCTAGTATAATTTCCAATTTTGCCATTTTTAATTTTATGACATACAGCCCATAAACATTAAAAATACATATAATATGTGCTAACATGAATTAAAAATAAAATCATGAAGAACACATATATAGTACACGGCATTCATGCAAAAACAAACAAACAACAAAAACTAGTTGTTTAATGCTTATGTAATGCCATAAAATGCACAAACATTTAAATCAATTTTATGAGTCATTTAATAATCTAAATAAGTCCATAAACATTGATTTAATATTCTGTACCATTTTAATCTAAATGTGTTTTTACCATTTTAATCAAAACAAAACAAACAATGTTGATTAAACATGTATCAAACACAAACTAGACATAGTTTTAAGTGATTTTAAAATTAATCAATTAAATTGTCATGGACCAGAATTAAAACCAAATTTAAAACATGTCCAGACCTGATATTTAATCTTCAAAAATCACTTACAAACATCCCAAAAACGTTTTTACATTTAATTTTGAAAACTAGTTGTTAAACTAGCAATTTACATGCCAACTAGCACCTAATTTCATAATTAACATGTACCATCAGGTATAAATAATTAAATCCGACCATTACCAGCCCTAATAACATCTTAGGACAGTATATTAACATGTCATATTAATTATAATAGCTATCTAATCAATTAAAATCATTTTTACACCAAAACAATGCAAAAAACTAAAAACAGAAAATTTCAGATTTGCATGTTTTCATAATGACGATTTTTAATTAATTTTTTCATGCATCTAAAGCACTAAAATAAGCATGTTTAGGCTCTGATACCACTGATGGAATATGACATGGTATGAAAATCATGATGGCACAGCGGAAAACAAAATTTTTTTTTATCATACATACCATACATATCCAAAGCTAGAATCGAAACATGCAATTTTAGGGTTTTTAAACTTACAACTTTAGATACCTTTAAAACTTGATTTTGATGATGATCAACAACCAAGAAGGATATGTCCACCTTAGATCTTCACCACCAATGCCAAGAAACAGCCTTTACGCCACTCCCTCTATTCTCACACACACACTTGCAAAGATGGCTTAAAATCAAGAGTGCTAGCTCTATGATTGTGTATTCGGCAATGGGAATGATTTGAAGCCACAAGATTTGATCTTGTTCTTCCTTTAGGTTACTGTTTCAGCCCGAGAACACAAGAGAACAAGAAAGATTTCTTTCCCCTTGAGTATTTCGGCCAAGAGAGAAAAATAGCAAAATGGCATACCTTTTATTCATTTAATTCATTAATATATATCACTCAATTTAGGTCAAGTGTGAGTGCCGAAAATTAAGTGTTAATTTCAGCCTCCATCACTTCCTAATTAAGAGATATATCCTAATTTAAATTCGATTAGAATTTAAATTCAAATGGCATTAGTCATTTAATCAAAACAAACTTACTTATTTAAGGTAAAATAAGTTGCCGAATTCAACTAGTATTTTAGTTTGAATTTTGGCTACTTTAATTCCTTCTCAAGTATTATATTTTGATTAAATACAAATTAGGATTTAATACTCAATTAACTTAATTATACATAGATAATTAATCAATTGAAATTAAACCTAGCACATGCCAACAAATTTCTCTCGTGACCAACATATTTGCCTAAAACAGCTAGCTGTTTTAGGCAAAAAAACTCGTTTCACATATTTGCCTAAAACAGCTAGCTGTTTTAGGCAAAATCGTGGCTTAACAGATTTGCTGTTTTAGGCAAAATCGCACCTTGACAGTTTTGCTGTTTTAGGCAAAAAAACTGTTTTTACAGATTTGCCTAAAATAGCTAGCTATTTTAGGCAAAAATCTGTTTACCCATTTTATGCATTAATTTGACTTTAAAT
The DNA here is from genome assembly GCA_037975025.1 of Excoecaria agallocha. NCBI lineage: Eukaryota > Viridiplantae > Streptophyta > Magnoliopsida > Malpighiales > Euphorbiaceae > Excoecaria > Excoecaria agallocha. Next base: position 309,089 of record JBBPFJ010000049.1, read on the forward strand.
AAAAGTACAAATTAATTCCCAATACACAATTTAAATATTTTAAGCCCAATGCTTTGTGTGCGATCCTATAGGTCCATTTAATGTTGGCAATGAATTAATAAATTAATTCAAAGGCTATAAATATTCTCTAGCAAGATATTATAGCATTCCAAATTAAATGAAAATGCATATGGCATTTAGTGACCTAATGCAATTTTGTATAGTCCCTTACCCATAAATATCGGAATTAATATAAGGCATGGAACTAGTCATCCTTATATATATTAATTCCTTTCTTGATATTCCAGTAACACTGAACTCTCAGATAAATAATGATTACTCATTATTTCATCTCGGTATGGCCATACACTTCTCAGTTCACTGATCAAGTGGCCGATGATATTTTCTCTCTTATTAAGAGGGGTAATCCCTTCACTTCTCTCATGCTCTCTAACATGAATTAATGCATACCCAATCATACCCGTACTTGTCACTCTGTTACGAGCACGTTAGGTGTATGTCAAAGTACACAGTAATTCATAAAGAGTTTCATAGAGATTTCAGGTCTAAGAACTCCGATACAAAACTTGCATATGAGGAACACTTATGACTTGTACCATGTAGTGTTCTCATGAGCGGATCGTATCCAGATACCACGTTTTTTAACATGTATCTATGATCTCTGATTGACACTCTTGTCCTAATGATCTGTAAGACATAACTCATAATATCAGAGAGAGCATACTAGTCTTAATTCATTGTTATTCCCATAACAATTACTGACTAGGGATATTTAGAATGAAGTCTCGTTTGTTTCAAGGTCTTACAACCATGTGCCTCACACATGATAACTTAAACCGAAATGACATTCTTGGATAGTTTTATCAATTGATATGCACAGGAATACAAAAGATAAAACTAATGCCTCATTTTATTAATTTCAAGTGTTTCGTTACAATGCATTGGTGCTAGGGCTTACACTAACATCTAATGCATAACCCCAAAAAGAGATAGGAAGATTAGCTTGACTCATCATAGATCGAACCATGTCCAATAGAGTTCGATTTTTCCTTTCGGACACACCATTCCATTGAGGTGTTCCAGGAGGAGTGAGCTGTGAAATAATACCACACTCCTTTAGATGACTGTCAAACTCTTGGCTTAAGTATTCGCCACCTCGATCTGATCGAATGGCTTTTATACTTTTGCCAAGTTGGTTTTCTACTTCATTCTTAAACTCTTTGAATTTCTCAAAAGTTTCAGACTTGTACTTCATTAGATAGACATAGCCATATCTACTGAAGTCATCTGTGAATGTCACGAAGTAGCTAAAACCACCTCTAGCATGTGTGCTTAAAGGTCCACATACATCGGTATGTATTAGTTCCAATAAGCCATTAGTCCTCTCGCCTTTTTTATTAAAAGGACTCTTTGTCATTTTTCCATGCAAACATGGCTCGCATGTATCATAAGACTCTAAGTCGAATGACCCAAGCACTCCAATTTTGTGGAGTCTTGAAATGCGTTTTTCGTTTGCATGTCCTAAGCGACAATGCCAGAAGTAAGTAGAGTTCAATTCGTTAGATTTAACCCTCTTTGTATTAATGTTGTATATGGACTCTTTGTTTTGTAAATCAAGGATATAAAGGCCATTTTGCAACATGGCATTGCCATAAGAAATGCCTTGGCGACAAATATGAGCATTGCCATTTTTAATAACAAAATCAAATTCATCATTATCCAAACATGAAACTGAAATAATGTTTCTGCTCATAGCAGGCACATAATAACAATTATTCAAAACAATACAAAGTCCGAAAGGTAAAGTGAGGTGATAGTCGCCTATCTCCATGGCAGCAACTCGTGCTCCATTCCCCACACGGAGGTCCACTTCATTCTTTCCAAGTAACCGCCTATTTCTTAACCCCTGCACATTTGAACAAATGTGAGAACCACAACCGGTATCCAATACCCAAGTGGTAGAAATAGAAAGGTTAATTTCAACAACAAAAATACCAGAACTGGACGCCTTGGCTCCATTCTTCTTTTGTTCTTCCTTGAAGAGAGCGCAATTCTTCCTCCAATGCCCTATCTTGTTGCAATGGAAGCAAGTGCTCCCACTCTCTTTGAGTTTTGGCGCCTTGGGCTTAGATTGGGCCTGAGGTACACTCCCAACTGACTTGGGTTTTCCCTTTCCCTTTCCCTTTCCCTTTCCCTTAGCAGGTCCCTTCTTAATTCCCTTTTGAACAATTAGTACGGTATTGGTCTTTCGAATGTTCTCTTCAGCATTCTTAAGCATCCCATGAAGCTCAGTGACTGACTTGTTCATTGCATGCATGTTATAATTCATCACAAATGGATCATAAGCAGCAGGCAATGATCCTAGGATCAAGTCAGTGGCCAATTCCTTTGGCACTAGTACCTCAAGCTTCTCAAGAGTATCAAGATACCCTTTCATCTTAAGTACATGGGTACTAACAGGAGTACCCTCAGCCATCTTACAAGAAATTAAGGCCTTTGTTGTCACGAACCTCTCGTGACGAGCTTGCTCTTGGAACATCTCCTTGAGGTGCACCATGATCGCATAAGCCTCTTGGTCCATAAATTGCTTTTGCAAGTCAGGCACCATAGTGGCCAGTATCAGACAGGTCACATCATTGGAGTCGCTCTTCTTGGTCTCAAAAGTTTCCTTTTAAACCGCAGAGGCGTTTCTTCCTGGTTCTTCAGGCAAGGGTGCATCCAAAACATACGACTTTTCTCTTGCTTAAGAACTATTCTTAAGTTTCGAGACCAGTCTATGAAATTGGGGCCGTTCAATTTGTCCTTTTCAAGGACCGATCGCAATGAGAAATTGTTGTTTGAAGATGCCATTTTCAATCTACACTAAAATTTAGCAAGATTAAATGAGGTCTTATTTATGATCCCACAAACCGAATTAATATCCCTTTAAATAATTCGCGTTAGTGATTTTAATGTGGGCCAAGATCCACTTTTCACAACAACTTATTAGTCAAGCTGAGCTTGTACACCTAACAAGTTAAGTTACTTAGGTAGGAAAACTCCAATCATGTCTCGTACATGACTCTTGGATCAAATGGGCTAACATCTTAAGATATTATAGCACAACCCATTTATTAGTTGCCTAGGTCTGGGCATCCATTTCCATGTTAAGTCCAACCTACATTCACAACCCATGCCTCACAAAGATAATCGAGCGCATCTAGGACTCCTAGTCTACGTGACCGATGATCGATGCCTTGACATGTTTCGAATTAGGAAGGCAACTTTGTGACTTACTATTTTTAGGGATTCATTTTATTACGGCTTACATGGCATACGCTTTGTTATCCATACATAGCATGCATATATATATAATTGCATAAAGTAAAGCGTGACAAACATGGGCCCAAAAACCTACAACTAAGATTTTATACTATTACATAAGAATCTTCGAGTTGGGCTTCTCCACTCCGGTGGGCTTCGTCTTGATTTACAAAGTCCTCAAGTATATTCTATTCTAAGAAATAAATGAAACTTTTACAATAAAACATAATGGCTCGTAGGCCATATTTAATTACAAAAACCCAGGGCCCATGAATGCACCATGCATATCCATTCATCACACCAAACTAGCAAATAAATATACATAGCATTCATGGATAAAACAAAGTCCAATTTTTAATTAATTTAGCCAAGCCCATTAATGGAAATTGTGTACTTGAACCTTTAAGAGATGACCCCGTGATGGGCCTGGACCGAAGCCCAATGGACTAAATCCTCTTATTGAATAAGTTCTCTTAAAAGCCCAAAACACAAACTAGTTAGATTTGTGCTATAAATCAACTCTAGTATAATTTCCAATTTTGCCATTTTTTTTAATTTTATGTCATACAGCCCATAAACATTAAAAATGCATAATATATGTGCTAACATGAATTAAAAATAAAATCATGAAGGACACATATATAGTATACGGCATTCATGCAAAAACAAACAAACAACAAAAACTAGTTGTTTAATGCTTATGTAATGCCATAAAATGCACAAACATTTAAATCAATTTTATGAGTCATTTAATAATCTAAATAAGTCCATAAACATTGATTTAATATTCTGTACCATTTTAATCTAAATGTGTTTTTACCATTTTAATCAAAACAAAACAAACAATGTTGATTAAACATGTAACAAACACAAACTAGACATAGTTTTAAGTGATTTTAAAATTAATCAATTAAATTGTCATGGACCAGAATTAAAACCAAATTTAAAACATGTCCAGACCTGATATTTAATCTTCAAAAATCACTTACAAACATCCTAAAAACGTTTTTACATTTAATTTTGAAAACTAGTTGTTAAACTAGCAATTTACATGCCAACTAGCACCTAGTTTCATAATTAACATGTACCATCAGGTATAAATAATTAAATCCGACCATTACCAGCCCTAATAACATCTTAGGACAGTATATTAACATGTCATATTAATTATAATACCTATCTAATCAATTAAAATCGTTTTTACACCAAAACAATGCAAAAAACTCAAAACAGAAAATTTCAGATTTGCATGTTTTCAAAATAACGATTTTTAATTAATTTTTTCATGCATCTAAAGCACTAAAATAAGCATGTTTAGGCTCTGATACCACTGATGGAATATGACATGGTATGATAATCATGATAGTACAGCGGAAAAACAAAAATTTTTATCATACATACCATACATATCCAAAACTAGGAACGAAAACATGCAATTTTAGGTTGTAGAACTTACAAGTTAAGATGCCTTTTAGATATTGATTTCGGTGATGGCCAGCAACTAAGATGACTTTGTCCGCCTTAGATCTCGATCACCAATGCCAAGGAATAGCCTTTTACGCCACTCCCTCTATTCTCACACACACAATTGCACCGTCGGCTTAAAACCGAGATTGCTAGCTCTCTTTTAAGTATTGTGTAATGACTATAGTTTGAAGCTAAAAATTTGATTTTGTACTTCTTTAGATTGCTATTTCTATCCAATAACACAAGAGAATAAGGAACAATCCTTTCTCCTTGTGAAAAATTGGCTAAAAGAAAACTTGAGAGAGAGAGGAAGAGTTCACGCAAAACCTAGAATGAAAGCCTAGGGTTTCACGTTTTTCCCACTATAATTATATATCTTCTCTTTCCTTTAAGTGATGGATCTCAAATATACTATCTTAAGATAATTAATATTAGCTAAAGATAATTAATATTTGCATTTATCACTTAATTAAAATAAGTAATATTTATTGATAAAAACTCTTTCAATTTATCCAAGATAAAATCAAAAGTCATTTAATCAAATTATATTACTTAATTTAGGATAAAAGATAAGACATTTAAATCTAATAAATCACTTAAATAAAAACTATACATGTGCCGAAATTCCTTTTGATTTCTCTTAGGAATTTCGGCCACATCAAATTATATTTAGATGATTTAATTAGATAAAGATGTCTTTAGGCTTTAATACTCAATTAATTAAATTAATACATGACATTTAATTAATTGAAATTAAACCTTGTGGGCTGAATTTCTCTCTCTCATGGACCAAAGCCCAATAGCAATTTTATAACCCATTACATACATTAATTTGACTTTAATTAAAAGCCCAAATTAATGCCCAATACTTAATTTAAGTATTTTAAGCCCAATGCTTTGTGTGCGATCCTATAGGTCCATTTAATGTTGGCAATGAATTAATAAATTAATTCAAAGGCTATATATATTCTCTAGCAAGATATTATAGCAATCCAAATTAAATGAAAATGCATATGGCATTTGGTGACCTAATGCAATTTTGCATAGTCCCTTACCCTTAAATATCAGAATTAATATAAGGCATGGAACTAGTCATCCTTATATATATTAATTCCTTTCTTGATATTCCAGTGACACTGAACTCTCAAATAAATAATGATTACTCATTATTCCATCTTGGTATGGCCATACACTTCTCAGTTCACTGATCAAGTGGCCGGTGATATTTTCTCTCTTATCGAGAGGGGTAATCCCTTCACTTCTCTCATGCTCTCTAACATGAATCAATGCATACCCAATCATACCCTTACTTGTCACTCTGTTACGAGCACGTTAGGTGTATGTCAAAGTACACGATAATTCATAAAGAGTTTCATAGAGATTTCAGGTCTAAGAACTCCGATACAAAACTTGCATATGAGAAACACTTATGACTTGTACCATGTAGCGTTCTCATGAGTGGATCGAATCCAGATACCATGTTCTTTAACATGTATCTATGATCTCTGATTGACACTCTTGTCCTAATGATCCGTAAGACAGAACTCATAATATCAGAGAAAGCATACTAGTCTTAATTCATTTGTTATTCCCATAACAATGACTGACTAGGGATATTTAGAATGAAGTCCCATTTGTTTCAAGGTCTTACAATCCATGTGCCTCACACATGATAACTTACACCGAAACGACATTCTTGGATAGTTTTATCAATTGACATGCACGGGAATACAAAAGATAAAACAAATGCCTCATTTTATTAACTAAGTGTTTTATTACAATGTATTGGGGCTAGGGCTTACACTAACTTGGTCAAGGCTTTTATGCAATTTAGTAAACAGAGATAAAATATGACTACCTCTTGTTCAGCTCAAACTTAAATGAAACATAAATTTCTAAAATTGAGACCAAAACCAGTCACAGTTTAGAATTATTAGGATGAAGTAAAATTTCAAGTGAAAAGTAAATTAATAAGAAACAAGTATATCAAAATCTTGGATATAACTTGGAAAGATAAATTAAACATAAGGTACAAACTACTTTAATAAGAATACTCCCTGTATTTGGGAAAAGGACAATGTCGTGGTGGTCTTTTCAAATGTATTGGGAAGGCAGTCAATACTTGATGTAAGAAATTTTCTAATCTCTAAGCTTTACAATTAGTGTGTTAACCATGAAAACTTAAGAGAATTATTGAATTAGGATAGGGGCAATAAAGCATGTCTTCATTTTCCTGAAGAGTTATATGTACAGAGATATATACAAAAAGCTTATGTGTGCATAAAGAATTATGTGTAAATAAACATGCACAAAATTATATAAGAGATGTACGCAAGAAATTACACATGCGAGACACATGCTATGAATCATGTGTAGAGAATTATATGCGTAAAAGGATTATATATGCCAACACATGTAAAAAATTGTATATGAAGCATTTACAAAAGACTTGATAAGAAGAAATGCCTGTAAAAGGGTGTGTGTGTGTGTGTGTGAAAACACATGCAAGAAGTTATATGCATCAGAACACTTGTGTCAAAAAGAATGCATGTAGGAATGCATACCTAGGTAGCTATGGGGTTCGGTTGCAGGTGTGACTTGGCTGCTGTTCTTTTGTAAATACCTTTTCCTAACTCTATTTTCATGTGGATTTTAAGCAAGCTTCTTCTGGGTGCTTTCTCCTTAATTTTTTCTATATGAGTTCTCTTATTATTTTCAGGGGAAATAGTTCATCATTGTCATGCTCTGACTAACAATAATCTAACCCTTTACAGACTCTACATACCATATGATGCCCCCTAAGCACTTAGAAAAGTTTCTTCTTGGTGAAAATGTCATTACAAGAGCAACAACGAAAGAAGTCCTTGTTACATGAAGTACTAGTGTTATTGATTTAGAATTAAGCCAACTTTAGCATGTTCATGCCTAGCATATGCATGTGTTCTCATGTACATACACCATATAGCAATAGTAACAATTATAACTAGACATATAATGGAAAAACACAAGCTTCATTCAACTCAAGGAACAATAACTTGCATGCATCTAACTCCTATTATCCATCAGCCCGCCATTACGAGTTTTCTAAGAATTTCGAATGGGTTGGTTTATGTAAGTTGTGCCTACTATTTTAGGCTTGCTTATTTAGGAAAGTTGGGCTTTCTATTTAGGTTTACTATTAGGAAAGATAAGAATGGCATGCTATAATGTTCTTATCATTTCTTGGGGTGCCATTGCAAGTTTAGGGGAAAACTCTATTATTATTATATTTTTTTTCAAATTTATCTCACTTCAAGAGCCATATTGGATGCAATTAGGATTTCTTTTCTCTTGAGATTAAATAAGCAGTGTTTATTGAATTAATGTCTTATATAATTAAGTCATGATTATTACCATGCATGATGCGATGAAAATGAGACATCGCATATGATAACGCCGAATCAGTGTTCATTTTTAGTATATTTTTGTCTGTGTTTATGTCTTGTTTTACGTGTTTTTTTTGTTTTAAGTGTTAAATTTCTCTTTTCATGCCAAAAAGGATTATTTTGATAAATATCAAGTTTTAAAGTGTTTAATGGTGCATTTTTGAATTTTTTGTGGAAAGAAGGGTTAGCACTCGGTTGGGACCATTTGTCTCAGTCGTGTGCCCTACAATTCAACAAAATGCACCGTTGCACCAAAGGACTCGACTGAGACCATTTGTCTCAATCCTGTCCAATGCAGAGCTTGAAGATGATTCAGTCCATAAGGGTGCACTCAGTTGAGACCATTTTGTCAACTACAGTACTCTTTTAACCGATTAGACTCGGCTGAGACCAATTTGTCTCGACCTACTGCTCTCCTGGACTATTATAAAAGCTGCTTTTCTGTCTGGTTGTAAAAAATAGAGACTTTAGGTTTTAAGTTTTGATAGTGTTCTCTATAGTTTTAGTTTGTAGTTTTTCATATTTTTAGGATTTTTACACTTAGTTCACATAGATTTACTTGTAAAAAATCACTCTTTCATTATAGTTTTACCTCCAAAATACAAAGATACTTATTTGTAGTTAGTGTTACAAGTTAAAGTTCAAGTTTTGAATCAAGAAAGGCTTGGAGAAGAAGAAGAGGAGTTGTTGTACTTTAGATCTTGATTCTCAAATGGATTTTATGATTTTTTTTCCTTTTTTCTTTGCTATTTACATTATAAATAGTGAGTAGTTGTTTTTTTGTTTGGGGATCTTTGAATCCCCTCAACCATGTAATGGATATGAACTCAGTTTTCATATATATATATATATTTCAAATGTTTCTTTTCCCTTATAACTAGCTTTATATGCATGTTCTACAAGTATTTGTCTAATTAATCTTATTCAAGTTGATGGATGAATATTTGTTTAATGTTTGTATCATGTATGCTCTGTGTTACTTCATATTTGTTGTAGTTTCAATGGCATTTTTGGAATAGGAGCTGTTGGATCTAGGGTTTATGTGTAGTAATTTCAGAAAAAGAGAGGAAAATGAATATGTTTGAACTAATAGGCTCTAAAATGGGATATTAGGTCAAATCTAAGTCTTGGAATCCGTACTTATTTTGTCTATCAAGTAGGCTCCGAAATGGGATACCGGATAATTGGAGTAGTAGGCTTTGAAATGGGATACTAGGGGTTTAGATGAATTGTGCAAATCTAAAATATATAAATGTTATGTTAAAATTAACCTTGTATGGGAATAGGGAGGATTAGATTTCTGAACAACGCTTTTAATAATTGTTAATTTACACACTTCACATTTCCTATTTCTAAAATTCTAGTTAATATACACTTTCAACTTATTCACCTTTACTATCAATTGTTTTTAATGCAATTTACTCATAACCAACAACAATTGAAAAATTCTTGAACACATCTAAGCAATCAATCAACAATTGTTGCACTAATTCGATTCCCTTGGGTTTGATACTTGTGGTCTTAAATTTACCCCACTTTATTACTTATCAATTCGGTACACTTGGCACTCATCAACCAAGATACATAAAAAAAGCTCATATTATTAACATAGCTAGAGAACCATATACATATTTTACTAGCACATTTTACACTATCAAAAAGTAGTTTATAGTACATATTTTTCCATTGTAGATTGCACACATCTCCTTCCACACCTCAGGCCCCCCTTTTTTGGATGGTGCCCCTAAGATCGGTGATAATGTTTACATCCTATAACTTTCTAACTACTCCTTATTAGAACAAAGCAACTAATGGCTAGATATCTACATGCCATATACATATTGAGGCACATACCATTTCGGTGTGTCACACCCTTATACACCTGAGGAGAATACGAGGGTATAAAGGCCAAACCATTGGCACACAAACTATTAAAGTATCTATAGCCAAACATATAACCATAATTAATGAGTCTTTACAAAATACAATTGGCAAATATAAGAAAGAATAACATGAACTTGTATCCTAACTTCTAGATTGACCGACTGTAATTGTCTCCACTCTAGTATTATCCTCAACCTCAAGCACCTGCACAAATGTAAAGTCAATGCTAAGTGTAAAGTTTATCACATGGTAAGACTACATACAATAGCAATTAACACATAATATAACTAAGATAATATGATACAATTCAAGAGTCGCAAAATGTTTGCAATGCATTGGGCATTCGAGAATAACTCGAATATATTAGTCATTCGACTCTTTTTATTAACACAATTAAAACCTAAACAAAGCATTATAGACCATAATAGAGATTATATTAAACAAACCACTAACAAAGTTACTAATACTATTCGAGGTAGCAAACAGAGGAATTTCTTATGGATAACATCAAATAGAGACATCATTATTTTAAACAAGTCAGGATAATTACAAAGCAGAAGATACTAGCATTAAGCATCCAGCAGAAGAGGTAATAACCTCATATCATATTTCAGATCAAAAGGTACCATAGCACCAAAGTCAAAAGACATCGTAGTGTCACAGAAGATACCACTAAGGTATCATAGAAGAGACAACAAGTCTCAAAATTATAATTCAGATCAGAAGATATCAAAGTATCTAACCGAAGACACTAATTGGTGTCACAAAAGATACAATAAAGGTATCATAAAAGATACTAAAGTATTGATCAGGAGACACATATTTGTGTCATAGTAGTGGCTGCTAAGTGCTTTAGACTCCAAAACTCATATGCCAAACTAGACCTCAACTGACTTATAACCAAACCAGAGTACTTAGCAAAAACATAATTCACATAATTCTTATGAAACTAAAACTGAGACTAATATATAAATAATTTTACTTTGACAGGCACCACGCCCCATCTTAGATAGTGCATTATCAAATGGAAACTCTGATAAGATGTCCTAAGTATATGCAAATTCCAGATTAGAAAGCCATAAGCCTCCCCTTACAGCATAACATTAATTTTAAATAACACATAATTATAGAGAAATAATAGAAGTAGTTTACTGATTAAGCATATAAATAAGAATAATAATGCACAGAAGAGAATTGTAAAAGAAACATCTTATGACTTAAAGCATACAGAGTTCATATTCTCGATAGGGGAGGAGTTCAGAAATCACTCATATGAATTCCATGTTCCTTTGTTCAACAAAATATAACATGATTGCAATCTATCACACAACTTAAACAGGGTTCTGTTTGCATAAAGGGGGAAATTCAACTTAATAAGCTATTTGCAGATTATATGAGTTATTAGAGGTATTTACAAAACATCAATCAAATAAATATTTATGAATTGTAAAGTCATGAAGTTACTACTACACTTATGCATTCCTAAAGGTATCAAATAAACCTAGAAATCAAAAGTAAGAAATTCCAATTTTCTACAGGCTATCCTCCTGGCTGAATTTACTAACATCTCACATCAACAATCCAAGCATAGTTCAATCTAATTTCTTCCCTAATTCACTACTTTATCAAATCAAATTTCTTGGACCTAATTTCATTTATTTCAAATGATATATTTAGAAATAAGGTCACTAGTCCCCTGCTTCTATCACAATGGACAACTACCATTGTAGTGAATTGATCTTCCACCAACATTAAGAGTTCACTTACCAAAGACATATACATGATAATTAACTCATAACATAAGGCTTGAGCATGTCAGTAATTAATTTAAGGCTAACTAAGTTTGTCAATAGAATCTCCAAACCTGACTATCTTAGTGTTTAACTCCCAAAATTGTCAAAGTTCAGACAAAAGGATTATACAAATGTACAAGTTACAGATCCAATAAAGCAGGAAGTATTTAATTTAACTTTATAGCACTTCATGTTAAATCCTAAACTAAACCTTCAGAAGGAATTACGTATTTACTAATCACATAAATTGTTGCTATTAAATTTACATAGCTTTCAATGAATTTACATAGCTTTCAATGAATTTACCTAACTTTATTAAAATCAAAATAATTTTAGAGGATTGAAATAAAAATTACAAAATATATGAACAAAACAGAGGAAACTAACAGACCAAGTAACCCAGTTGAATTGAATTCTGTCCCAGCCAGATTGAGAGCTTCTGTATTGATGATAGACCTGTGACCTAGTGGAGACACCGGTCATCCCAATCAAGTTGAATCAATTTTTCAAACCCCTCTACAGATGATTTCATGCTTAACTTATAGCTTCCAACCCAACATCCATGGCCTAAACCTCTAACTATCCCAATTACTTAACCTCCAACTATCCCAATTACTTAACTTTCAATATGACTTAAAGTCTGGGGATTACAATTCCATCCATTCACAATTTGATTTCCTCAAGTTAAACCTATATCACAAGTGTTATTTAACACTAGTATTTTACCCAACCTTTATCTTCATAAGGGACTTAAGAATCACTCATTAATTTTAGATTGTTTCCTTACTAAAAGGTTTCTAGATTTACACTTCACCTAAATATCCCAGAATTCAAGCGTAAGAGAGCAATCCTACAAGACTGCTCAACAATGAATCCAACAAATTTAAGGAACCCACAGTAGAGTCTTAAATCATTAACTCCTTAAAACAAATATAACATCCTTATTTGATCCCAGATTAACACCATTAGAAATGGTGATCAAGCAAGTTAATAAACTTTAATTAAATATAGAATAATTTTCCACTTACCTCTCTAAAAAAATTACAATCCGACTTTAACACCTACTCAAATGCTGCTGTCCTTTAAGTTATGCCTTGATCTACTGCTTGCTTCTTTAATTAACTCTCTCTCTCTCTCCCTCTCTCTCTCTCTCTTTCTCCCTACTTTACAATTTCCAGAGATCTTGAAAACTTTTAAAGTGGAATGGAAGAATAAGAGAAGGAAATAGTGTCTGGAATTAGTGGTTTTTCCCCACTTGATGGTCGACCCTTCTTCCTATACTAAGAGGTAGATTTATGCCCTAAGCCACCCTTAACCAAACTTTCTAGAGATTTAGATGTCATAATCTTATTGGTGACTTCTTAAAAATCTTAGTTTAAAATTTCTTTAGCCCTCATTATTTATTTAATTACAATTTACCCTTAATTCTAACTTCTTTTCAATTTAGAACCACAAATACAGGTATATACTTAAATTCCCAACTCTTACATTATATTAAATACCCAAAACTAGTTTTCAATTGCCACATACGTCCTCCAATTCCACAAGGTGTAATTTAGGGTGTTACATGGTGAATTTAAGTTAAATCCAAACATTAGTGGTTACGTAGCATTGCAGCCTCTCCTCCTCTTAATTCCCCTCTCTAGGTCTAGTATCTATTGGGTGTCAATTAGGTCCTAAATTTAATACTTTAAAACTCAACAATAGTCAGTCTCATGTCTTGTATGCTAATGATAATTACCAATGAACCCTATACCCAAGCTTCCCTAAATTCTTAGCATGTATTGGTGGCAATTGTTGCAATTTCCCTTCTTTAACGAGATGATCGATGTGCCAAAATAGTGGTTTTCCCATTCCTATAGTTATTTCTACTGCTGACACTTCTATAATTCTACTACCATCGCCTCTATAATTATTGCCATTACCTCTATTCTCTTCAAAACTATCCACTAGCCTTTTTCTTTAAATATTCGACATCAGCTTCGATGGCCTACCATTTTAGATAAAAAGCCTGATATGATCTGACATCTCTGGTCTCCTTCTCATTTTCATTACTTTATTCCTCCATCGGGTAAGGTACTCGTGGAAGGTTTCCTCTAATTTTTATTGTAGCAATTTTAAATCTTTCAGGAGTACTTCCCCTAGAGTGTTGTAATCATATTGCTTTATGAATTCCTCAGTAAGGCTATCCTAATCTTCTTTTGTTTTCTTTCCTAGCCCATGGTACCAATCAACTGGGGGACCAACGAGACTAAGTCTAAAATATTTAACTTTTTATCTTTTTGTAAGGGCGGTACCTTTCATGACTAGTGAATACTATTATATATAGGTAAACAGGTTTAATGTGCCATCGAATTTTGGTAGGTTTGGCATCTTGAAACCCTAGGGTAATATTTATCCACTGTCCAAGTCTCTATCTTTAGGACTGATACTTTACCCTGCTAATAATACATAGGCTAACACCTCAATCTTTTTTCCACTTTTTGAAGGCCGAATCTTTTGCTCTTGACATTTTGCTCTTTAGGGCCTGTATATAGTTATCTTTTAGGGCATAACTTTTATCTTTTTCTTGCTCAGCCAGTAGAACAATCGATGTCTTGCCCCTAGAACCAGCAGTAGTTGGCAGAGCTATAGCTGCTACCATGGCTATCTCCCCAGCTTTGGTTAGATCAATTTGGCTACCAGTAGGTACTATAGGTTGTGTTCCAAAAGCAAGCACTATAGTGACGACATTTTCACTGATCATAGCCATTATCCTCCTTTAAAGACCCTCAAATCCCTTATCCAGGTCATAGGGATTAGAAGTACCAGCAGGCCCTATCGGATCAGACATTTTTACCTCTTTTATGTGCCTTTTGACTATCTTGCAATACTTATTGTGTCACTCATACCCATTTCTAAACCTTGAGCTCTCTAAAAATTCCTAATAAGGCAATCACCAAAACCTCTAAACCACCTAGGCACGTGATCTAGAATGGCTAAAAAAATCAGATAGTTAAAATGATGCATGATAAAAATTTATACACAAAGTAGGAGGTGTAGGTTGATAAAAAAATTTAACACAGCATGTGCATTTTTATGGCACACAACACGAAATGTAAATATTTTATGGTAAAAATTTACATATAAAATGCACATGTTTCACATTATTAAATTATTATTTTTATTTGCACACAAAATGAGGTGTACACACATGCATATTTTTATTTGGTAGAAAACTATGCACATAAAATTTATGTATTTTAATTAAATTTTTTTGTTGTACATAAAATGATTTGTACAAGAAGAAACTATACACAATAAATAAGATGTACATATGTCAAAAATCTATGCATGTATATTTTTATTATTTATTGTAGTTACCATTATTTTTGTTGTTTTATTTAAAAATGCATGTGCGTGTATGCAACTTAGACAAACACATACGAAAGAAAGGAAAATCCTCCTAACCTTATTACTTCCCTCGTAGAAGGTTGTGCAGTCTTTTTCCTAGGCGGGATTAGCTCATGGGTTAACGAGGAACCTAATGAACGCATATGGTGCAAGATGAAAAATCGACAGCATAACCTCTCTTTATTTAAAGCATATGAAAATGGATTTTGGCCATTGTGTATCTAAACAATGCAAGTGAATTGAAATGTGTCCATCGGGGCATGAAAGCCTTTGATAAGCAAACATTTAAATTTATTTGAATTTATTCGATACATAAAAGCCCACATCATAAGCAATGTATTATGGCATATGCCTCCAAGTGGAAGTATCTATGCCATTACATGGGCTTTTGGTCAGGTGATACAACTTTGGGGCTATCCAAGCATAGTTCCTGCCAATGGGTATGGCTCTTCATGAGCATGATAACCAATTGGGTCACCATTTGATATACCAAAAAGACACGAGGCTTGGGCTAGTAGTCCTTTGTAACACTTTCCTACATTGAGTGAATATAGGGTCATGTTTTGGGAATGTATCAGGTTTAAAAGAAGGACACCTAACTTAATTCTAAGGCTCTAGCCTGAATACAATGCAATTTATTTCGAAAAGAGATAAAACTTCTTAATCTTAAACACATTTATATTAAAATAACCAAATGTACTTTTGTGATAAAATCTCATGGGTTGTTAGTAAAGTTGCCACTGTGACGAGCATCAAAGCCCCAATTAGTATCCAGCTTGTTCTCAAAGGTCTGCTTTTAAGACCTGAGACTGGATAAAGGTTCATTTAACTCATAAAGATTGGTCGCTCACAATGGATAGGGATTCAACCCAATTCGCCAAGTTTCAGGCCTCAAAAAGGTACGAGACAACATCTCGAGATACTCCTATTTCATTATTGGCAATTATCATACGAGGGCATCTGTTGGGTAGTACAAGGTAGGTATTATAGAGTCGTCACCCAATAAAACATTAGAAAATGAGTCCTGACCTTATGAGACCAAAATCAAAGATAAGTTTGGGACCTTACTCTTATGTATGCCCTTAGTTAATGTTATTTAAATGGGTTTTAATGATTAATTATTTTATCTCTTTTCTCACATGAGTTATCATGCTAGAAAAATAAAAGGCACTCTTATTCATGTTGGAAAAGCCGTAAAGCACGTTATATTGAAAGTAGTAAGCGTATGGCATAAAAAGCAATAAAATTATGATAAATAAATGAATAAATCATACATAAAATGGGTAGTTTATTTATAATGTTTATTTTGATGGGAACGTTGGTCCCCCATGCATTTTTATAAAGAGAGGAATTTTAATGTATCTTTGTATAAAAAAATGGGGATATTTGATCCCTTACCATTTTGAAAGAATCGCATTGGTTAATTTTAAGGTAAAAGAATCATTTGTATTTATAAGAAAAAATTTTTACTTTTTACATATTATTTTCTGGATGAAAAATGGGACATTAGTTCCCTTTTATTGTAGAAAAATTTCACTCAAACTTGTATAAAATCTTTTGGTAAGTTTTTAAGTTAACATTTGAAAAATTATTTATTATTACAGACCAATTGCAAAATAGAACAAAATACTAAAATTTAAATACACATATATAGTAACCATGACTCATTTGTCATGGCCTTCAAATGCCTCTATCGGCCATAGGCATATGTGTGCGATGAAAAAGATGAGAAATATAAGGGTTAGTGATAAATAAATAAAGAACTATGTGTGTGTGTGTGTATTAAAGGTGAGCAAAAAAACAACAAAAAATATGGCAAAGTACAAAACCTGTCTGAAAATCGAACTAATTTTTTTCGTTAACGTTATGATTTTAATTTTTAGGTACCGATTAACCGTTAGTCCACATTAACTAATTCATATATATATATATATATATATATATATATATATATATATACACACACACACACACACCTTAAAAGTTTTTCTTTTTTTTTCTCTCTATAAAACTTATATAAAATAATACTTTAAAATTTATTTAAATTATATTTTTTATTTTTATATCTTAATGTTTTATATTTTTCTATAAAATTTATATAATACTTTAAAGTAAATTTATATTATGTCATTTTCTTTAATTATATAGTAGTATTTAAATATAGTAATCGATTAACTTTTATATATGTTGTTTTTTTTATCATATTGGTATTCATATTTTACTTAATAGTATTTAATTATATTTTTTTATATTTTAGAGTTTATGTTTTAACATTTAATATTATCCAAAATTTTATATGACTTAGAATTAAGTATGTTAATTTTCAATAAATATTAAATCTATTTTATAATATTAGCTATTAATTTATTGAACGTAAATTTTGGCATGTAAATTATATTTATTTTGTGATTTTTTTGAATTACTTTACACATTTAAAATTGAATTGAACTTTGCTTAATTTTTTAAATAATTTATGTTATAAATTTTAATAGTTAATTGAAAAATATTGATTAACCAAACTAAAAAATTTAAACCGATAAACTAGTTAACTGAATATAATGAACTGATTAATTTTTTTGCTCAGGTAATATATGCAAATGCAGTAATATATATATATATATATATATATATATATATATATATATATATATATATATATATATATATATAATGTGTGTTATAAGAATAAAAAAATAATATATACATAAAAATAAACAAATTTAACTATAAAATAATAAAATAGGATGCATGTATAAAAGATGAAAATAAAAGAAATGAAGAGAAAAATGTAAAGCATGCAAAATGGCCAGAGATGAATGATGACATGCAAACCATGTGCCAGGCAGGAGTGAAGCCAAACGAAAAAAGAAAAGGAAAGTGATTGGGCGTTAGTGGAGGTGAAAAGACCTTTAGCGACGAGAGCTCTAAAGCATCGCTAAATGTAAGCAACTCCCAAATCAACTATAAGGAGGGTTCTTTTAGTGATGGGAGAAAATAAGCATCGCTAATAAGTGAATGCAGGGATGAGTTAGCACACGAGAAGGTGGTGTTGCCCGCAAGAATGAGTTCTTTTAGCGACGAGAAGAAATGGACATTCCTAAAAGAACTAGAAAAAAATCAAGCAATAATAATAATAATAATAATAATAATAATAATAATAATAATAATAAGAAGAAGAAGAAGAAGAAGAAGAAGAAGAAGAAGAAGAAGAAGAAGAATGAGAAGAAGAATAATAAATAAAAAATAATAATAAATATAGTAATGATATTAATAACAATAATAAATTTAATAAATTAATATAAACAAAATTATGTAAACTGAAAATAAAATAAATTGTCATGCCATATGAGTTATATTCACAAAATAAAAGATGAAAATGAAGTAATAAAATAAAATGAAGAAAATTAAAGAAATGATAAAAAGTAATTAGAATGCATGAATTATACAAACAATGGCCAGTGCCATGCAGGGCATTCATGAATGCATGAAAATAAGGAAACATTGTGGGCGTGAGAACAATGGGTGGCGAGTGGTAGTGGAAACCAAAGGAAAAAAAAAAGAACTAAGCAAGGCGTAAGTGGGCTAGCCAGCAGTAGGGTCACTAGCCGTGACTCAACCGAGTACCAACCGGCACTTGGCCAAGTCTGGTCGTGACTCACTACCAGCAATGGCATTTCAACGACTTAATTACCAGAATTCGATCCCAAAGCCACCAAATTTTCATATATTCACTTAAAACCATTTTTTAAACATTTTTTTCTCATGGATTTTACTGATTTAAGCATGTAAATATCTAGAAATCACTTGAAACATACACTTTAAAGTTTCAAAAATTTATTTATAGAGACAAAAATGGGGGGGAGAGAAAAAAACTCAAAAATTAAATTTAACTTCATAACTCATTTAAATCATTATTTTCTTAATTTATATTATCACAACAAAGCATGAACCATTAAATATTGAAGTTAACAAGCTAAAATCTTAAAATAAAAATAAAATAAATTCCATGGCCATTTGAGGAAGATGATAAATAGTAAAAAATCAATTAATGTATTTACTTAAGTTTACATTATTTAAGTGAATATTTGTGTTATGATGAGTAAAATAACCACAAAGATGAAGAAGAAAATCAATTTAGAAGCTAAAAACCAAAAGATCAAAGAAATTGAAAAGCAAGAAAAATAATGGATGAAAGAAATAAATAGTTACAGTGAAAAAAAAAAGAACTAAAATCTGTATTTACGGGTTCTTTGGGGGGCCTGAATATTACCTCAGATTTGTTTTCTCAAGTCCAAACAAATTTCAGTATTTATGGCTTACTCTTCCATTTTTCCTCTCTCGTGTGTTTTCGCAGAGAGAGAGAGAGCCCCCCACCATTACAGTGTAAAAATTATGTTTTTATAGGCAAAAATCACGGCCATTGATTGGAATAAGATTTGGAAAAATATCCCACTGTGCTTGTCTGTTTTAGGTGAGAAAATAGAAATAAAATCGATTTTACTTTGGAAGGTGAGTCACGGGCGGCACTCACTCAAGGGCTATGAGTGAGTCGCGGGCGAGTCACAAGTGAGTCACACCCCAATTCAGCCCTTTCTCAACCAACTGACACCTTAATCCGAAATATTTCTCAATTTCTGAGTTTGAAAACATCATTTTTTGGATAGGATGTCTTCTTGACATTCATTCCTATATGCCTTTCTTGACATTCATTCCTATATTCATTTACTTTCCAATGATTTAAGAATCACTCAATTTGGATTTGTATATTGGGACTTATGGGCAAAATACTGACAACTACTTCTAGGTAACTTTCAAGAACATAATTGGTATTTTAACTTTGAAAAATTGCTCAAAATAACAGGTTCATAATCAGGTTATACTATTTCATAAAAGTTGTTCCAAAATGAGTCTATTTTCTATTAAAATTGGATTAAACTCAAAAAGAGCTATATGGAAGGAGTTATGCTCAAATTACTATAAACTGGTCTAGATTTAGGTCATTAAGGTTCAAGCATAATTTTGAAGATCTCAAGGACTAAACTAGGTTTAGGTTTCTTCATTAAAGTTATAGTTATAATCTTAAGATTCATATGGCTTTAGATTCATCCAATTAAAAGGCCTTTAGCCTAAGATAAGGTCAAAAAACCGAGGACCACTCAAGACTCTTGGACTCATTTTCCTAATTTTACCTTTTTAAAAGAAATAAAGGGACAAAGCCCCCAAAAAAAATCCCATTTTGAAAACATTGAAAATCTGGGGAAAGCCAAACACTTCCATTCTTTATCTTTTATGAGAAATATTTTCCTCATTGGATAACCCTAATAAGAAGCCGTCTTAAAATCCAGTGTCTGCACTTTTCTCCAAAACCCCATATTTGTGCTCCTATTAACAACAAAAATCTTCTTCAAGCTTGGTTTTTGTTCATTCAAACTAAAAGAGTTCTTGGAATCTTAAAGTTTCAACATCACTAAAGGATTAGCAAATTGAAGGTAATATTATAAAGCTTTGTTTATTCTTAGTATAGTCTTTCTCTCTCTGCTTGAAAAGTTTATCCATTCATTCTTAAATATTGTAAACTTACTCCTTTAGGTGGTCTTTTGCTAGTTTTCTCATTTTCAGTAGATTTAGGATGTGAAATCCACTTGTTGGTATTTGACATGTGGTAGAAGCAAGATAGGCTAAGTGTTAAAAGTTGGTTTTTGTGTTGTTTTTGAGTTGGTTTTGACCCAAGACTAAAAAAAAAAAAAAGATAACAACTTTAAGGTTAAAAAGAGTGTTTAATTAAAAGGTCATGGTGTCTTGCTTTAGCTTCTTTCATCTTCCAATTTTTATGGGTTTAAACCTACAAAAGGGGCAGTGAATAGGACATTACAAGAAAGAGGAAGAATCTCTATCTTGAAGTGAGTCACGATTGTAACTTAATGTCCTCTCTCATTTTCTAGGGCCTAGCTAATTTAAACTCATGGCTCACTAGTCATAGGTGTAAGCCATGACTCACGCTCGTGGCTAGTCAGTCATGGGGGTGGCTTGAGTTCCTGGTTGTGACTCATTAGTCATAAGCATGAACTTTGTTTTTTTATTTTTTATTTTTTTGAATTCTTTTCTACTTCTTCTCTTCCTTTAGCATGTTTTGCTTCTCTTGCATGGATCCTAGTATTGTTCTACTTGTTATGTGGCCGATGGAGTATAATAGATTTATTTTATGCATTTATTTATCCAATGTTTTATTTATTGTTTTATATGCATGCTTAGTGTAACAAAAGGGGTTTTAATCTAATCAATTGGAAAATTCACACTGAAGTTATCAATAATAATTAATTCGGGTTTTTAATAGTAAAATTGGACCAACATCCTAATTTATGCCCAAAAACCACATTTAAAAATAACCTTTGAATAAAAGTAAAAGAATTTGTCCATAATTAATCAATTTGAAATTTTCTTAATAAATAGGACCAAATTCTCGGTTTTAACCAATAAAATTTACAATAAACTCCTTTTCACAATTGCATGCGAGGACAAATGTCCTTACCCAACTGAAGTTTAACAAATAAACCTGTTTTGTGCATGATAAGTTAGCCTATATTTATATTCGAGTTTTAAGCCATGCTTTATTTGCTTTCCAACTTGAAAAAGTGTGTTTTACTTCCTATTGCCATAATGTTCACGTGAAAAAAGATAAAATAATTAATCTAAAGGTCCAAATAAATGCTATGTTATCCAAGTGTATGAATAAGAATGAGATTCTGAACTCTTCTCTCGGTTTGGCCTCATTAGATCGAACCACCATTTTTTAATATTTTATTGGATAGTGACTCGATTATACCTATCTTGTGATACTCAAAGATACATTTTAGGATTGATTGCTGATAATGGGATATGCAATACCTTGAAATGCTATCTCATATTTTTTAAGGACTCGAGATTCGACAAATTGGGTTGAACTTTTTTACCATTGCGAAACAACCGACCTAGAAGATGAAAATTTTTATCTAGCCATCTTTAAAAGTGGGACTGTCTAGATAAAATGGTCTCATCCTGACCCATCATTGTTTGACACGTGTCACAACTATATCTATAATATAGTTTTTTTTTTTTTTCTTTTATGGATAAGTTATACATCTATCTTGGTTCATCGTATCAATATTGATTCACACTCATAGAATTGCTTTTTCAGAAAAGACTTAAAGTAACTTGAAAGACATGTAATTAAAGATAAATGAAATAACGAGACTTTTATTAAATGAGACTCGACTCTCTCTCTCTCTCTCTATATATATACACACACATGTGCATGCGCACGCGCGCACACACACTAAATTAAGATCAATCTGTTAGTTAGTGTTGATGGAAGGAGTAGATGAAGAGAAGAACGAAGAGCCGAATAAACTTGATGCCAACCGTTTTGTGAAGGATGTACCATGTCCCAAAATATAGATAACTTTGGATTTTTGCATATTACATACTTCTTTGCTCCACCATTGTCTATGTCTCCGCAGGAATAATTACTTGTTATTCCCACACAACATGCTTTTAGTGGATTGTGAGAGTCTAACTTACCTGAAAATTTGAACACTCAAAAAATTAAATAAACTGAAAAGGTAAAATATTAAATTAATTGCATATTATATACTTTTTTAATTGAAAAAATGCATCTTTTAGCCCTTAGATTTTATAAAAATATGCAATTGAGCTTCTCAACTGTACAATTTATTAAATTGGATCCCTTAGCCATTAATTTTCTCAAAACTCCTCAAATGAAATAAATATGTTAAATTGCATCATTTATATTAGATTATAATGTGATGGATTTATTTATATGGCATTGAGAAGTTTAATACGATAGTAATTCTATATGTTAGAGAGTTAATAGACTAAGTTATTACAATATTGAGAGCTAGAGGATTCAATTGAATAAACTGACGGTAGAAGAGAAGTTTAATTGCATATTTTCATAAGTTAAAGGTCAAAAGATGCATTTTTACAATTTTGAATTATAGAATTTGATTAGAGTGCAAATTTGCCTTTAATATTTGATAAAATGTGCAATTTTATCGTTTATAATTCAGTTGGTGCAATTTTACCCTTCATATTTTAAACTTAGAAGAAATTTGTCCATTTTGTGCCATGTGCCACATGTATACTTGTTTGAAACTACGTGGCAAGAGGCTGATGAAAGATGGGCAAATTTTTTTTTTTTTAAAACATAAAGAATGATATTGCACTAATTGAAATATTAGAGGAGAATTTGCACTTTTATCAAACATCGATCTATGACAAATTTGCCCCTTTGC
Source organism: Excoecaria agallocha (assembly GCA_037975025.1). Lineage (NCBI taxonomy): Eukaryota > Viridiplantae > Streptophyta > Magnoliopsida > Malpighiales > Euphorbiaceae > Excoecaria > Excoecaria agallocha. The sequence goes on from JBBPFJ010000049.1 coordinate 332,645, forward strand.
CCTATAGAGTTTTTATGTATATTAGTAGTAATGATCACCTGTATGATTTAATGCGGTGAATGCAGACATGAAAGCAGTAAAGAGATCCAAAAGTTGAAAGGTATGTGCATGAGTATGATTGTTAAGAATTTGAAGTGCTTGATGCAATTTTTGGTTGTGGAATTTGGAGGCAGAATTCCAAGTTTCAGAGCAATTCTTGAACAAAGATGTGGTAACCATTGCTGGCAAACACCCTATTGGCGGCAAACCTGTAATTCCAAATTTTTGTACCCCTAATCCATGTAGTTGTTGCAGGTTCTTTGATAGTTCATTGATTATTGATGTTGTGAAATTCCCCAAATCCTGCCCAAATATACCAATTAGATCCAAAAATATGTCCTATATATAACATAAGAAGAAAGCAAAATGCATCGTTGACTTTGATAATTTTTATATTTTTTATTTAGTTGCTTACATTTTGTCCCTAATGTAGTGTTGAATTGCGGGTTAATTGCATTTAAAAGTATATGTTTTATGGAGTAATAATCATAAAATGACTAAAGAAGATTTTTTAAGCATAAAATATATAGATGAAGTGATAGAATTTTAACCATAAAATCACTTTGACTAAAAAAAATTCTAAAATTCTATTGAAACTTCACGTCATTTGCTGTGTCATATGAGGTTGTGTCATCACTTATGTGTAGTGACATCTATGTGGCATAATGTAGAAAAATCATGCTGATGTTTTGAGTCAAGACACGTGGTACCATATGCTATTTGCTAAAATGGACAAAATAACAAAATTTTGGTCAAGTCATGCTTACGTGGTCGGCCACATAACACAATCTATATAAGAATCATGCTTATATATATGGTACGTCAAAGGGAGGTTTCGGTGGGATTTGATGGTTTTTCTGGTCAAAATGATTTTATATGGTTAAACATTGTATCAATTCAAGTAGTTTATGATTTATTTTATGGAAATTACCCCGTAAATCCAATTACCTTTGAGTGAATTTAACCTCTTGAATTGTTAAATATTTATTTTAGTTTATATATTGAAAACCTTTATCATTACCCCTTTTTTTTTTTTTTGTATTTTTCTGTGTTCAATGTGTACTATAACAAATGTTCATGACATAATAGGGTATGCTTCATTTATAAAGGAACATCATTCCTCCACAATTAAAAAGTGATTAAAAACTATAGATTTTGTTTAAAAAATTAAAATATTTTGTCCCCTTTACTTTTTGAAAACATTTTAAAATTTTACTTTATTAATTTTGTTTTAAAAATATGTCAAAAATTTGCCCTCTTGCTACTAAATTCTAGCTCTACCTTTATTGACATGGCGTGACATAGTATTGTAAAATATTGTAATTAAGGTTAATATGTGTAGGAAATTAAATGGTATGATATGTTATGATTTAATAAATATTTTAGACAAATAAAAAGTTAAAAAAGAATAGAATATATTTTTCATAAAAGATATGCAAGATTAGTAGTGTATTAAAATATAATGATCACACTTGATTTAACAGTTCAAATTTATGCATACCATATACATTATTGTACTAGATTATATCTCAACTGACCTGATGCACTTTTTAATGGCAACTAAAATATATACACTAAAGGGCCATTAATGAAAGATTGTCTAAGGCCCCAAAGCATATCATAATAGGATTAGTATGTAGCGGAGAGAGACGTTGAAAAAGTTTTAGTGTAAAAGAATTTTTAATAATGCAATTGGGACATAATCGGTATTAATGTAAAAGTGAAGGACAATTTCATAAATTGTTACTTTAGGGATAAATGTGCATTATTATTAAAGAAGTAGAAATAATGTATTAAGATGAGTTAGTATAGTGTGTGAGGGGTAATTTAGACTATCTATAGGGAGTAAATTGCAAATTGTTGTAGGGTGACAAGTGAGCCAAATTAGGTTAAAGTATGTGTCTCTTCTAGAAGGGTGAAGAGAAAGCAAGAAAAGGAAAAGGAAAATCTACCATTTTTAGTGAGTGGGTTGGCAACTTAAAGGCCAAAAATAATTTTTAGCAATTGTTCTTCTCCCTACCACTCTTTTGCTTATAATTTTTCTTAGAAGGCAGCTTGTGTATATTGGTTAATTTAAGGTAAGTTCTTATTGGATTCTTGGTTCAAGTTTGATTCTTTATTTATTCCAAACTTAAGGAGCTGGAATCATAGATGAGATTTGGATATTGATGTGTGTTTATGACATTTTTTAATTTCAGAATCTAGCAAGGGTAAAGAGAAGGAAGGATAAGGAGCCCAAACAAAGGGTTAGAGCTTGCCAAGAGGTTTGAGAGTTTTCATTTTTCTTGTTATGTGTTTAATTAGTTTAAGTTGATTCATGTGCTATAATTGTTGTGTTATTGATTGTATAACTAGGTAATGATGTTGGTATTGCATGAAAATGATAATTGTGTATGAAAAGTAACTTAGTGAAAATTCTGCCCTAAGGTTCACTTGAACCTATTTTAGTATAAAGGGTACAACTCTTTCTTTAGATGCCCAAATGAAGTGAATTCAGTTTTAAATGAAAGATAACACATATATATGCAACTTTGTACAAGAAATGGAAACTTAATTCTTCCGTTAAAGTCCCCTAAATATGGATTGAAGTGGAGTGATATCTGTTGCCCTATCATCTAGAGCAATCTGTATTGTTTTAGTAATATCTTGAGATTTAGAAGTCAGAAGTGGATTATTTTTAATTTTTTAAAAACTAGAGACATAGAGAAACAACTTTGTAGAATAACACTTTTCCTAAAAATGTCTTTTAGTTGTGTTTAAATTGACGTGTAAGTTAGATATTGAAAGCAGTCGGCAGGATTTCGTGAGCAGGGAGATAAGCCCTCTGTCGCGATCGCGACCCATGTCGCGCTCGCGACAAAACACGCCCAACTCCATCAAGAAATGCCTTATTTGATGCCATTGTAATATTTAAGTGTTCCAAACATTATCACAACCCTTAGGGATACTTTTGAGCCTAATGATATATGATCTTTAAGTGTATAATAATGCAATATGATGAATATGATCAATGATATGCTTAGTATTATATGTCATATGAAGTGGTAACTCTATCCAAAGTGTAATTTAAATGAAGTTAATTATATATCATATAGGGATATTATTCGTATGTTCTGTTGTGTATAAATCTTATGACCTTGAATGTATCTAATATGATAATCTTGAGTGATCAAAGACTTATTGAGCCTGAATTTCGGATAGTTGTGGATAGATAGCCATGCCTATAAGGAGATAGTAATTGCAGCTGCTAGTGTTGACATTGGAAGGTATCCCGTGTTCCAATACCTACTGGTATCTAGTAACCTGAGACTAATATGTCTCTAGTGTTTGATATTGTTCGCCAGTATCTAGTGTTGTGTACCCGTTATCCACAATCAATAGAAATTCAAGCAATGAAAGTAATTTAAATTGTACATAAATATTAGTGAATGATTAATAGTATAAATGTTTTAGTACCTTATGGTCATTGCTATATCATATTATATGTGTTTGCAACTTCAACAAAAAAGTTCATTGTATTGCTTTACTCCCCATTGAATTATCGCTCAGCACGGATATTTTTTCATTTAGGTATACAGATGTAGACCTGAGAAGCCAGTTTTCAAGATAACATCTGTGGGCCACTAGAAGAAAGGCGAGTGAAGACCAATTTTAGTAATTTAGTCACTTTTGTAATACGTTAATTGTAAAGAATGTGGAATACCTATAATGAACTAATTGTAAACATGTTCTAAATATGTTAAATGTATATGTATATATGCACTTGTGCAAGTAATTAAACGAAACCAAAAAAAATAAAGTAATTAAAGTAAGTGTTACAGATTGTATATTATTTCATATTAAAGTATAATGACTCGGTAAAAAAAAATTATATTAAAGGGACCGAAATTTAGAAAATTTTAATACTTGAAGGATTCCACGACGGGATTTGCCTCATTTTTATGCGCAAATTTGAACTTTTAATTTTCTCTCTTACATTCTCATGAGTTTGTCATATTTGCAAATACTAATTTTAATTATTCTAATAAAATATATAGAATCGCTTTTATTTTAAACACTATTATACTTGAGTTTAATTAATTTAAGATGAAATCCATATTACATATGGATTTTAACAATAATAATATTCTTAACTATCTTAATTTTTTTAATCGCATATTATATTTGACAAATTTATATATTAAATATAGTTTAATTTTCATATTCTAGGTTCAATTTCGGTTTAGCGAACCTATGACCTCTAACTATTTACATTGGCCAAAGGTGCATTTCACCTTTTAAAATTTGACAAAAAAAATAATAATTAACCCCTCTAATGTTAGTCTTGGTGCAATGTTTCTCTTAACATTTACAAATTGAGGCAATATCACCTCAAATTTGATGAATCTATTATTTTGATTATTTTTTGTCAGTTGACTATTGATTTTGCATTAAAATTGATATGTGATAAACCAACTCATGACACGTCAAGTTCCATGTGGTAAAAAATAAGTGTCCCATGACAAGGTTAAAGGTATAAAAAAGCCTTTAAAATATTCTAAAAAGAGCAATTTACCTCTTAAAATTTTCAAATTATGATAATTTAACCCATGTTGATGTGTCACACTTATGTCATATCAATAGTCGACCGATGATGACATTATTTTAATTTGTAAATTTTAGTAAGAATATTGCACCAAAATAAATATTAGAAAATTAATTATTTCTTTTATTAAATTTTAAAAAGTGAATTTTTTTTTTTTGTCAAATTTCAAATAGTGAATAGCACTTTCAGCCATTTACATTAATCAATTCATTTTCTAGATCTGGTTTGAAAACCTTGATTTACAGTCAGTTTAGCTCATACCCCACACACACATATAAGTGTTTTCTCTGTCATGAATTTTTATTTCAATTATGTGGTGAAGAACGAAAAAAGAAGATAACAGGTAGCTTTAATTATTATTATTATTATTATTATTATTATTATTATGGGGCAATAGTATCTTTACTAGAGGAAAGAGAATTTGGTTGGAGTTTTTTTTGCACTAAAATAGAAATATGTTACGCTATTGTGCACACAGCACTGTTAAATTGAATATATATATATATATTATTCATCTAACGTTACACATTAATGCACACTAGCACAACACGTTTTTTTGGTTCCTTAGTTTATACATTTTTTTGCTTTTGAGTTCTTAAACTCTTATTTTCATTCACATTAAGTTTAGAATTAAATTTAAAAACATAATATCATATATATTGAGTTCCTGAACTCTTATTTTTATTTTATTAAATTTTTATTTGATTGAAATTTGAATATTTAGTGAGACCAAATAAAAATTTAATAATTCAATAACAAAAATAAATTCAAGAATGCATTTTTTCCTAATAACATCTAGAACATATGAGGTAAGAACACAGATGAGCTATCATGCATTGGCTTATTAAGTAAATATTAGGTGACCAAACTCACCTTGAGGTTGCCATTTTTGTGGAGAAAAGTATTGTAGTCGTTGCCTGCTAGAGATACAAGGGCAATAGAAGAGTTAAGGTCTTGTTTGGTGTACAGTTTTTGATCAAGTAGTTGTTGGAAATGTTGGATTTGGGTTGCCATGTTTGGTGCTCCGTTTAGAGTGTCAAAGGCGCCTGTCCCTCCGTATGCAAAATTCATTCCATATTTTAAATTTGATTTTTTTGCTCCTTTACTCCTTTCGAATGGTATTGGCGATCCTATTCCCAAAAATGAAGCTGCATCAAATTCCATGTAATTAGTTAGTTCAAATTCAAATCTTCACTCTTTGCAATTATTTTTATGTGTAAAAAAAAGTAAAAGTGAGTATAGACCAATTTACCAGTACATGAGTAAAAAAATTAATCAGTTCATTAATATCGATTTTTTAAAATCACTAACCATTAATCAGTCCATTACACTCGATTAATTAGTCCATCGGTCTCGATTTTTTGATTTGATTAATCATTAAAATTTATTACATAAAATTATATAAAAAATTTATATAAATTTCAATCCAATTTTAAATGTGCAAAGTAATTTAATATAAAAATTATGAAACAAATATAATTTATTAGCTAAAATTTATATTTTATAAATTAATAGCTAATATTATAAAATAGAGTTGATATTTATTAGAAATTAATATGTTTGATTATAAGTCAAATAAAATTTTAAATAATATTAAATATTATAACATAAATTCTAAAATATAAAAAAATATAATTAAATGCTATTAAGAAATATATATATATATATGTGTGTGTGTGTGTGTGTGCGCGCGCGCGCGCGCCGATACTTAAAAATTTAAACCGTAACCATTAACCAAACATGTAAAAATTAAAAATTGTAACTAAGTCTATCGGATCGGTTAACCGTAAAAATTGGTTCAGCTTCAGATCGATTTTACTATTAACTATATTTTCGATTTTTTTTTGCTAACCCCTAAAAGAAAAAGACGTAGAAAAGAATTTGGCTTAGTAAAGTTAAAAATTTAAAAATTTATTTAAATTAAAAAAAATTATTTAAATATTTTAGTGAAATCAATTTTAAAAAATTTTAAGGCTATTTTTTTTGTTTTAATTTTTCTATAAGAATGTTTTTAAATGTTTTTTAGTTGAATACATCGGCAGAGTGAGGGGTAATTTGACTAGAAAATTCAAGATGCACAATAGTCATTAATTATTGCAAAAACTTGGTAAATTATTGAATAGCGACACTTTTATATTTAAAAGACAAATATATCAATTAGTTATTAAAATAAAAGATCTTAATCGATTTTAGCTCTTTCAAAATTTTTATGCTATTATTTATTTTCTCAATTTGTTAAAAGGAAAATTGATTGGTCCTCAAAATTCTTGCTACATTCAATTTATCTAAAATAAAAATTTGGACTAATAGTGAAATAATCAATAAATATATCATGAATTATCAACATGAAATGTCAATGAATATCACTTATAGTCTAATTTCTGTCCTATTATTACTATTTATCTCGTAAAAGTGGCAAAAATAATCAATTTACTTTCTAAGTTTTTAGTGACAATTCGGTATATTATTTTCTATTTATTGTCTTTCTTCTCCATTTTGTCCAAAACATTGTTATTTTTAATCCCTTTTCAATATTTTTACACTAGTTAATATGATTAATAGAAATTTTATAATATTTAAATATAAATTTATTATAGATAAAATGAAGAAAATAATATCTTTTGGAATCCATTTGGAACAAATGAATTTTTGTAAAATTCATTTCTAATTCCAAATTATTATGTTTGGAATTAAAAAAAAAAGAATTTAAATTTTATGATTTAATTCTAGAAATTAAATATAACTAGAAGCAAATTCCATCAATTTACAAATGAATTCCAAAAAATATATAATAATAATTTTTAAGACAAAACTACCATGTGCAAATTATACCTGTTACTTCATAAAACGTAGAACATTGGGCAAGACCTATGTTGCATAGGTACGGATACGAGTAGGGGTGAACATGACCAGTTTATGAGCAAAAAAATTAATGAGTTCATTGATATTAGTTTTTTAAAATTATTAACCGTTAACCAATTCGTTATATTCAGTTAATTAGTTCATCAGTTTCGATTTTTCGATTTGATTAACCGATATTTTTTAGTCAACTATTAAAATTTATAACATAAAATTATAAAAAAAAAATTAGACAAAATTTAATTTAATTTTAAATGCACAAAGTAATTTAAAATAAAAATCACAAAATAAATATAATTTACTAGCTAAAATTCTTGTTTAACAAATTGATAGTTAATATTATAAAATAGATTCAATATTTGTTGAAATTAACATGTTTAGTTATAAGTTAAATAAAATTTGAAATAATACTAAATGTTAAAACATAAACTCTAAAATATAAAAAAAAGTAATTAAATGCTATTATATATAATAAAATATATATATATATATATATATATATATATATATATATATATATATTAACTTATAAATAAATTATAAGTTAATCAGTTATTATATATAAATATTATTATATAATTAAAGAAAATAACATAATATAAATTTAGTTTAAAATATTATATAAATTTTATAAAAAATATAAAAAATTCAGGTATAAAAATATAAATATATTTTAAAATATTATTTTATATAAATTTTAGAGAAAGATAAAAGAAAAATGAAAAAATTTAAAAGTAAAAAAATAAAAATATAATATATATTATATATGAACCGGTTAACCAATATTCAAAAATCTAAACTTTCACCAAAACCTAAAATGTAAAAATTAAAAACTGTATTTGAATCTATCGGATCGGTTAACTGCAAAAATCAGTTCGATTTTAGACCGATTTTACGGTTAATTATATTTTTTATTTTTTTTGCTCATCCCTAGATCGAGTATGACTATGGCAATTTCTTTAAAAATGAAATACAGTATGTAGCATATAATTATTAGTACAAAAATTTATGTGTAATTAATAATTATATAATAAAATTATAAAAATTAAACTATAAATACTAAAATTATAAACATAATATGCAATCGGATTGAGTTGAACAGCTTGATCACTTCAATTCAGTTTTGTTTTTTTGAATTTGAATTTTTCAGATCAAATCACTTATTTTTTTAACAAACTTGTATCGGGTCTTAGATTACAGTAAGGAATGAAAAATTAGACCATAACTAAAAACTGAATCATAAATAATTTGATATATTTATGGTATAGTAAATTATTTTAAGATTTAATGATCTAATTTTATAAGATTGTACAATAAATTAGATTATTTTTTTAATTAATGAAAAAAAGTATTTTCTTTATCTTTTGGTTGTCAATTTTTATAAGTTTTATAATATATTAAAATAAATTTTTACGGAATGCACGCTTGTAGGCTCGAGCTCAAAAACCATATTTGACGAATTTAGACTTGGATTTAGATAACTTCAATCAGTTGAGCGTGGCCTTTACCCAATCAAGCCTAGCTTGGTTTAGGACAGTAAATAAATGGATTTAAAATTGATTTGAATAATAGTTTCACTATCCGTGACGAGGAGTACGGATAGAATACGAGCTTAGACCTCGGCATATCCGTTGCCTGAACTAAGGTAAAATATATGTCCGTAATTTTTAGATTTTTTTTTTGTTGGTTATTGATTTTTGTCGTTATTGGATTTAATTTGATTTATTTTTAAGTTTGGATTTAATTTAATTAATCTGAATATTTATGCATATAGTTTGATTATAAATTTATTGTTTATTTTTTAAAAGAATTGAAAACGAATATTTAAATGAATATCGAATAGTATAAAAATAATAGTAATTATATTTGAAACGAATATGAGTAATGCGATATTAATTTTAAATGGATACCAATAGGAGTCATAATAAGGGTTTAGAAATGGGCATAATAATTTTGGCAATAGGTATGCTACTCGTTGCCAACTCAAAAAAAATCAGAAATCTAAAAACACTTATATTTTTATTTTTATGATTTAGTAATATAATAAATAATAATTTAATCTAATTCTTACCTACATAATCAGTCAAGACACGGCCATCGGAGAAGCGACCGGCTGGTTTACCAGGAAATGTGATTCCATAAGGCTCTTTCCATGAAATAGCAGACATCTTCCAGTTGCCGGTATCAGCATAAGAATCTCCAAACACAAAAAGCTTCACTGAGCCACGGGGGTGATGATAATGACCATGATAGTGTGATCCTTTCACTGCATTAATTCCTTCAGTAATAAACAGATATGCATTGTTAAAACAATAGATTTTGTTATAAAATTATAATTTGCACTTCTTTTACCTGTAGATATATTGAAAATGAAGCATAGTAGATGGAAGAAATGTAAGCTAATCGTAATTTGTTTCTTCATTGAAAACCAGATTTGGATATGTTAAAATTTGGTATTGACGGAAAATAGGGTTATTTGAATACTTAAATAGGAAAATCTATAGGGAAATATATATCTTTTAGTCCTCAACTTTAAGTTTTATTTATTTATTTTTTACATTAAATTTTTTATACTTTTAAAAGCTGACATTCAATTTTTATATTTTTTATATCACTCGTATTAAATTTAATTTAGATGAAACTAATGGAATTAAAACTTACGTTTATTAATTTTATGTAATGTTGTCAACTTAAACTGGCTACAGAACATATCAAAATATAAAAAAAATGAAAAAAATATAAAATTATTTTAGACAAATAGAAGGTGGTGAATTGACTTCAATATTTTTTATTTATATTTTAGTGGATTTTTTAGTCATTTTAAACTAATATCATGTTAAATTAATAGAGCATGTTTTTCAATTCTAATATTCTTTTCTAAATTAAATTTAATATGAATAATTTAAAAAGTATATTAATTCAATATAAATTTTAAAAATATAGAAATATAACGTAAAAAAAGTTAAAATTCACACCCGAAGGTGCGTTTTCCCAATTTTGTCTTAGAAATTTGTATAATTTAGTTGCTTGTATCATCCGAGTCCAAGTTCAGTTGAGCTAATTGAATAATTCTACCCATACGTGTAATTTTGTTTGTTCGGTTATTTGGTGACTAGAACGTGCTTTGTAAGTTTCAATATTCAAACCAATAAAAATATGACTGATGGTTCATTAGGTTCATTCCCTCAACTGATTTTTTTTTTTCGTTTTCTTAAAGACGATAATTTCTATAACACCTGATTTCAGAAATTTATTTATTTATTTATTTATTTGTTTATTTTCTTTTTTATTCAATATGATTTTGAGGCTAATTCTTTAATCATGAAGCCATGAAGAAGGCCTTGGTTCCGGCTATAGAGAAGAAAAATATAATAGATTGCTTGATGTGCTGCAAGCGTGATTGAATTTCATATTTTTTTTACATTAAGTTCTCGAAATAAAACATTATTTTTTTTTACTTGAGTCACAATAAATTCTTATTGGTGACCAAGACAAAAATAAGATACTCGTGTAATTAAAATAATGTGAGTTTAAATTTAATTTTTTATAACAGTTCGAAAATATCCAGACTTCTATCGGGTCACCCTGCTGACATGCTTCAATGATTTCTGAAACAAAGAAAAATTCAGCGGTCAGTCCGGCCAAAAAGGGATTCTCTGATGGTCAAATCAGCAAACGGTAAAAGGAGTCATTTAGTAAAAATTGTCTAAGAGAGAACCCATACCTGATTGCCTTTAGTATTTATAGGGGAAAAGACTCCCCCATCCTTCCGGAAACTGAGTCCCAATCTTCTTTGGAATAGGAATCTTACCTGTAATGTTAAAAATTATTGGTTACATGCATAAGCGAAATTTAAAATTTTTAACCAATAGATCTAATCTTGCCATAAATTTACAATATAAATATTAATGAGAATAAGAAAAATCACCTTTGATTTTTGTTGAACAGTTAATTTTTCTTCTCATCGGGTTGTCGCAAACTACAGTGTCCAAAATTGAATACCTCCAATTAGTAATCCACACTACAAAACGATTGAATGAACCAAGAATAATGAAACACAAGGGCTGACCGAATTTTCCTTGATGCTAGCAAGGGAGTGGCGGCTAGGGTTTTTCAAAAAGAGAATTTCTTTTCTCTTAATGTTCACTTAACCTTAAAATTCCTATCACTTGGATTTTTATAGTTAGGTTAAAAATCCAATTTTATAATGGGATTGAGCTTTTTAAAATTGCTGGAGAAATATTAAATGGGCTTATAAAATTATTAATAATTTATTTGTGCTCAATTAAATCCAATTTAAGTCCATTCATAAAGGACTATGCACAAAATCCATAAATTAGATCGTTTATACATACACTTGGATTTAATTACCCAAATGAATTTAAAATCCATCCAAATTAAATATGTAGACTCCATAACACTTATGAAATATATTTAATTTATTTTGGTCCAAGAATTAGGTCTCTAAGGCCTTCTATATTGGTTTGGCGTGTAACCCTTCCTATGGAGGGTTTCTGCACCAAAACCAATTCTCTAAGCCTCTTTTAATTCCTTCAATGGATCTATTAATTATTATATCAATCATATAACACTTATAATCCAATAATAATTAATTATGAAATACAATATTTTAATTAGGTCCATTTTACAGAATATTTCTGAAAAGTTCTGCGAATAATTCTACTTGATAATAATTAATTAAACTCTTTAATTAATTATTCTTTTATTCATTTCTCTTCTCCCATAATAATATCAAATATTATTATTCTTGTCATTTTACCATTTTATCATTTACTCTATATGTGTGTGACCTATTGGGTTCCTGCTCATATTGGCAGTATAATATGTAATTATGAGTTCTATTCAAAACTCACATGATTTAAACTTCTTTAAATCATTTTATCAATTCCTATTGATATTTATGATACACTATTATACAAATTATGAGCGGCCTCTAGCTAGGCATAATGACTATCCAAATATCAGGAAAATCAAGTGGTTTGACTATACCCTTTTATAGAAACAGTTACCGTGCAATTACTCCTTTCACCACTCTTATCTCAATTAGATTCTAAGTATGGATTTCTGTCATCTCATATAAATCTAATTATGTATGTTCTATTAATTTAACCATTGTTTCCAAAATGCCTTTCATAGATCCCTATCCATCCTAGAATATTACTCTGGCTAGAGATTCTCTGAACAAGACAATTATAGAATCATGCAAGATAACTTTCCTTCATAAATCTGGGATGGTGAATCCTTTGTCAATCACTTAACTATCTTCAAGTAGGTCATGATATACCCAACCTCCTAACTATATTCATCCCCAGTTGGAAGTAATCAGTTATAGAGTCAAAGTATATCACTTGCAACTTAAGATAACCTTGGTGATCTCAAGTCTAAGGATACTTGCACAACCGCTATGAAGAGATTCCTCACGGATATAGATTTAATATCCATGTGAGGATTCTCTTTGCAGGTCTCCAATGAACTTGTTCTTCTAACAAGCATCCACATGTTAGCTTTGATCATCTTTCATAATCACAGTTATGAGAACAACTGCTTGAACTATTCAAGAAGCATAACATGTGCTAGTCTGTCCGAATTAATAATGTCCTATCTTGTTAATTCTATGACTAGGGATATTTAGATATTATCATATTTGCATGCAATAGACATCTCACATCATAAACACTTTCATGATTTCCTTTACACTGTGCTTATAATATCTAGGACTTCATTTATTAATTTAAGATTTACAAACTCATGTATTTAAACATAACATTAATAAATGAATGATGCATTTTATTAAGAATGAGTTCATATATATGAAATACATTCCCATTATATTAGCTCTAGGGCATACTCTCTAACATGTAATAGGAGTCCTGCCTTAGCAGGGGACTTCCCAAAATAAGGCATCTTGATTATGATTGGTATCTTAAACAAAGTGAGCCATCTATGGGCCTTGAAAAGTTCCACCGGCCTAAAGCCCAAGCAAACTCAGAATCGAACCTGGGTCTAGCCCAGTTATCATAAGTCCCCTTGAGGTTTGGAGACATTTATATTTAGCTGATGTGAACGAGCACTAGATCGAGCTAGGGTAATTTGTTCTGGGAAAGATGGAGTCGCTTCGTTCCCCGTGCTAGTAGTAACTGCAGAGAAACATCCCCCCAATCCCTGCAATCACCGTAATGTCATCATTACTATCCTCGAGTTCTAAGCGCCTGCTTGTACTCCTAATTAATTTCACGCGCTTTGACACCATCATGGCCGTTCCTCTAGCCTTGATCCAATGGTTCATCACCGCTATAAATACCACATTCGCTTTATCATTTCCACCTTTTCTCGCTCTTTTTGTGTGACCATCTCCTATCTTTCTCCTTCACTCCCTCAACTTTCCTTCTTTGTGCCATTCTTTGATTTTTCATCCCAATCCCAGATTAGTTATCGGTAGCCTTCCCTAAATTATTTTATATATTTCCTTCTATTTACTATGCGAGTATGAGTGAATTGATCAATTCTAGCAAGGTCAGAATATCTGATGGCTTGCTAAATGACAGTACTTCGAGAACCTCTACTCGGAGAGATTCCCTCGATGACTCCCCCATCGAGCTCATATTTCTTCATGCTTCCACTATAGTTCTTGAGCTCGAGGTAGTTGTTCTGGCTAATCATCTAGCCGTAGGGACTTCTAAGCGTAAGTGACCAAAAATTAGGAGCCACCTAGAGCTAACCCTCGAGTTCCTGATATCAGCTCGACCATAAGGGTTATCGAGCTATCAGCCTTAAGGGCTCACTTAGGGATACCACCCTAACATAAGCTCTTAGCTCTAGACTCTACCATGGTTGCAAACACCGACATACATGACAACAAGAAATTGATTCTTTATAAGGCCGCCGTTCATGCTGGAGCCATTTCCCTTTGACCTGCTTTGAGACCTCCTTCTTGCAATACTACAACCTTACGGTGGGCTAAGTGCATCCTAACGCCTGGCTCACCTTGACTGCACTTCAAATTTGGATTGACGAGAAGGCCCTGGATCTGACGGTTCACCTTTTCAAAGCTACACATATAGTTGGGCTCCGAAATATGATCGAAAATCATTGTTATATCCAAGCTCGATCAGGCTACGGGTCATTTTCAGGCAAACTGGACTCCTTAAAGAATTGGAAAAGCATATTTTTCATCGTAGAGAGTGAGTCTGACTTCCCCTTTCACACTTCATGGGCGCCCTTCATCAATCGCAATGATCAATGCATGCAATTAACTTTGGAAGAGGAGGGAAACCTAGATCGGTGGAGGGAGCTCACTCGTAACAAGATCGATATTTTTGACTTTTTAGACCCCTAGTCGACTCTTGAATTGCCTAGTGAAATATGAGGTATTTGTATTCTTTTTTCCTTTGTATGCGAATCTAATATATTTCTTATCCTATTTGTGCTTTGTAGTTATGAAGAGGGCGGGAAAGTCTTCCTTTAGCGAGAAATTCAAAGCCAAGAATCAGAAGACTCGGGATGTTTTCGAGCTAGCCACCCTAGCATGCTCTAATCCTCCCCTTGGTGCTTTCGAACTCGTGGCTCGACCCCCACCGACTTTGGCTACAGAACCTCCTTTAGGTACCTGCCCTACTACCTTAACTGAAGTGAGTTATGCTCTTCTCAAGAAACCAAGTCCTCCAGCCCCTACTACCATCACTATCTCAGACACCTCTACAACTTTTGAAGTTCGAGGAACTCAATAGTTGGGCCGGCCTTCCATGATGTTATTGAGCCCTTCCTCTAATCGTGCTCCATAAGAAAAGGCCTCCGATCCTCCTGGCTGGGGGGAGAAAGTTTTTCGCACTATTGAGAAAGTTTGGGGTATGTGGTTGCAGAACAAGAATGCCTACAGCTCGTCCAACCCTAACTTCAATGGCTTTTGCTCTTTGCTGATGTGTATTCCAGATAAGGTGACATCCCTCGTTAATTTGAAGGTGGAACACCTTTGCGCTATTATAAGAAAGCATCAAGTTGAGGTATTTTCGATCTTTTTTCTAGCTCTCGACAGTGCTTTTTAAGCATATCTTAAAGTGAGTAAACCTAATCCTAAACTTCTATCCCCTCTTTTTTTCGTAGAGCTCGATTCTAGCCAACGCTGCTATTGGGAAAATGAGCAGACTCCTTGGGCTACTAAGGGAGGAGAAGAGGATATCGAAGGATCTCGCTGTGAAGCTGAAGGAGCCCCAAGACTTCACCCAAGGTTGGCAGAATTAGGCTGCTGTCTTTAAGGCCAAAGTCAAAAAAGTTGAAGAATCCTATCATAAAGCCTCTGATGACTATTCTAGAAAGCTGGCTACTATTGAAGCATTTGCTGTCCAAGCCAAAGAAGAGCTTCAAGCATCTGTAGCTAAGGTAAAAGAGGAGCTTCAAACTACTATTTTCGAGCTCGAGAAATTAGAGGCGTGCTGTATCGAGCTGGACAAGAAGGTTTATGACCTCATCATAGATAAGGCCATTGCTTATGGAGGCAAGCTCATTCGCGAGATGAAAAGCAAGTTTCCTGGCGAAGACCTATCATGGCTGGAGGAAATTGAGGAGTCCGATCCTTAGTGTTCCTTTGCTTTTACTCTATCTTTTTTTGTTGTAGTTATGCTTTCGCTATAGTATTTCCTTATAATGGACCTTTTGAGTAATATAATTTTTGTGAATTATCGAGCAATATCTTTGAGTAATACCATTTGATCGAACCTCTCATCCCTTTGTATTTTTAGCGTTTTCGTCGAACAAAACTAGTAACCCTAGCTAAGTCGGCTGTCTCAAATTTCTTAAAATTTAACATCTTGCCACATAAAATTAGGCCTTGGGCTGTTCATCCGAGCCTTATAACCTGCATGAACATGTGAGTTTGTTCTCCTGTAAACTATCAAAGGAATTATTTTGAAACAAGTCAAAAGTGATGAAAATGCTCACGAGCTCCAATGATTTGGTCGGCCTATTTATTATTGATGAATTTACTTGAGACTTAAGTTGTCGAGTTGAGCTTTACAAGACAATTATGGCGTAAGCACCGAATCAAGATGAATTACATTATATGAGTGGCGATATGCCATTTCCAAAACTAAGCTCGTGGCAATAGCGCCGAGTGAGCGAGACGGGCTCGTGGCGATAGTGCCTAATGAGCAAGATGAACTCATGGCGATAGCGCTTAGTGAGTAAGAGGGGCTCATGGTGATAGTGCCTAGTGAGCAGGACGGGCTCATGGTGATAGTGCCTAGTGAGCAAAAAGGGCTCGTGGCGATAGTACTTGGTGAGCAAGAGGGGCTCGTGGCGATAGTGCCTAACGAGTAAGCTGGGCTCGTGGTGATTGTGTCGAGTGAGCATGAAGGGCTTGTGGCAATAGTGCCTAGTGAGCAAGACAGGCTTTCGCGGCGATAGTGTTGTGTGAGCTATTGATAGTACTTTTTCAAGTTGGAAATATTTTAGGAGTCAATACCTTTTTGGATATGTCTTTTAGTCGATAAGCTCCGAAACTCACTACTTTATGAACCTTAAATGGGCCTACCTAATTCGGGTTCAATTTGCTTACCCCTGCCGCCATTTGGGCTTCGTTGGCTTTTCTTATAACTAGCTCGCCTACTCGCAAAGTTTGGGGTTTCAGCCTGCAACTGTGATAAGCCATCATTTTTTGCTTGTACAATGCTGCTCAGATCTGCACTTCCTATCTCTTTCCCTCCAAGATGTCCAGGTGGTAAAGTAATGCCTCCTTGTTGACTTCTTAGCTATACAAATTGACCCTTGCATTTGGCATCCCAATTTACAAGGGATTACTACTTCTACTCCATAGGTTAAAGAAAATGGGGCTTCCCTGGTCGTTGACTGAGGTGAAGTTCGGTATGCCTAATGAACATTTTTCAAGTCATCCACCCAAAGACCTTTAGCCTCTTCCAATCTCTTTTTCAAGCCAGATAGAATTGTTATATTGGTCACCTTGGTCATTCCATTTGATTAGGGGTGATAGGCTGACATGAATCTTAGCTCGATGTGGAGCTCTTCGCAAAAGTTCCTAAAATATTGATAATCAAACTATTTTTCGTTATCATTAATGAATGTGTGTGGGATAGCGAACCTAGTAATAATTGATCTCTGGACAAACTTGATTATATTTGTTAGTGTGATCATTGCAAGGGGCTTAGCCTCTACCCATTTGGTGAAATGGTCAACTGGCACCACAAAAAAACTTTCTTTGTCCAGGTGCTATTGGAAATGGTTCCAGTATGTCAATTACCCATTGTGTGAAAGGCCAGGGGCTATAGATCGGCGTTTGATGGATGGATCCCTGATGAATGATCTTTCCAAACCTATGACATTTATCACACTGCTTAACTAGACCTTTGGCACCATCTTTCATCCTCGACCAGTAGTATCCCTATAATAAGGCCTTTCGAGCTATTGCCTGTGTGCCTTCATGCTCTCCGCAAATTCCCTCATGAATCTCCCTAAAAACATAGTCTCTTTCTTCTGAACTCAAGCATAATGACCAAGGGTGCGAGTAGGATCTTCTATATAACTTCTCATTTAAAATAGCGTATGAGCTGGTATGCCAAACTATTTTCTTGGCTTCTACCTGATCATTCGGGAGTGTACCGCTGTCTAAAAATTGGTAGATCGGTAACCTCCACCCATTCATCTGTTCGTTCATCTACACTGAGTATGTTTCGTATGATGGCTTTTCAGTGACTGCCCAAATTATGTCGTCTGACTGTATCATACTATTGGAGGATGCCTGTTTGGCTAATGAATATTCCATGTTGTTCTCTTCCCTTGGTATTTGCTCTATTGTCCATAAACTTCCCCCTTCTCTAGCTGAGCCAGCAGAGTAGATACCAAATCTTTGTATTTTATCATCGACTGCTCCTTGGATTCAAACCTCCTCGATAGTTGGCTAACAACTAATTGTGAATCAGAGTAGATAAGTAAGAGGTCGGGCTTTATCTTTATAGTGAACTATAGTCCGAAACAAAGGGCCTCATATTCTATAACATTGTTTGATGCTGGAAAAGACAGCCAAGCCATAGCGTGTATGCATATTTCTACCCGAGCTTGCAAGCACAACCCCTACTCCTGCTCCTACCATTGAGGCCGTTCTTTCAACATATAATTTCCATGTCTCTTTACTTGGCTCTGGTGGCGGGCATGTAGCTCGATTATAAAATCAGCTAGAACTTGTGCCTTCATTACCGAACGAGGTTCATATCAGATATCGAACTCCCCTAAACAAGCTACCCATTTTGTTATCCTTCCTGAGGCCTTTGATTTCTGAATTACCTTCCTAAGGGGGCATCCGTCCAAACAAAAACTGTATGAGCTTGAAAATAAGGTCGTAACTTAACTGCCGAGGTGACTAAGGCCAAATCTAGCTGCTTGAGAATAGGATAATTTAGTTCGGCAACCCGAAGAACCTTGCTGGTATAGTAGATGGGAAACTATTGTGTGCCTTCTTCTCTCACCAAAATCGAACCTACAGCTCCCTTCGACACCAATAAGTACATTAATAGGCTCTTGCCTTGTCGTGGCCTACTGAGCATTGGAGGCGAGCTCAAAAATTTCTTTAAAGCCTCAAAGGTCAACTGACAATCTAGACTCTATTCGAAACTCTTCATGTTCTTCAATGCTTTATAAAAAGGTAGGCACCGCTTGGCGAAACAAGAGATGAACCTGCCTAGGGCCGTAATCTTACAATTTAGAATCTGTACCTTCCTAACCATTTTTGGGGGTTCCATGCTTAAAATAGCCTCAATCTTTAAAAGGTTAGCCTTTATCCCCCTTTTTGAGATTATAAAACCCAATAATTTACCTGACTGAACCCTAAAGGCACACTTCTCTGTGTTTAATTTAAGCCCAAACTTTCTAAGGGTGGAGAACGTTTCCTCAAGCTCCTTGGGGAGATCTGAAGGAGTTTAAATTTTGACGATCATATAATCTACGTACACCTCCATGTTCTGACCTATCTGCCCTGCAAACATCTTGTTCATCAGCCTCTGATAATTTGCCCCTGCATTTTTTAGCCTGCATGGCATTACTTTGTAGTAGTATATCCCTTTGTGAGTGATGAATGCTATTTTATCCTCATCTTCTGGACTTATAGGGATTTGGTGGTAGCCTACTAAAGCATCTAAGAAGGTGTACTCTTCAAATCCAGCCGTTGAATATATTAGCATGTCGATGTTCGGCAAGGGCTAACTATCTTTCAGGCATGCTTTGTTCAAATATGTGAAATCAATGCACATCCTCCATTTCCCTGTAGATTTCTTAACCAACACTACAATGGCCAACCAGTCCAGATAAAATACCTCTCTTATGAATCCGTTCTTCAACAATGTGCTCATTTCCTTGTTTTTAGCATCTGTCTTTCTGGCGCATGGTTGCATTTTTTTTGCTTCATTGGTTTACATCCGAACTTTATATTTAAAGAATGAGACATCACCTATGGTAGAATGCCAGTTATGTTTGAGGGTTTCTAGGTGAACACATCCTCAAAGGCTTCAAGGACCTCTACTAAAGGCTTTATCTCTGAACTTTCCTTTCTAGAGGCAATCTTCACAACCTTCTCGAGCAAGAGCTCGATTTTCTGCAATATGTCCATGGGTTCTACCTTTTGAACTAGGTCAGATGGGATATCCAGTGTATCTATTAGGAGAGCCTGGTTCGCCTCCTTCAACATAGTAACATATATTTCCTGAGCTACCATTTGATTTCCACAAAGTATTACCGTCCCTTCTGGCACTGGGATTTTCATGACTAACTTTTGCATAGAAATGTAAGCATCTGCGGCAGCCAATATAGGCCTTCCAAAAATTGCATTGTAAGATAGTGGCATATTTACTACCATAAAGCATTGAAGACATGACCTGATTATGGATTCATCCTTGAGCTACATGTTTAGATTAATTGAGCCTTCCACCTTGATCGGTTGTCCTGAGATGCCGATCAGGGGGACTGTGAATTCCTCCATAGGGTTCGGCGTACCTAGAGCTTTGTAAGCTTGTAGGGTAATCAAATTGACTGCACTTCCTATATCCACCAAAATCCTCTGCACTAAGAAGTCTTAAATCAGAGCCTCTACTACCAAAGTGTCATTATAAGGCTAGTGTACATGCCTCCCATCTTTCTTTGAGAACCGAACGACCTCCGACAGGACAGGCGAACTTTCTGCCCTGCAAAAGGCCTCATTTGTCTTGAGCTTTTTCGAATTTTTGGATATATTGTAATGTTTTTTTCCTGCTATGACGTGGATTACACCTGCTGGGGCTTTCTTACTATTGCTACCTTCACCTCAACCATTCCTCCGAGGTGATGTTCGGCTAACTCCATTCTGGCTCACAAACTTCTTGAGTTCACCCTTATTTATTTGGTACTCAATCTCCCTCTTGAGCTGCCTACAATTATTAGTTTCGTGACCTTTGTCATTGTAGAAGGCATAGTACCATCTTTGGTCTCTATCCGGGTTGTCTTTCATGCACTTTGGCCATCTTACTTAGTAATTTTTCTTCATCCATTGTAAGACCTGGGCTGAGGATGTGTTAAGTTTGGTGAATTATTCTTCGTTGTAATTTTCTGAGTATGATTTCAAAATAATATAAGCTTTGTAGGATCCCTTGGTGACTCTTGACTCACTTCTCGAACTGCTTTTATCCTGACCCGATCTCCTGTAGGATTTGCTATCATTTTCTCGATCTCTATACCTAAGTCTCCTAGCTTTATCTATGCAAATATACTTGTGTGCTCTAGTCATAAGTTTAGTAAAGTCTGCAAGGGGTTTTTTGTTCATTGAGTCGCTAAAGTCTTGGCACCTCGTATTCCTGCTTAGCACATTCATAGCAACCTCTAAATTCAAATTGTGGTTATCCATGATCACCTTGTTGAATCTGTCCACATAACTTTACAAGGACTCCCCTTTCTCTTGTATGACTTGATGTAGGTCGGTTGAAACCCTTGTGGGTCTGATTGTTGCCACAAACTTCACCTCAAACATCTTAGTGAATTGGCTGAAGCTATTTATCGAGTTTTCGAGCAAGTTCCCAAACCACACTTAGGCCGAGTCCGCTAAACTCTGCGAGAAAATCTTATAAAATGCGACATCGTCCATAATGTGAATCAGCATAGCATGCCTGAATTGGTCCATGTGTGCTCACGGATCCATGCTCCCATAATACCTGGGGAGATTCAAAAATCTCATGTTGGGAAAAAGGGGCAGAGAGTATAGCTTTAGAGAGTGAAGACCGAAAATCCCCTTGGTATCCAATCGTAGTGCGACTCTGTTTTTGTTGCAACTTCTCTTCTACAAGCTTGTCAAGCTTATCCTTTATTAGGCTTATCCTTGATCCTTCATCTCTTCTTGTGGCTATTAAGGTCGATTTTTCTGAGGTGTTGCTAGGTGTCGCTGGTAGGGGTTTTTTTGACTAGCTATTTGGGATAGTGTCGCCAAAAGAGCTTAGGCGAGTTGAGGAGTTAGGCCAGGTATAGGGGTTTTCAGTGTTTCTGCGGGTGGGGTGATGCCAGGGTGGCTGGCTGAAGCACTTTACGGGATGGGTTCTAAGGGTTGAAAGACTGGCAGGTAGGGGCCCGAGGTTGTGTTGCTCTAACCATTCCCTGTCTGTGTGTTTTCATCATTCGATTTTATATTTTAGCGAGGATAAAGGTCCATGCACCAAATGATATCAGTTCAAAAATATCCGGATTGCTATCGGATCACCCTACTGACTTGTTTCAACAATTCCTGAAATAAAGGAAAATTCGATCGTCAGTTTGGCCAAAAGGGGGCTCTTCGATGGTCAAGTCAGCAAACCATAAAAGGGGTAATTTAGTAAAAATTGGCTAAGAGAGAACCTATACCTGAGTGCCTTTAGTATTTATAGGGGAAAAGACTCCCCCCTCCTTTCGAAAATTGAGTCCCAGTCCTCTTTGGAATAGGAGTCCTACCTGGAATAGGAGTCCTGCCTAAGCAGGATACTTCCCAAAATTAGGCAACCTGATTATGATTGGTATCTTAAACAAAGTGGGCCATCCATAGGCCTTGAAGAGTTCCACCGGCCTAAAGGCCAAACAAACTCAGGACCGGACCTAGGTCTAGCCTGGTTATCAATTTTCAACAAATTTTTGTTCACCACTAGTTTGGAACATCAACATGAAATGTAGAAATAGTGTGGATAGAAATTTATTTTTGTGGCATTTTGATGATTAGTTAAAAGTACCATTTAGGATAATTTCTCTAAACATCAAATATCTTTTTATCTCATGCCATTTTAATTGCGCATATAGGAGTGTACATGATACGATACAAGTTGGGGATTTACAAGTTTGAGACAATTCGGTATAGTTCTATAAAAATTCAGTATAATTCAATACAATTTTTCAGTTCTTTCGGTATAAAATAATTCAGTACAATACAATTTGATATTTCAAATAATTCAATATTTTTAAAATTTTACAAAATAAATTCAAAAAATAATAAATACAAATACAATTAAAATATTTCAATAAGTATATTAAATTTAAGTCAAATTACATTAATTAAAAATTAACATTTAACAGTTTTTTCTGCATTATATTGATACTAATTTTATAATCTTGAGCAATATCTAAAAAAAAATATTTTAAATAATTAGATCACAAAAAATATAAACATTAAATAAAAAATTTAAAAATTTACAAAAATATAATAATTACTCGATTCAAACTTTTTAAATTTTTTGGTTGATACCTTCGAAGCCAAAAATATAGCCGATTTTAACCATTTTTAGCAACAAATAAAAACTATGGCTATGATTAGAATTAAAGAACTTCTAAATTTATCTAAATTTTTTCCTCTAATGCTAAAAACTGATTTAGAAGTTACAGTCAAGCACTAAATAGCTAGGACATCCCTAGCAACTTTAGCCAAAATTGGATAATTTGGCTCATTTATCTTCCACCAACTTAAAATATCAAAATTCAAAATTTTTTTTACTAATTTATCAGTCAAATAAGCATCCAAATCTCCTTAAAAAACAACTTGGTCCTTATCCTCATTTTTCAAAAACCATGCATCCACATCATTATCAATTTTATCAGAATTAGGCACTAGAGCTATATTTTGATTAACATTAACTT
The DNA here is from genome assembly GCA_037975025.1 of Excoecaria agallocha. Taxonomy (NCBI): domain Eukaryota; kingdom Viridiplantae; phylum Streptophyta; class Magnoliopsida; order Malpighiales; family Euphorbiaceae; genus Excoecaria; species Excoecaria agallocha. The sequence continues at coordinate 356,262 of JBBPFJ010000049.1, forward strand.
GTTTCAATTTTTTTAAATATTTTTTCTATTAGTTCATTCAAAACAGTTGTCACTTTAAAAACTAATTTCTATCAGTTTATTCAAAGTAGTTGTCACTTTAAAACTTAGAAGCAAAAATTTAATAGAATTGACCTACGATGATGGTGAGAGACGGAGACTTTTTGAAAAGGATTAAACCAACAGGTGAGGGGCAGTGGCGAAAGTGGAGCAAAGGGAGTGTGGTGAAGGTGGAGAGGAGGCAAAAGGGGAAAAGATGGAAGGAAGAAAAACCTAACCCTAGTATTATATTTCTCTGTTACCACAAATATTTTTATTTTTAATATTTTAAAAATTATTAACTTCATAAATTCAATTTTTAACTCCCTCTAAAAATCCAAAATAAAAAATATACCCTCATAAAAATTTTAAATTTAATTTTTAATTCCATCTAAAAATTTTTAATTTTTCTCTTTTATTATTTTTAAATATACAAATAAAATTTCATTATATATAATAACTATATAACTAAATTATTAATTTGAATATTTATATATGTCTTGAGCCAAAAATAAATAAATACTATTTGAATGACAATATATGACACTAAAAATAAATAATATTAATTGATAAGATGATTTTATACTCATATACATTCATGATATAAAAGTAAATGAAGTTAATTGAAAAGATAATTATATACTCATATAATTATAAAATTTATTATATATAATAACTATATATAATCACATTATTAATTTACAACTACATTATTAATATAGGCATTATGTAAAAAGATATAAATACTAGTTGAGTAACACTAAAAATAAATGAAATTAATTGGTAAAATGATTATATACTCATATAATACATTAATTGGTAATATTTCATTATATATAATAGCTATATTTAATTACATTATTAATTTAAATATTTATATAGATATTGTGCTAAAAATAGATGAATATTAGTTTAATGATTTTAAGAATAAATGAAATTAATTGATAAAATATTTATGTGGTAAATTGCTTAGTACACACACACATATAAGAAAGACTAAGTAGTAGTTGAGTGATATTAAACATAAATTAAATTAAATACAAATTATTTTAATTACATATTCATATAAATAAAATAATTATTATAATTATTAAATTTCTATTATTAATAATTAAACTATTTAGAATAATTAATTAGCGAATTATTGTCTTAATTTTTTTACATTAAAATATATAATGCAAATAAGTAAGGTTAAATTTATATAGTAATTATAGAATAGAAATTGTAAATAATATTTATATATAAATTATTCGTATTATATATAATAATTAATAAATATCGATTCGTTCAGTACAATTCGGTACCAAAATCGTTCAATACAGTTCTTAGTTTGGTTCTAGATAAAATATCCAAATCCATTTCAAATAAAGTTAATGGTACAATTCAGTTTGGTTCTAGTCAAAAAGTCAAAAGTACAGTTTAGTTCTAGATCTTTTTTTCGGTACTTCAATTTGGTACAGGAAGATTTAGACTTTTGTACAACCCTATGTGCATGTATTTCACTTCTATCATTAGGGTCAATTGAGGATCTAATGTGGTTAAAATTAAAAATAAAAGGTTTAAATCATTAAATGTTAATTTTTTTTAATTCGAAAACAAAATAAAAAAATGGAAAAAGTTGATAGACTTAAAAATTGTTTAGTCAACTATCTTTTAGCTTCAATTTTAGGGCTCAAACAAGTTTCAACCTCCTCATTATTAACTTTATTGCAAAACAAGAATATATAGTTGTGGAAAGAAATTTTCGAACACAAGTGAGAAATCAAACAACTAAATAAAAGGGTTAATTCATTTATAGTTACCAAATTTATATAAAATTACACAAAAATAACATTTTTTTTTCACAATAATCATTGAACTTATCATTTGTATACAGAAAAATCATTTTAGTTGGTTCTAGTAAAGATCTAGCCAGAAAGTCCAGTTGGTATTCCAGGTCACCCGCATATGCACACATGGCATCCTAACTCATTCCACATCATCATGCCACATGGCAAATATGCCACATTAGCTAACACGTAAGGTAACCCACTAAATATATTGCCACATCAACATATCATGCATCATATGGTTAAAAAAATTGGAATATAAGTTTGGTGACCATGGATGAAATTAATCCAAAAAAAATCACTGATCTTAACACTTGTATATAGAAAAATCACTTTAACTATTTTTTGGTGAAGATCTAATTGGCATGCTAAGTCACCAACATATGCACACATGGCATCCTGACTCATTACACATCATCATGTTGCATGGTAACTGTGCCATGTCAACTGACACGTAATTTAGCCCACTAATATATTGCCACATGTCATGTAGTTAAAATTTTTTAGTACTTTTGTGTAATTGGAGTATAAGTTCAGTGATCATGGGTGAAATTAACCCCAAAAAATAATAAGCGGATGGATGCATATAATTTTGACATGTGTCGTACTTGTCTTGCTCTTCTCACATGCTATCACTTGAACTTCCTCTTTTGTCGCTCTGCTCACATGCTTTTGTCTTCCTTTTTTTGCCATCGCATCTCTTCTTAACAAACCTCTTTTTTCAAAACAACCCTATTTTCTTTTTACTTCTATTGGTTAGTTTGTATTCCCTTAAATATTTGACAAAATTTAGTCTAATTCAAAGACTATGATGTGGCAGACTGATGCAGTAATATATTTAACAAGTTATTTTACGTGTCAGCTGACATAGGCAATTTTTATGAGAAAAAATTTTCTTTTATTATTTTTGTGTAATTTGAGCATAAATTTGGTTACCATGCTTGAAATTGACCATATGACATATAGCATACTTATGTGGCACCACCTAATTTTGATTTGCCCATGGGTTACTTGTGACATGTGGCATTATGTGTAATGCCACATGTGCAAGACCTGTTGACTAGGAGTGCCAATTGGACTTCCTGGCTTGTTTTTCATCAAAAATTGGTTAAAGTAACTTTTCTGTGTACAAATGCTAAGTTCAACAATTATCATACATTTTTCTTACTTTTAAGTAGTACAAAAATAAGTTCGGTGACCATAAGTGAATTTATCCAAATAAAAATTGAATGCAATTTTAGGAATCAAATTGTTTTGTATGCTTAAATCAAGGAAGGAAATTTCTTTGATCAACAAGTAATATATGAACAAATATGTAGCTGCAACTCAATAATTTTTTTATTAAGAGAAAATTGGTATTGAGTTGTAAATATTAGAACCAACCATTTTTTAATTAAAATTAGAAGTTATCTTTTTAATCTTTCTGGTTTGTTAAATAATAATGGGAGTACCTTTAGAATTGAAATTATAACACTTTTGACATGCCTTATTTTTATGGATGTGGTTAATGGATAGTGATAATTGGAATATTTGTTCAAATTTATACAAATTTCAAATTTTTGGAATTCCAAGCTACGATACAACTATTAAATGTTCATGAAAAAACACATTTGGAGTTCTTAAATTTTAACTTTTTCTATATTAGATCACTGTAATTTAAAAAAGTTGACATTAGATTTCTATATCTCTTAGATTACTCACATTAGATCCAATTTAAATAGAACTGGCATACTTGAAACACAAAATTTATTAATCTTAATTTGATGAGTTTAACTCAAAATGATTGTGTGACCCATTAAAATTTGAAAAGGAAAAAAAACAACACATAACCTTTTGCATGTGTAAAATCATTGTAAATTTCTCCAATTTTTTAATGTCTTGGTAGGTCCCATACTCATTTTAAGTTGATCTCATAAGAGATTAACAAGCCATGTATTTTAATTCCATTAATCCCATATATATTAGACCTAATTAATGTGAGTGGTTTGAAAAGTACATGGATCTAATGTCAACTTTTTAAGTGCAGGGACCTAATCTAGAAAAATGTTGAAATTTAGGGACCCTAAAATGTGTTATTCCAATATTCATTGGTCGCTCACAAGAATTACTAATCAATGATAGTCCATTACAAATAGCTATAATAGTCTTAATTACTTAGCTCATTCAATGTAGCTCTTTGGACAATATATGAAGCCCTCAAGTCATCAAGTCTATCTCTAAGATCTAAATTCTAAGAGATTATCTCTTTTTTCTTATTTCTTTATCAAATTACTAACTTGATTGTTAGAGTTTTCCTTATTTGAATCATGTTAGTGTTTCTATTTCTCAAGGGTTCTTAGTTAGACAATTTTCATTTTGCCGTAATGAGCATGGACTACATCAATTGATGGATAAGTAGCTCTCTAGTCATAGCATTAATAAGATGGGATATTGTGAATGCAGATAGGCTATCAAATGTTATATTTCTTAACTAGGTCAAGTAGCAGTTCTCATAAGCTATAGGCATAATGATGTCCAATGTTGACATGTGGATGCTTGTTTAGAGAAAAAAGTACATTGGAGACCTAACATGAGATTATCACTTGGATACTTAATCTATGTTAGTGATTGAAACTCATTATAGTAGTAATATAAATATCCTGAACTTGAGATCACCAAAATTATCTTACGTATTGAGTACCACACTCCAACACCCTTGCTTATGGTTCATTGTGAGTGTTCATAACTTAGTGATTAGTATAGTATAAGATTTTTGAAAGTTGAGTGATCAATAAAGAATTCACCACCCCATATTAGAAAGGAGGGTTTATCTAATGGCCTCTTGTAGGAAGTCTTTATTTGGGAATCTTTGGCTAGAGTAATGTGTATATAAGAATTTGTTTCATGGATACACTTTAAGAATAAATATTTCAAAAATAAGAACTAATACATATAGGGCTTGATATGATATAATCAATCAAGCATGAGTTGACATAGAGTTAATGCTTAAAACTAAATGAAATAAAGAATTGTGGAAGGAGTTATTTGCATGGTAACTGTGTATGTAAGGGTAAAAGTCAAACCACTAAATTTCTTAAATTTAGGTACTTATGATGTGTGGTTAGATGCCTCTATTGAATTGTACATATGTGAATTTATTAATTGAGATTAATAATAATTTATAAGATATTAAATCACATAATCCTAGTTCAACTAGGGTTATAGCTAGGATTGTGATTCTGCAACAACAAATACCCAACTCGATAAATGGTCGAATACTAAATGTTACACTAACTAATATTCTAAAATCGAATTTCTCTTCACATTATAATTCATACATAATTATTTCTATTGTCAATATTTCTCTTATGGAAAAACAACTAGAGTTTTTCCTATACGGGTCTTTATCCTTATGTTAACAAAAGAAAAAATGATTTTTATAATATCCACCTCATTTCTTAACTCCTTCTACACCAAATAATACTTAATATATCCTAACCTCCTCAATTCATCACAACACAACGATATATCCATCAACAATAGAAAAATTTTAAGCATTTCAAGGTATACATTTCACTTCAATAAGAAATATCATCAACCATTTCTATATAATATAAATTATATAATTCCTTTAATATTAAAAGTTTGACATCAACACATAATCCATAAATTTTTACTTTAATAAAAAATTATCGATTAGACAGTCATCTACAATTTTCATGAATATCTAAATCTCCAAAATTCCAAACATAATTTCCAAGCCAAAGTATCAATCTTGAAGTAGAAGAATTTCTCCTCACTTCTTGGTAGATCCTCGATTTGCTAAGTTTGTTCAAAATTCCTATATATCTATGCATAGAAATAAAATTCCACTTGCTAAGCATGTTGTTTAGTGGCAACCACTGACTTTACTTTTCCAAAATAGTTTATGGCATAAAAATCATCAACTTAAAACATAATAAACAAATAAATATAGAAAAATAAGGTATTAAATTAACTACTTTAAAACCCTTATCACATAGCATAATAAAAATATGAATCATACATGTACATACATACATACATACATACATACATTTATTTTCATTATAATTACAAAATTAACTTAACCTTTGACATAAATTAACATTCCTTTTTCTTTTAAATCAATAAATATGTATTTTTTTGCCTATAGTAACTTGAAGGAATTCACCAAGGGATATGCGGGACTACGATCTTATAGGCTTGGTTGAGTATGGCCATTTAGGCTTGATAAATATGACCATTATGGCCTGATGAAATGAACTCTTTATAGGGCCTAATGAATACGACCCTTTATAAGACCTATCTAAATAAAATGCAATATAAATTTCCATTTTCTAGTCACTCAGTTGAGTTTTTATCCCTACAGCAGGCCAATTTTATCGTACTCAGGATTTCCACTGTTACTAAGGGCATTAATGAGATTATATTCTCACATATTTCTTAATGCTTTAATATAAGACAATAACAATTTCTTTATATTATTATTATTATTATTATTATTATTATTATTATTATTTTCTTTTTTACAATTCTTGTCATTTATATTCATTAGTTCCATAGTGCACTTCTTTGTCAACTTTCAAATCTCAATTTAATCATCAGTCACCTTATTCATGTAAATAAACATTATTTCATAATTGTACTCACTTTTAAATAACATCATATACTAGCAAATAATTCACATTTAATTATCTTTACATCATACTATATCATATTTCTTATGCTATACTATTTTTATGTAGAGATGTATAAGTTTCTAAGAGTTAAATTATTCCTTACAATAGTTTACATACTCCACCTCTAATACTTAATGTACCAACAAATAACTCACAATTTAATACCTAATATCATCGGAAAAATTAATAATCCATAGTTGAAGGTATGTTAATAGTCCATCTATATACTAAATTATAATGTAAGCATTAATTTTACATTATTTCAAACTATATATATTGCACTTTTAATTTAAATTCACCCTTACCGTCATTATATCTGCCAAATACTTTCATTTTATTGAAAAATAGGACCATTTTATAACTATTAAGATTTTCTTTTTAAATAATTTCAAGAACAACTTACTAATTCACCAAATTATAGCAATTTTATTCATATATATACATATATCTTCTTAAATCTATCACCCAACAGTGCATCAATAACTCACATTCATCAATTTTATGATTTCTAAAACTTATTCCATCAAACTTATATTATGCCATAAGCTTTAATTTAAATATCATCTATATAAAAAATAAAGAAAGGTAAATTTAATGGTTGCAAACCTCAATTGGTTACAATAATAACTTCAATGGCTTCAAACCACTCTTTAAAAATCAAGCTTTACCTATTACTTCTTTATCCTTCTCATTTTTCTTCTTCTTCTTCTTCTTCTTCTTCTTCTTCTTCTTCTTCTTCTTCTACATAGTTCAAGAACTAGTTTAACCAATAATTCGATGAAACACAAGAATAATACAATTTAAATTGACATTTAATGGCGTAAGGTAAGAAATTTAACTTACCCACACTCTTAACCCTAAAATTCCTAATTTTATATTCCTAAATCCCTAACCCAAAATACCATTCTCACCATATTTCTCCCTTCATTTTAGATTTCAACCAGCTGGATCTTCATCATCCAGCCACCATTTAAGGCCAAAAAGAGAGAAGGGGCTTCAATGGTTAATGACTAAGGAGAGGTAACTGCTTGTTGTAATCTAGTCCAGAAATGTAAGAAGAAGAAAAGAAAAAAAGGATGGAGCTGCTGGTGCTGTCACCATGCATCAGAAAGAAAAGAATAGGTCATTACTAGAGGTGATTGGTGGGGAAAAATAGAGGTGATAGTGATGAAAGATTTGGGTGTCAGTGGCGGAAGAGAGAGAGAGATTGAGAAAAATAGGGGAAGGCAGAACCATGGGATAAAGAAAGAGGAGAGAGAAAGAGACGAAGGGTGATTTTTTTGTGAACAATTTCCACCTTGGTCCTTTATAATTAATTTAATTTAACTTTTTTAAACCCCATTCTATAAATTTATGAAATTTGGTCCTTCTTAAATATTTTAAACCCATTTATACTTTTTTCAATTCTTATTTAATTTATATTGTTATTTAGGTGTCCTCATGCATTGGGTGAATTTTTTAATGGATTATGATCCACTACCTATTCTTTTTGGGTTATATTGTTTAAGGCGTTACATTTCTTCCCCTCTAAAAAGAAGTTTAGCCTTGAAAAAGAATTTCGTCCTCAAAATTTACCTTGTGTGAACAGTTGTGGATATGTCTTTCTCACTGTCTCTTCAGGTTCCCATGTGGCCTCCTCTATGTTATGATTTCTCCATAGCACTTTAACTAGTAGGACCATTTTGTTTCTTAGTTGCTTTACTTTTTGAGCTAGAATTTGGATTGGCTTTTCTTCATATGTCAAATTCGGTTGGATATGTACATCTCCAAGTTTGACAACATGACATAGGTCTGATCGAGACCTCTTGAGCATGGATAAATGAAAGGTGTCATAGATCTTTTCCAATTCCTTTAGTAAACTAGTTTATAGTCTACTAGACCTACACATTCTATAATTTTATATGGTCTAATGAACCTAGGACTTAGCTTGCCTTTCTTGCCAAACCTCAACACTCTCTTCCATGGTGATACTTTTAAGAATACTTTATCACCAACAGAGTAATCTATATCATTTTGCTTTAAATTGACATAAGACTTTTGACGTTCTAATTTAACTTTCAAACTATTCTTGAAAATTCTCACTTTTTCTTCTATTTCTTTGATTAATTTCGAGCTAACTATCTTGTTCTCCTTAAGTTTGATCCAACATAGCAGAGTTCTACATTTTCTTCTGTATAATGCTTCATATGGTGCCATTTGAATACTTGCTTGGTAACTATTATTGTAGGCAAATTTGGCTAAAGGAAGATATCGGTCCTAATTACCTTTAAAATCTATTACATAGCTTCTAAGCATATAAGGACCCAATCATGGCCCTAATCGGATTATAGTTAATTAAGGAGGATTACCGTTAATTAAGGCAAAATTGAATTATTTTGCAATTATCGAGGTTAAGTCCTAAGAGGGGTATTTTGGTAATTTTAACATGTATGTAATTGGATATGGGTAGGATGTAATTTTAAGGAAGTATGTAATTGAAATTAAATTAGAAGTCTTGGGGTTAAGTTGAAAGAAATTGAAATAGTGGGGGTTTATTTGTGCTTAGGGGCATTGTGGGAATTTCTTTGGGAAGATATTTTCCCCCACTCATTTATTTGGGATTCCTGGAGATTGAAGGGAACGATACACACACACACACACACACTCTCTTTCTCTCTATGTGTGATGATGGGATAAAGAAGAAGGAGCTTAGAGTTTTGGTGTTTTAGCGTCAAAGGAGATGAAAGAAATTAATGGTGCTGGAGTGAGATCAAGATGATTGAAGGAAGATTTGAAGCTTCAATGACAGGTACAAGAATTAAGTTTTTGGTACTGTTCATGTGAATGATTTAGGGTTTTTCATTCTTTTCTAGTATGTGTCCTTTTTAATGAGTCTAAAGAATAAATCTAGTAAGCTTTGATAAGTATAGTATGATTTGAAAACTTAAATGATCATATAAGTAAGAGGGGAAGTGAGTTTTGGGGTTTAAATTCATGTTAAGCATAATTGGGATTCTGGGTTTTCTTCTTTTCTTCCCATGTGTGGCCATCCACCATTTTCTCATGTGTGGTCACTCACCATTTTCTCCTTGTTTATGCATGACCACTCACCATTTTCTTTTTGTTCATGTACGACTACTCACTCTTTTATTCTTGAGAATGCGTGGGCACTCACCATTTTCTCCTTGTTTATGCATGGCCACTCACCATTTTCTCCTTGTTCATGCATGGCCACTCATTGTTTTTCCCTTGAGAATGCACGACCACTCATTATTTTTCCCTTGGGAATGCATGACCACTCATTGTTTACCTCTTAAAGCACACGGCCAACCACACCTTTTTCTCTTTGATGTACAGGGCCAAGCATGGCCCTTGTTCTTTCCATGCATGGCCAAGTGGCCTCCTATTCCTTGGAATGCACGACCAATTACCCTTGTCCTTGCTATACATGACTAAGTATGACCTATTGTTTTCTTATTGCATGGCCAAGTGCCTTGTTCCTTCTCTAGTACATGGCCATATGTACTTCCTGTACACATGCTCATAAACAATAAATCACCCATAATCATGAGTTTGGTGATATCTTAAAGTTATTAAAAGAGTCACATAAGCAGGATGAACAAGTTAGTCGTGAATGTGAAGATGATGATTGCTTACTAAGTAATGGTTAATATGCAAGTTGAATGCTGATGGATTAATAGATTATGAAAGTCAAAATTCCATATTAAAGTCTACAGAGGTATAATTTAGAAAAGTAGGATCATAAGATGAAGCATTGTCGAAAGTTAGATGACCTGAAGGTTATGGTAAGAGAAAGTAAACTAAACTAAGTTGTAAGTAATCTAAGCCACCAATATGCTATTATAGAGTGGTCAATAAGTGGAAGAAACCCTATGTATGTATATAAAGAATTGAGAATTAGAATAATGCACGCACTATATTATGGTATGGGGTACCCTTAAGAACTATTTTTTTTGAGGGGCTTGTATGAGGTAATGCTTATATGAATTATGTTGCTGGAATGGGGTTCGATGCATGATAAACACATAATTAAGGACATTAAGATGTAACCTAGTAACTTTAAATGTACATGCTAATTAATGTATCTTATATATTGGTATAAGGTATGTAATATGTCTAAGTTAAAAAGAGAAGGAATGACATAATGGATACTTAATTATAAAACATAAAAGCTTGATTATACTTCAAGTTATAATGGGAATTGATGGTAAGTCTTGATGTAAAGGAACCTACTCGCCTGTTATTCATACCCTATGATGTAATATGAAAGTTACAAGTCTGCAAGTAATGTGCTAACAATTAAGATGAAATAACTTTATACCCCTTTATTTGGAAAAATAATGTTATAAGATAGAAAGTACGAATAAGATGAGCAAGGTAGAAGTGATCATGTTAAAGTGAATAACCTATTATCTATGATCTAATATACTATAAAAGTGAGCTAAAGGGGCTAAAGATGAATAAGTGTTGACCCTAAGCTAAGAGAAAGAACTTGCTTGTTTTACTATATGAATTATATTACATAAGTGTTGTTTGACATGATGATATGTGTGTGTGTGTGTGTATATATATATTGATGTGAACTAAGATTGTGTATGGAAGTTGCTTATGGCAAACCAAAAATAAGGTACGTCACTAAGAACAACTATGAGTTATGTGAGTCAGTGTTTTATATTTGATTCAACCATGCTATGATGAATAGTTGATTCATTATGTGAACTAATATAAGAAATGAAAACATGTAATGCCATGATGTAAGCTGCATATATATATATATATATATATATATATATATATATATATATATATATATATATATATATATATATATATATATATATATAGGTATATATGTGGACACTTGCTATACTAATTATGAAAGATTACATATTATTATTGTTGGCATAAACATATAACAATTATAGTATGAACGATTAAAAGTTGATACAACTATGTGATCATATGATAACATCTATATGTACTGGAGCCTAGTGCTTGATATTGAAGTATGATAAGAATAATGTGAATTCTTATATGAATGTTCTCATTAAGAAAAGATGCTATTATAAGTAAAGAAGAATATGTTGAATCGAAATATGCTTATGAACAGTTAAGCCTGCGGGTCTTAGTTCAGTTGTGGATTAGATAAGCATGCCTAAAAGGATACAGTTGCAGCTGCCATCTGTTTGGGTCTTGTTCCTTAATGGAACCATTGTTTAACCCCATTTGGGTCCATAGTCTGTTCCTTGCTGGAATCATTGTTTGATCCCGTTTGGGTCCATAGTTTGATATCTTCGAATATCCATAGTTTGATACCTTTGGGTATCCATTGCTCCCGTTATCCACCCTTTGAACTAGTACTTAGGCAGGCTATTAAAGATGATAAAGTGGATACAAAATAAAGTAAAACATACATTAATCACTTCACTTACATAATGTAAGCATGATGAATGGCCTCTTACATTGCTCATCATGATTCCTTTTGATTATAAACTGTTTCAATGAAATGAATTATTGAAATGTATATCTATGATATGTAAATTGCCATGTTATGATAGAATGCATACAATGTTATAATAAGAAATGGTGGGACTGTAACCTATATAATAATTATCATATGTTTGGAAATTTTATGAAATGTATGCATGCAGTATTGAGACCTTATCAGGTAATCATATTAAGTAGCACATTCCTTTATAATTTACCTGCATAGCTGATTAGTCAATACATACAGATGTTTACCCATGAATATGCATATCAATAATTTTGACAAAGACAAGGTATCATGTATGACATATTATGATGTGATTTGACTTTAATTGGCATACTAAGACCGTTTAAAGGAATACATGGTTATGATCAGGCTAGTGAACTATAATTGTATTCTCGAATAAAAATTGCATGATGTGTGTTAAGTAATTATACCTAATGAAATCTTTTATAGATGTTACATGACCCATGCACTCCTTATGCTTTGGATGAATGCTAAATGCATATCTCATGTAAATAATGAAGCTTAAATGCCTACGATTGATTTATGTATTGTCAATAAGCATAATGTCTGGAGCCATAAGTGGGAGCTTTCTAAATGGATTAATTTATGCTAGTGATTAAAGTAAAGAGTTTTGATTTATAAAGTAAATTTGAAAGTCATTTAGAACTAGGTAAGTTCACTTAATGCTCTAGAATACAATAAGGTTAGCAATTATTGTGAAGGCTGAAAACTCCTCTAGTTTATGCATTGTATGATTAATTTTATTGAAGACTCATATACTTCTCCTTATTTTGCGATGGATGCAATGTATTGATGATATTTTGGATAAGGTTTGTCCATATAGTTGTTTCCCCACTAAGCTTTATAGCTTAGCATGGGTTTGTTTATCCGTGTAGGTTCAAATTCAGCTCCAGAGGATCAAGCAAGATGCAGTTGCCTTGAGGATTTCAGGATTCTTGAAGGCCATTTATGTTATAATTATTTATCTATAAGCTTGATTATTTTATTGTGGCATGTAATTATGGCCCGTCTTATTATTATTATTATTATTATTATTATTATTATTATTATTATTATTATTATTATTATTATTATTATTATTATTATTTTTGCCTAACCTTTACTAGGTTTATGAAGATGATGATTGATGTTTATCCATGGCTATTGAATTAGGGTGTTACAAAGCATATCTTTTAGAACTTATCACATCATAATCACATAATTACTATAATCTCTAACATCATTCATCTTCAAATTGCTTATTAAAAAGTACTTGTATCACTCTTTTAAACTGTCCATTTGATTGAGGATGGAAAGCAGTATTGAAGTTCAATTTTGTACAAAGAGTTTCATGAAGCTTATTCCAAAATCTCAAAGTAAATCTTGGATCCCTATTAGATATAATAGAAAAAGAAACTCTATGTAACTGTACTACCTCACCGATGTATAATTCTACAAATTTAATCAATAGATAGTCACTTTTGATTGGTAGGAATGGTGCTAACTTTGTTAGCCTATTGATTATCAGCCATACTAAGTCACTATTTTTCCTAGTCCAGTGTAATCCACTAACAAAATCCACAGTGACTCTATCCCACTTCCATTCAGGTATTGCAATAGGTTGTAACAAAGCTGATGGAGCCTAATGTTTAGCTTTCACTTGTTGTCAAGTTAAACACTTTGTCACATACTCTGTTATGTCTATCTTCATCCTAGGCCACCAATAATGAGTTTTTACATCTTGATATATTTTAGTGCTACCTGGATACATAGTATAAGAGCTTATGAATATCTGAGTGGTCGGTTGAGTGGCGACTCTAAATAGGGAGGCGATGATTTTATGCATGATGTGAACCCTCTGTGCATGTGCATCCCCCATAAGCTAGTAATATCAATCACATTAACTGACCTAAGATTGCCAATGCGATCTAGATATGATATGGACAATACCCACTAGATTTATTAGTATGCATGAGTGGCTAACCTGGTGTTCTTTGTCATGTCTAATTGGTATATAAACCTCAAAAGTGTGATGATTGTCCATCGAGTTTAGTCTACTGTCTAGTAAGGATTCACAATGTTTGGCCCTACCAAGAGATCCATAGCCTTAGTGAACCATCAGTATGTGATGTTGTAGTAGACACCAAGCACATAAAACTGGACTACACCTTCCTCGATGTCTGTTCTCTGGCATCCCACATACTCTAGAGTAGTTAAAACCTTTCTAGTCACATCGAGGTGAAAAACTCTGTCCACCCTGTTACAGCTAATAGTCTGTTAGTCTCCTTCATCAAGCCTACAATCTATAGGAATTATCTGGACATAAAGCGGCTGGCTCTAAACTAAACTCATAATAAGGTCCAATACCTGTTGGCCTGTTGAGATGTCATATATTCTAATGTAGGTGGCATCTACAAAAATTAAATGTTAATTCCTTGTGACTGACTTGGGTCACAAGTAAATTAACATGCTAAAAAAATTAAGTCAAAATTTTGACAGTATGCCAACTTAAACTGGAGCTAATTGACCTATATGAAGATACGCATTAAGTGCCACAAGATGAATTATAACAACCTAAAACCATTATTGCTCAATCTAGCAAACACATAAGACAAAAAAGTCAAGATATGCATTTTACATTTTATGAAAATTCTAACAAAAATTTGGCAGCATTCCGGCTAAAAAGGTGTCTGCCTCCTGTATAAGAAAAGAACTCTAACCAATCCTGCAAGGCTTTAACTTTAACCCTAGTAAAAATATGTATGATTATTTGAAATTATACACTGCAAGAAAATTATCAAATAGTAAGGAAAATTGTTGATTTTCTATTGCTAATCAAAATTAGTAATGGAAAAATTGGTTACAAATTTGACGGTTGCTATTTTTTAGCAATATAATTGATTTTCGTTGCTAAATTTAGTAATAAAATTTTAAAATCCATTGCAAAATCCACCAAATGTATGATTCTGTGAATTGGTCAAAATTAATAACGGAAATCGATTTTTGTTGCTAAATATAGCAGCAAAATAGGATTTTCATTGCTATTTTTAGCAACGAAAACCATTTTTTATTGCTAAATTCACCAACCAATAAAAAAAATTCACAACGGTGCTATTCATTGCTAAAAATTATTGTCATTTATGTATGAAAAAACCCATGAATGATAGAATGCTAGCACAAATAGAGAATCTTAATATAATCATGATAATTTATTTATGAAAAATTATAAAATAATTGAATATCACATTAATATATCATTATTTTATCAGCAATAACACCAAAAATGTCAACATTAATAGAGGTTATTGTTACCATGTAAAATGGTCTAATATTTGGCATGTATTTTCTTTAATTTAGGTAGCTAAATATGTCTAGATATGTTAATTTTTTGAGTTTTATGTCTAGTTTATATGTTTGAATGTGTTGTAGTTAAATTGAGTGCAGAAGTGAAGACAAGATAGAAGAAAGAGAGGAAGAAAAGAGGGATGACTCGTGACAAGCTGCACGAGTTGCTATAGGGAAGAAGTAAGGACGAGATGTGAGGAGAGGGGTGAGTCATGATGAAGTAAGGAACAAAAAGGTAGCTACATAAGTCGTGCCACCTTGTCTGACTCGTGATAGAGGCCAAAAAGGGACGATTCGTGACAACCTGTACGAGTCGTTACAGAGACCAACAAAGACAACAAGTGCTGAAAGGGGACGACTCAGCCCAGACACTAGTTCCCAACCAATGTGATTTTCCATCCTACCTTTTTACGACCATTAAGCCTTTTCATCAAATCTTTTCATGGCAACTTTTCACCCTTACAACTATTCCTAAGAGGGATTGGAGGTGTAACTTTTCTATAAATTGGGAGAATAGAGACAGTAAAGGGAAAAAATTCACTAGATAACTAAGAGACCACGTCAAAAGAATAAGAGAGAAATCAAGAGGTTAAGTCAAATTGAAGCACATTTCTAAAGAAGATTGAAGGATTCATCTATATCATTTCTTCTTCTCTTTCATTATTTAATTCTCTTGATGTTCTCTTTGTTAACAGTTAATATATATCTTGGCTAAAGTCTCTATGTATTAGGATTGCAAACATGGAATTAATTTAAAAACTGCATTTATTGTTAATATATGATTGATTTATATTCAATTGAGTGCTTAATTGTGTTATATATACTTGATCACTTTATGTAACTTATTAATCAAATTGTTAATATATGAATTCCTAAAAGTTAATTACCTTAGCCCAATCAAGTTGAAATGGGTTTAAAATAACATATTGAATAGACAAGTAAGATCAATCAATTAGATATATTTTCAAGAATTTTGAGCCAACAACATGGATTTAGTGATTAGTTGTTCAAAAAAAGGGAAAACCTGAAGTCATGAGTAAAAACTTATTTTAATTTAGTGGCAAGATTTTACTATAAATACACAAATATAAAGGAAGAAAGATAACAAATGATTAGTGTATTTAACTCCAAAATGACAAATCACACCGTAAAATTGAAAGACTGAGCATATCAAAAGCTATAAAGTACAAGGCATAAAAGAATTACCATCTGGCAACTTTAAACCCTTTGTTTAAGAAAGAATCTACTTTTAGACTGCCATGTATCTAATGCTCAAAGGAACTGCAGCTTTTCTTAATGTCAACACTGCTGTAAAGCCATTAAGTTTGATGCAACAATCACGTCCTATTTTTATCCTTTATAAAGGCTAGTTCACATACAAGAGCAAGATGGCCACTTCCTTACTTCTGCAATATGACAAAGAATTTGTTTAAGGATGCAGATAATTTGTAGCATAATAATGTAAACTTCAATAACTCATCTCAAAGATAACAATGATATGTCAGATGTTTTTCCCCTAAAAAAATAGGTGAAAAAAGGGTACCGTAGAATTTCACAAATAAATATAAGTGAAAAAGGGGTACCGTAGAAAGAACAAACAACATATTTTGCAGATTAACCCACCATAATCAATTATGGAACTAAAGATACATTGAATTTCCAAATAAAATATTCTAGATTTAAGAGTGAATGTGATAGAAAGAAATGCCTATTCATTGGTTGCAAACAGGTTAAAGTAGTAGAGAGATTCATTCATATATTTCAAAAAATATAATGAAAATGAAAAAGGAGAAAACCTTTTAGGAGTAATCTAAGAGAAGTGGTTAAGAAACCATGATAAAAGCAAGTTGCTGACATAGAGCAAGCTACCTTCGTATGCAACCCCATTGACTGTAAATCCTATGTCAGTATACCTACAAGAAAGTAATTAAAATAGGTATGGTGTTTATTATTTGAAAATGTAAAATTAGAAAGACGATATACCCTTAAAAAAGGAGTTGGTCTTGGGGGATGTTATCGATGATATTGATATGATTATAGAGAAAGAAAGCATGTTTAAGCAATGGTAAAGCTTGAGTGCTTTCCTCTATTGCAACCTTAGGAGAATCCTTCCACAGGCTTTATATCAATTTCGAAGATAGGCCAGGGACAGTCTAGGGAGAGGTAAGGGAAAGGGGAAGTAGAGGAGAGCCAAAGGAGAGGGAGAGGGGAAGGAGTGAGAGGCGAGGCATGGGGGAGGGAGAGGAGAGCGAGATGCAAGGGAGATGGCAAGGAAAGGGAACGAGAGGCAAAGGAAAGGGGCAGGAGAAGTGGCTGAGGTGATGACGGTGATCGGAGGGAAAGGTGACGATTGGCATCGATAATAGAGGGAGAATGAGATAGCGAAGGAAAAGGAAGGGAGATGGGACAGAGAAGGAAAAACACAAAGCAAAGGGGAAAAGGACACTATTTATACCTATGGGAAAAAATGAAATAGCAACGGAAAAAAATTTCGTTCCTATTTTGAAATTGAATTGTAGCAAGGTTGATAATTTAGCAATGGAAATGGAATTCTGTTGCTAATTTTGCAACAAAAATGGAATTTTGTTGCTAATTTGGCAATGAAAATGAATTTTGTTGCTATTTTAGCAACGTAATTTGGTTTCTGTTGGTGATTTTCGTTCCAAAATTTTTTCACTATCTGCTAGCGCCTTATTTAGCAACGATATAAGTATTCCATTGCAAATTTTTGTTGCTATATTTTGGCATTAAAATTTTCCTCTATTTGATTAATGTTTAATTAATTAATAAAAAATATAAATAAGGGTCATATAAGGTCAAATTGGTAAGTTAATGTTATATTACTTATTTGAATAATTAAGCATGTAAAATAAAGGTACAATTAAAGAGAGGATAGTAAGTTTAGGGTAAAATTGAAAGAAAGAAAGGGGATAGATTTTAGAATGCAGGAATAGAGAGGGAGCTTAATGAATCTTTGCTCTCTCATTTAATTTTCTAGAATCTACATGAAGGAGAGAGAAAGAGCTAATATTGGGGGTTTAAGGTGGTTTGGTCAGCAATAGTAAAAGAGAAACACAAATTTTCATTTTCTTCTTCTCTCTCTAAAGGATCAAAACTTTTTCTCTCATTAACACTTAAAAGTTCTTTTATATTGTGATTGATGAAAGGTTTTTGAAATGGGATTTGTTTAAAGGTAATGTATTTCTTCTTCATCTCCATTATCATCTTTTTTTTTTAGAGTTGAAGGATTTGTATGGAAGAGGATTTTTGATATTTATGGTTGAAAATGTTATTTGTAGAATATGGACCTAAAAAGAACAAAGGAAAAGAAGTATTAAAGGATTAAAGGTGGCATATTAAGGATTTCGGCTAAGATATGGGTACTTGGTGTGAATCTTGACATGGATGTGTGATATGTAAGTAGATTAGGATGAAATCAAAGATAAAATTAAGAGATGAGATTATGATTTCTACATGTATTCAAGTATATAGATTTAATTGAAAAATGAAGCTAAATTCCCAAATTAGAGCATGAGGAACATAATTCATGTAAGGTCAAATTTGAAAAGAGAAACCATTTTTAATATCTCTTCTCTAATTGGCTGGATTTCATTTTGATCTAAGTGATCCAAAGATTTGAAAGACCATTAATATTACTACAACCTTGTCAAAATTTTTGTAGAGCATAATGCTCTATCATATAAAGAATTTGAAATCTAGAGCTTGAATTAGAGATATTGTTAATGGATTCATTGATGAATTACATGTAAAATGATAGTGATTATAGTACATTGTAAAGAAAGTAAACTTTGAGAAAAGTAGTACAGACATGCAAGATGAATTTTTTGGGTTTGTGTTGTTGTAATTTTGAACAGAGAAGATGAGCCTGATTCTATTGTACCTATGGCCTTGTCACACTCGTGACAGAGCTTGTCTATTTCTCCATTGATTATTTTTTTTGTTTCTTTCTTCACCTACAAGCCTCTTCTATCGTGTCCGAGATTCTTGTCATGCTCGTGACCTAATCTTAACAAACTTATTCATTTTTCCTCCTTTCTCCTTAAAGAAATTCCTCATTATTTCTAAATATAAACCCAACTATAACATGAACTATTGAAATCTTATCAAACCTAGTATGCATGACTATGATGTTGAGATCTTGTAAGGAGGAAAAGTCAAAGAACTTGAGATTAATTAACAATAAAGAGTTAGCACATAATATAGTATAAATACATGGAAATATGATAATACAATATGGTAAAGTTGTGTATGAACATGAAGAAATATGTTCTGTGGCAAACATATGAACAAGCATCTTGTTTATTACTTATTTGAAATAACATGAATATGCCTACATGCTTATGCGTATATGTTATCATGTGAAAGTACATGATTATAGTGTTATATATTTTCAATTACTTGTATTGATATTTGGGATTGAATACACATGTATATATACTAGAGATTTTGTATCTTCATATATGATTGTATATGTGCATGATTGTACAGTAAAAGCACAAGTATGATAATTGAAATATATATAAACGCAGTTAATGCCTACAAATAGAGTTTAGTTGTGGATAGATAGGCATACCTATAGGGATAGAGTTGTAGTTGCTATTGTCTGGCCCCATTTGGGTCTACCATCATCCCCATTTGGGACTACATCTGAGCCCATTTGGGTCTACCAATTTGATATCTTTAGATATATACCGAACTTAATACCTACGGGTATTTACATGATCGATACCTACGGGTATTTACTATTCCCATTATCCACACCTTTAGAACTTAGGCAGGCTAATTACAGTACATGTATCAAAAGCATAAATGCTCAGATGTTATCAATGAACCATATGATTACTTCATGTTGATATCATTGTTGAAATATATTTTTATCCTTTTAATTATGTACTTTGTTTTATTATTATTATTATTATTATTGTTGTTGTTGTTGTTGTTATTGTTGTTGTTGTTGTTGTTGAGATCCTATATTATGATTTGATGCATTTTGAGTGTTTATTGATGATCGTTGTCCATCATGATTTGTTCCCCATTAAGCTTTATAGCTTAGTACCGGTTGTTTGTTCGTGTAGGTTTCGCAGTTAGGACTTTTGCATAAGGATGCAGTTCTACATCAGGAAGGCTAACAAAAGTTTGAGAAAGTTTATTGATGTAGGAATTTTTTGCTAATATTTTGTATAACTTTTGTATCAAGTATAGTATGTATATAATGATGCATCTAAATGGAAATGTTGTGATGCATGAGGTCCACTTTTGTAATGAGAACAATATATGCACGTATTCATGATCTAAAGTAACTTATATTGAGTATGATATGTATGATGTTGTATAATGAGATAAACCTGTGAACAGTGATAGTAGCACTTTTATTGATATGTGATAATCTGTATTACAATAAGAAAATAGAATTATGATTGCATAGTGTTATATGTATGATGATAGAAATTGGTTATAGTATGAGGATGTTACAATTTGGTATCAGAGCCATAGGTTTAGTCATTTTTGGTTAATGAGTCTATAATTATGTTATGTGGTATAGTATGGTGTTGGCCTAATGTAGAAGTCTCTATTTTTCTTATAGATAGTAGATGGAGGATTCTAGGGATGCTATTGAAGAATCAGCTGAAACTAATTTACCTATATGAATGAATCCCTCCAATCAAGGATCTTCATCTTCTAATTGAAATGAGATTCCTGGTGAAGCATGGTTGAAAATTTCTCAAGACATGGCCCAAATTCTACAAAGGATGACTATACTTAAAGCTCCAATAACTGAGATTAGAAAACATGGTGTAGAAGAATTATTGGGCAATAATTTGGAACAATTTGAAGAAGAAAAATTCTGGTTAGAACATCATAAAAGAATATTTGATGAAATTTAGTACCTAACCAATCATAAGATGTCTTGTGTTGTGTCCTTACTATAAGGAGTAGCATACGATAGGTGGAAACTGTTACTAAAATAGCCTATATCTATGGTAGAATATGAGAAAGAGTTTAGCCACTTATGTAAATATGTTATGGATTCGATGCTAACTAGAGCTTTCAAGTGCTAATAGTTTTACGATAGCTTGAACAATCAAATCAAGGAAAAGTTGATTAGACCCACATCTTTGCAATTGGTGGATTTTTATCAGCTTCTTTAGGCAATTATTCGAATAGAGAAGAATGAGTTGGCTAAAAGAGAAAGTGAACAGAGAAGAAGTGGGGCTAGAGGTGGTTCTTCCACTAAGAAGAGATTTAGAAGAGCATAGTGAAATGAGCCAGCTGAGTCTATTTATAGTCATACTAAAAAGGAAAGGCAGCAAGGATCGTCTACAATATCTAAATCTGGTAAAGAAACACCTGTGAGACAGAGTGGTGATCAGCCACCAGAGTGTCCTCACTATTCAAGACAGCACTAAGGTATTTGTAGGAAGTTGATAGGTGTATGTTTCTGGTATGGTAGCACTGACCACTATTTGGCAAATTGTCCTTCAAATCAAGAACAAGGACATATGTAACAGAATAGTAGGGGAGCTTCTAATGCATCCTTAATTGGTAGAGACTGAGGTAGGGGGTATGTAGGATCAAGTCAATATGGACCCCAGCCTAGAAATGTATTTTAGACTGTTAATCAGCCTATAATTCCTATTGTTCCTGGATAGGCTTATGCATTGAAAGCTCATGAGGATCGAGATGCTTCAGAAGTTATAGTTGGTATTTTTTCTATCTTTGATTTTGATATTTATGCACTTATTAATCCTAGCTCCACCCCTTCTTATGTTTGCATTGGGGATATAGGTAGAAACATGTCAACTATACATCAACTGGATTTTGATATTTGTGTAACTAACCCATTAGGGCACATTGTCTATGTTAATAAAGTATATAAAGAGTGTCCCATTATGATTCAAAGGAAGGAATTTTTATTTGATCTCATTGAGTTGCCATTTCAAGAATTTGATGTTATATTGGGCATGGATTCATTGTCAAAACATCATGCAGCGGTTAATTATGGGGTAAAGATAGTAACACTTAGAGATACTGATGGTAGAGAAGTAATAGTTCAGGGCATTTGAACCAAACCCTTGGCCAATGTAATATTTTCTATGCAAGCTAGATGATATCTTAGAAAAGGATATGAAGCATTTTTATCCTTGGTACTTGATTCAAGATGGGAGAAAATAAAGTTTCAAGATATATTAGTGGTGAATGAGTTTCCTGATGTATTTCTAGAAGACTTACCTAGTCTTTCACCTGAAAGGGATGTGGAGTTATCTATAGAAATTATACCTGATATAACTCCCATTTCTAAGGCCCCGTACAGGATGGCCCTATTGGAATTAAAGGAGTTAAAAGTTCAATTACAAGAGTTACTAGACAAAGGCTTTATTAGGCCTAGTGCTTGCCTTGGAGTGCACCAATTCTATTTGTTAGGAAGAAGGATGGTTCTATGAGGATGTGTATAGACTACAAATAACTAAATAAAGTAACAGTGAAGAACAAGTATCAATTACCACTAATAGAAGATTTGTTTGATTAGTTGAAAGGTGCTGGTGTGTTTTCAAAGATCAATTTGCAATTAGGGTACTATCAACTTCAAATAAAAGATGTAGATGTTCCAAAAACTGCATTTAAAACCCGATATGGTCATTACAAATTTCTAGTAATGCCTTTCAGGTTAATAAATACACCTGTTGCTTTTATGGATCTTATGAATAGGGTGTTTAGATCCTACTTAGTTCAATTTGTTATGGTGTTCATTGATGATATATTGGTCTATTCAAGAGATGAAGCTGAGCATGCTGAACATTTAAGAATTGTGTCACAGAAATTGAGGGAGAATTAGTTGTTTACAAAATTAAGCAAGTGTGATTTTTGGCTTAAAGAAGTTTCTTTCCTTGGACAAATTGTGTCTTCTAAAGGAATTAGAGTGGATCTGAAGAAAGTTAAGGCTATTGTGAATTGGAGACCACCCCAAAATGTGTTAGTAGGGTTTAGTAGGGTATTACCATCGCTTTGTGAAAGGATTTTCGATCATTGCTTCACCACTTACTAAGTTGTTGAGAAAGGGTATCAAGTTTGAGTGGACTGATCGATGTCAAGCAAGTTTTGATCAGTTAAAGAAGATGTTAATAGAAGTTCCAATTTTAACACAGTTGGTTTCGGGTAAAGAGTATGCTATGTACAGTGATGCTTCCAGAATTGGTTTGGGATGTGTACTAATACAAGATGGCAAGGTGGTAACATATGCATCCAGACAATTGAAACCACATGAGCAAAACTACCTTATGCATGATTTAGAATTGGTAGCGATAATATTTGCCTTAAAAATTTAGGGGCATTACTTGTGTGGAGAAAGATGCAAAATTTGTATAGATCATAAGAGTCTTAAGTATTTGCTCACTTAGAAGGAACTCAACTTGACACAGCATAGATGGTTAGAGTTATTCAAAGATTATGAATGTATAGTGGATTACCACTTGGGTAAAGTAAATGTTGTAACTGATGCCTTAAGTTGAAATATAATGGCAGCTATGATGTTACAATAGTGCGGATGGGAATTTGTATTGGATGGTGCATTGATAGCTCAGTTGAAGGCTCAACCTAATGTGAGACATACAGTGATAGATGCTCATAAAAGTGATGAAAGGTTTCCACAGATTGTGCAATCATTACATAAAGGGAACCAATTTGTGTAAACAATAAAGGAAGATGGGAGTGTGTATTATTAGAATAGGTTATGTGTTCTAGATGACAAAGAATTGAAGAGAATATTGTTGTGTGAAGCGCACAACACAGTATTCACCATGCATCCTAGAAAAAAATAAGATGTATTAGGATCTGAAACAATTTTATTGGTAGTTTGGTATGATGAAAGGCGTAGTCAATTATGTTTCTAAGTGTTTAACTTGTCAAAAGGTGAAAGTGAAATGCCAACTCCCTTCAAAATTGTTGAATCCCATTCCAATCCTACAATGGAAATAGGAAGATATCACTATGGATTTTGTTATAAGTTTGCCTCTCTCACGGAGAAAGCATGATGTAGTATGGGTAATTGTTAATAAGCTAACTAAAATAACTCATTTTCTATCGATTTGAATAAATTATCCAATGGATAAATTGGCAAAACTTTATGTAAATGAGATTGCTCAATTGCATGGAATGTCAGCGTCTATAATTTCGGATCGAGATCCAAGATTTACATCTAGATGCTGGCAAAGTCTACAACAAGCTTTGGGTATATAACTTCATTACAGTACACCTTTTCATCCTCAAATAGATGGATAATTTGAGAGTGTTATACAAGTATTAGAAGATATATTGAGAGGATATGTTCTAAATTTTTCAGGAAATTGGGACAGATATCTTGCCTTAATAGAGTTTGCATACAATAACAATTACCAGAGAAGTATTGGTATGGCACCATATGAGGCTTTGTATGGCCAAAGATGTAGAACTCCAGTTTGTTGGATTGAGTTAAATGAATGCAAAATGATTGGTCCTGACAACATTAAAGACACAGAGGAAAAAGTATAGGTTATTAAGCAGAGATTGAAAGTAGTTAGTGACAGATAAAAAACTTATGCAGATTTGAAAAGGAAAGATATAGAGTATCAAGTTGGTGATAAGGTATTCTTGAAAGTGTCTCCTTGGAGAAAAGTACTTAGGTTTGGGAAGAAAGGTAAGCTTAGTTTGAGATATATTGGTCCATATGAAATTATTCAAAGAGTTAGACCAGTGGCTTGTAAATTGGCCTTTCCTATAGAATTACCTAAATTACATGATGTGTTTCATGTATCTATGCTGCATAGATATCATTCGGATGAGTCCCATATACTACCTATACAAGATATTCATGTTCAACCAAATTTCTCATATGATGAAAAACCAAAAGAGATTCTGGATAGAGAAATTAAACAGTTCAGGACCAAGCAGATTCCCCTTGTCAAAGTGCTTTGGCAACATCATGGTGTAAAAAGAGTAACTTAGGAACCGGAAGCAATCATGAAAGCATAGTATCCACAATTGTTTAAAATAGATATGAATTTCGAGGATGAAATTCTTTAAGGGGGAGAGAATTGTAAGGCCCCAACTTTGACCCTAGTAGAAATATGCATGATTATTTGAAATTATAATTGATTAATGTTTAATTACTTAACAAAAAATATAGATTAGGGTCATATAAGGGAAATTGGTAAGTTGATGTTATACTACTTATATGAATAATTAAGCATGTAAAATAAGGGTACAATTAAAGGGACGATAGTAAGTTTGTAAGGCCCCTAACATGACCCTAGTTAATTTGCATATTTGTAAATGATAATTTTGTATGAGTAAGGGTCAATGGGATAAATTATTATTGCTAATTGCATGAAAATAAAATTTATGAGTAAAGTTTAATATTAGTTGAGGATGCAATTGAAGTAAAAAGTATTGTTTTGGGGTAATTTTGCAATTACAGTATCTTTAAGGGGTAAATGTGAATAAATGATTAATTGAGAGGTCAATGTAAGAAAAGGTTAAATTGGTGAGGTTGAATTAAGAATGACTTAAATGATGGGGTATGATTTGTGACATGCAAGATTTGGTGGGAAGTCTTGGTAACATGCAAAATCTTAAAGGACCTAAAGAGAGATTTGCCAAAGCACTATATATAGGTGTGTGTGTTAGTGGAAGGAGAGAGAAATTAAAGAATTATGAGAGTGTGTGTGTGGTGGTCGGCCATTAGAGAGGAAAACCCAGAAAATTCATCTCCTTCATCCTTCCTTCACTCCTTCTAAATCATCTCAAGAGAATTAATGAGAAATCTTGTGAGTTCATTAAGAGTTTAAGACTTTCAACTAAGGTAATGTATATGTTAATGAACCCATCATCATCTTCATCTCTTTTCTTTTCATTTTGATTGAAGAAGATGTTGTATAAGTGTTGGATTTTGAATGATGATGATATTTGTGAAGGAGAAGAAGAAAGAAGGAAGAACAAAGGGAAAGACATTGCTAAGGATTGAAAGATTTTGTGATTTTGGCTAAGGTATGGGAATTTAGGGTTTCTCATATTGCTTGTGAATGGATCTTTTGGAACATGATGTGTTTTGCTTGAAAACTTGAGAAATAAACAAAGAGAACATAAGATGAGACATGCATGTGAATTTGATAAAATTCTGGGTTTGAGTTCTTTTGACCTATGAGTATTGTTTTGATAATATCTGGAGTTTGAAAATAGATATTGAGGTGATTCAAAATGGGACTTAAACTAGACCTATAGACAAAGATTTTATAAGAAGAAACTATATACGAATTCTGTCTTTAAATGGGTCTAAATCCAGTTTGAATTTCGGACAAAAATGCAGAATTTGTGAGCATGAACAGTCCTTAGTATTTTCTTCATATCTCGAGTTATATAAATGATTTTGAAGAGATTTTTGATGTCCTAGAAACTAGACACATAGGGCTACAAGTTTGTAGAAGAAATTATTCTCTAAAAATGATGATTTAAAGGTCAAAATTGCAATACAAGTTGAATCCGTAAATCGGCCTCTGGACAAAATATATGTCACGGTTACCAGGATTTCCTTAGTAACCGTGACCTAGTCCAGTTTTTAGTCCAGAATAGAAAAGTAACCTATCTCACGGTTACTAAGGAATTCATAGTAACCGTGAGCCCCTTTTGTACATATATGACACGGTTACGAGGATTTTCATAGTAACCGTGACCTAGTGCAGTTTTTAGTACAGAACCGAAATGTGACCTATCTCACGGTTACCAACAATTTCATAGTAACCGTGATCCTTGCTGTTTTACTCAAAATTCACAGAAATGTTTCAAATGAATAGTAATGATTAACTAAACTGTTTTTATCGAGAATTTAACAAGTTTTTGATACAAAAATACATATGAATAAAGGTTTCAATCAAGTTGTAAAGATGTATGTATATCTACCTTACATGTTGCAAGTTAAATGTATTTATTACATGAAGACTTATCGATAATTTGTATAGTACTTGATTCATACTTGATGATGAAGGTGGTTATATGTATAGATAAATATGCATATAAGAATGCATCAATTGTATGCGAATGAATCTACAGGTACGTACAATGATGATTATGGAGTGATGATTAAATGTCATGCCTACATGTTATATATGAATGTATGAATATGTAATTGCCCATGAAATAGAAGATATTTTGGCATGACTAAGAATATGTATAATGCTTAAAGAGAACATGCTTAATTGTATGAGATGATGATTATACGTCATGCTTATATGTTATGATGCAAATTTATAGTCTCATGGCTTGATATAACCTAGCATATGAAATGTGCATATATTTGTTTATGCACCAAAGAACTCATAGTATTACAAGATATTATACATATACGAATAGTACACTATGAACATAGTCTTGATATGTGAATTTAACTAGAATATAATTATGCCTGCGATAGAGTTTCAGTTGTGGATAGATAGGCGCCTATAGGGAATTGCAGCTGCCACAGTCGACCTTTTTAGGTCCACAGTATAGTTGATCCTGCTGGATCTTACACAACTCATTTGGGTTGTTACTTGGCCCTTCTGGGTCCTTGACCGGTCCACCGTATATTTGACCCTGGTTGGGTCCATAGTTTTGATATCTTCGGATATCCACCGTTTGATACCCTCGGGTATCCACCGATCCCGTTATCCACTATTAGAACTTAAGCAGGTTAAAGTAAAGCAAATATGTTTCACTAATAAGCACAGTATGAACTATGCATTTGATATTTGATTTATTATGATTAACAATGATTGTTTAAGCATGAAATGATATCTGTTTACATTATATACATATCTCATTATGAATTGTATGAATTCAAGTAT